>VWZS01004114.1:831105-1177753 GCA_013397075.1 Rhabdornis inornatus | reverse complement strand
ACTGCCCGGAGTTCTCCCCCATCGCATCCCGGCCCGGCCGCTCCTCGGAGGGGATGCACCCCATACACCCCCACCCCCGGGCCATTCCCCATGGTTCTCCCCCCAGAGCCAAGTTATTGATCACTTTCCCGGCCAAGTTCCGGGCGGAACATGCAATACCCCGCGGTGGCAGGGAGCGGGCCTGGTTCGGGACACAAAATCAGCTTTTATTTTACCATTTCACACAGACTGTCCTTGCCACGGCTTACCCCTGACCGAACCCCTGGTGTAAATTGTGTGTTGCATCAATTAGAGAGGCTCGCACGGTCGATGTAATGTGTACTGTTTTCTTGGTGGAGGGTTTAAGTCCTGAAATATGTGGCTTGTTATTGTTGTACCCTCGAAAGGGTTAAAATTTATCGTGTTGTTCCAGGTGAATTTAATCTTTCATCACCGAATTTCCTTTTAAGGCAGCTTGACAGAATAAAAGTCTCTCCCTCGCTTGTCTTTATTCCCCAGAACAGCAAAACTTTGTCTGTGCTTTATGGCAGGGGCTGGTTGCTGCAGATGACACGTGAGTCTGGAGGAAAGTTTGGTTTGTAGGTCGCTGTGTAGGAAAGTGAAGTTTGCTGGTGAAGTTTTTACTACTCTCCAGTGTGCTCGACTTCCTCGTTTTCCTGTCTGTGTAAATCAAATTCCTAACTGATTTATGGGGGAGGGGATCACAAAACATATTCCTTCCTTATTGTTAAGGCATGGGAGGCATGATCAGGAGAACCAGGTCTTTGTTGCATAAAAAAAAAGTGTTGTGGGCTTGTCTGATTTGCTTTGCTGTCCTTTGGTGCTAAAATAAATGTCTGAGCACGTTGTGTGCATTAACAAGGTTTGCTGCTGTTGGTGGTCTCTACCCTTTGGGTGTTGTGAGTTGTGCTCCTTTAGCAGCGAGGGCACCATGTGCAAAATTGGTGTTTGGGGTTTGGTTGTACCTGGGCTTTGGGGCAGTTTCATGCCTTCGTCTTGCTCTGAGTAACCCAAAGGCTTGTCCATGTGAGACTCATGTTGAGTTTGGGGCCTTCCTTTGGACACGTGTGTTAACGGGCTTTTCGGAATACGTTCCAAATGAGAACTGGACCTGCAAGCTCCTGTGTGTGCCCTTACATTTAAGCGAGTGAGTATGTGAATGAGCTGTGAAGGGCTTTTTGTCCTTATCCATTGAAAAAAAAGGGGCTGATGATGGTGCTTAGGGCACAGGTGGTGCCCTGTAATTGATTGAAACAAACTTTCCGTGGTTTTCTCTAGTGTTTTTCTTTCCTTTGTTTTTGTTTAAGGTCTAATGGAATAGTAACATTTTGTATTATTTACCTAAGGTCACCTGGGCTGGTACACTGTCGCTGTCTTAAGTTTGCTTGAGGGAAGTTGGATTTTCCTCCGTGAGAACTCCGTTTTTTCTTGTACTGTGTCTTGGGAGCATGGTGGCCTGCCTCACAGACTGTTATTGGGAACACCTGGAGAACACTTAGCTCTCATTTCTTGAGGAAGGGAGAAGGAAATGTAATTTAGATGTATGAAAAGAGTTAGGGCTTAGCTTTTGGGCTTTATAATTTATTTTTAAGACTGTGCAAGAGTGTATAGTTTTTGTTTGTTTGAATGTGCTCAGCCCTAATGCGTGTGTGTAGCATAAAGAACACAATAATTACAGAAGATTCTGTTGCTTAAGCTTTTTTCCCTCCTTCAAACAGGTAGTTAAGGTTTTTTTTCCTGTGAGTTTCCTTTTTAATATGAATACTTCTTTCAGTTTTACTCTATATATGGTAATTATTGATGTTTGTGTAATGCTTTGAAGTTGTAAGGCAGGGTATAAGCGCTAAGCACCCAACAGCAATACTTCATAGTCATTTTCCCATCATGAAAGAGTTTGATGCTAAAAAGTGCTGCAGCCCTAAGCATAAAGAAGCTCTGGATGGATTAGGGGAAATGGCCAAAATTGCTGATAATGTTGTTTTCAGATAATAGTTTTAAGTTAGGAAGAACAGATCGGAGTATGGTAAAGCAAACTGAGTTATTTTACCTAACTTCATTCTGGTCTGGAATTTAATAGAGCGTGGACTTTACATTTTAGTCAGAATGTGTTTGCTGTTACAAGTTTTGTAGTGGCAGTAAAGACCCATATGCTACAAGGATGTAATCGTGCAGAAGTCAGGAAGTCCTGTAAAGCACAGAGCTTTGTGAATATCAGCGCTCTCATTCAGCTGAACGAGCTCTGCAGCTGTCTGTGAAGTTGGTCCCAGAAGTTGGCTGTGTTTTGTATCAGCAGTGGGCAGTAGGATGTGAATCTTTCATTACACTGATGCTGTTTTGGTACACCAGCACTGTGAAGTGTTTTGGGAAGGCTGAGGTAGTGGCAGGTGTGACACCTTCTCATCACTAATTCCTCTGCTCATTGGGAGTCCCAGGTGATAGTCACCCCTCCAGGTTTTGCTTGCTTTCCAGTCTCTCCCATCCCCTGGTCCCCCAGCTGCTGAGGATCATGGTGCCCGTGTGAATTCTGACACTTTGTTGGCGAGGACACTGCTGGCAAGCAGAGGAGAGACAGACACAAACCCTCCCACCAGCTCTTCACTTCCCAGCTGGGATAGGGTGATGGTAAAGTGGTCTGGTCTGTGCTTTGGAGAGGAGGGCAAGGACAGGGTGCGCTGCAGGTTGCGGTTGTGTTGATAATGAAATATTGCAATGCTGAGATGTATCGTACCCAAGTGTGACTCATTCATAATCTAATTCACGTTGTTCATACTGAGTGGTGTGATACTGGTCTGTGTGCTGACCATCCTCACTGGGTGTGTGTTTGCACATGCGTTCGCCCAGAGTTCAGGGTGTAATAATGACTGTATTTAATGCCCTAAACATCAGCTCATGCAAGTAGGTGCAGGTTGGGAGAGAAGTGAAAGTGTGTGTGTGTGCACACTCTGTAATTATACATGTTTGGCTCATGGAGAAAGTAACTGCTCTGAGAATATACTCATTTTTAAATACAAACTTAAGTGTTTGTATTAGGTGAAGAAGTGTCAGTAATTTCCCATTAGGAACTATGATTGACAGCTCTTCTCTCTTTTTGAGCTGCATTGCTGCATTAGTGTAGTAGCTTCAAATTAACAGGTGATGAAGAAACCATTTCTACATTCCTGCTATTGATTTAGCTACCCCTGTCCCAAATGTGCTCAGTTTTTTAATTGCTGAAGTATGAAGTTAGATGGTCTTAATTTCTATAAAGTCACTTAATGACAAGTGACTTTACTGGAAAGAAGTTCATCCAGTGATCCCAAGCAGAGTAGATGGAGACTGCTTTATTCATTTCATAATTGGTTTCCTCCAAGATAAAGTGTGACAATGAAATGAGGAATAAGGAATATCTTTTGATATGAAATTGTAGGGGACTATATTGGCTTTCCTTTAATTTTTCAAAATTGAATTAGCTAACTGGAGGTAAGAAGCAGTGAAAATGAGGCAGCATAGCTGTCACTTTGGGAGAATTCATTGCTTGAGTGAAAAGGTTTGGAAGTCTGGTCTGGAAATTGCCAATTTGTATAGAAACTGGCAAACTTCTTATGGTTCTGTCTTGTGGTATCTAATCCAAGATGAGAAGGCCCTTTCCTTCCTTCATGTAATGAAGACAAGGCTGAACTTTTTCATACAAAATGCCCTAGAGTCTTAGTGGCCTTGTTTGAGCTCAGGTTAAATGTTCCTTTGGTTTTATAGGATCTACAGAACTGTAACTCAGCTTACACTCTGAAACCTTTGTCTTTTTAATACCTTACCACTTACCTTTCTGTGATATCCTTTAGACTTGACTTTTTATATTGATAAGGAGCCTTAAAAATAATTCTGCCTTGATAAGAAGTGGTTGCTCCAAGCTGAAGGTTGTGTAATTGTAGGGGGAAATGCACACTCTGGTTGGGTGTGTTAGGGTTTTGCTGGCCTGGCTAGCTGAGGAGTGAAATTGCTGGTGTTGCAGCTCACCTTGCTTGCTTGCTTCTTGGATGGGCTGATTGCAGGGAAGACTTTTGAGTGTATTTCCTTATGTATAACAATAGTAATCAGAAAGTCTAGTGAATTGGTGTAGCTTACTGAAAGAAGCTCTGAAGTGACGAGGGGGAGCGTTATGGAATTGTCTTGGCCAATACATTTAACGTCTTTCAGAGTCTCCTTTTACTTTGAATGTAATTGTGTGTGGCCAAACTCAGACCTAAGTGGAGATACTGAGGTTCTTTGGAATATGTTAGCTGGAATGCCCGAAGCAAAATCCCTAGGTATGCTATTGGCCTAACACGCCAATTTTTGAGGATGAGTAATGCAGGCAGATTGGGTGTCAACCTGGCTGTGTGGTTCAGTGCCTGCCCGTGGCCCTTCCTGGTGCTTTATGTATCCTGTTTGTCTCCAGGAGCTGGAGGTGTGGTGGCAGTGGGGATCTGCTCCCTGAATTTGTGCTGTAGTTGTGCTTGATGCAAGCATGACTCCTCTTCAGAAGCATATAAGCTAGCATCTCTAAAGTAAGATATGAATAGTCTTATTTTCAAAGATGCTGAGTCCCCGTCGTTGCATGTGAAGTTGGCAGTCTCTGTGTGTGCTTAGCATTCCTAAAAATCAACTCTTGTGTGTGGTTTGCAGGCTTATGCAAAACTCCCGTGAGGATGTCATTTCTGTTCCTGGGAGCAGTATTAGTAAAAGGCTATGTTGTATGCTCTGACTTGTGTTTATTGTTGTAATTCTGAAGTCTCCATGTTGCAGAGGAGCAATCTCGCTTACTAGTAATGTCTAGCAGTAAAAAATCAGAATCATCCAGAGAAAACAGTTGTGTGAGTTTTTTTGTTTTATGATCTGAGGCTCTGTTCAATGTCAGTGTGTTACAGACACTTTCTACAACCATGTGCCATATGCGCACACGCTGGGTGTCATTTCGGATCGCTCGAGGTGCGCTGCTGGAAGTTTTAGCTGGTGGGGTGTGAGTAGCAGCCCTGCCCTTCCCTTCCCCTTCAGTGGGGCAATAGTTTTGCCAGCCTGGCAGGGCAGGCCAGCCCAGCAGCTGTTCCTGCAGTAAAGCTGGTGCTCCTTTTAACCCCTTGTGTGTTTAGGGAATGATTCAGTCACTTCTCTGGCTGCACGCGGAGCTCCCTCTCACCCCCCTGATGTCAGGCTGATGGTAGATTTTTATGAATTAGGACTGTGAAAGTGCAGACTTTGCTCTCTGCGCAGCTACATGCCTGTTGGTGGCAACCAGAGAGCTACAGAAAAGATCTCTGTGCTCTCTATTCCTGGAGCATTTTTTTAAGGTTATGAGTTAAGGGTCAAATATTTACAGTTTGTGAAAATGTAGTGCTAAATACTGTGCCTGGAGCCAAAACCACAGAAATTGTCAAGGTCTAGAGTCCTAAAAGTTGCATCCATTTGACATTAACAATGTTAAAAGTTCATGCTCTTCACTTGGGTGACCTATCACCAGCAAGCTGAGTGGGGAATTATGGATGGTGAGCACATGAGAGACAGATTTCAGTCCCCTCATGGTTCCCTAAAAGTACCAGTCAAAGAGGAGACAGTTTGATTTCCTGGAATAAGTTGCCTAGGCTGTCTGAGGAGTGGAATAACAAGTTTCATAGCTCTTTAGTGGTTTTTGGACAGACTGATTCATGCTCGAGTGTCAACACGACTTCTGAAAATACAATTTTGCTTTGTAAAAATAATATTAGAAAGATGTCTTTATTTTTCATTTATTATTGATATTGGTATAACTTACAGCGCTCTTGGACAAATGAGCGTTTTTGCCATTAATTTCAGCAGTTGAGACAGGAGCTTACCTTAAAATACCGATTGATCTTGAGATGAGTGAGTCTGACCCTCCCCCCTGCTTCCTGGTCTCTCTAGCTCAGTAAGCACGAGTACTTTCCCTCTTTTGGGTTATGTCTAAATTTGTGGGGAAGAAAATAGTTTTGATATTGCATAGACCTATGGGGGAAATAACAAAAGAGATCTGGGTCAAAAAAGTAGGACGTGCAAGATTTAGAAGCTGTTGAAGTGTATTTATTTGTCCTATATTAGGTTAAAGGAAGTATTGGTGCTCTCAGTTTGGCAACGTGTCCTTCAGTCTGCGGTGTGCTGTAAAGGGATGACAACTGTTAAACAGTGAATCACCACTAATTTTTGTATGGATGTCCACATTCTTCTCTAGTGCAGAAAATTCTGCTTGTGTATCAACACAAACACACTTTGCTAAATATAGACTCTCAGAGATAAATTTTAATTGGGAAGCGCTTTGTACAAATCCGGATTTTTTGCCATAACGATGTTTGTGATTCTGTAATGTATTTATTTTGGGGTTACTCTTGTTCAGATTTTATAATTTTAATGTACTTATAAAGCAAAGTTAGCACAAATGTGGATGGAGGAAAATGAGGGACAGTGTTGTCAGACCATCTACTAATGCTGACATCAAATAAATTGTGCTAGAAATATCTTGTGTAGCAATGGATTAGCTGTTTCCCATTGCTAGTGCAACAAATCTGACGTTTACAGAAGCGGTGTCTGTACTTGCTGAACAACATGAATGTTTTCCTGATGCTGACATGGTACCTGATTTTCCACTTTATTTTGAATGCACAACTAAATTTCACAATCTGGTGTCTTGTTTAGACTGTAAGTATCTAGCATTGTGGGCATGAAAGAAGTCAACAATATGAACCGTCAATATGTTGAGTTGTGACAAAACTTGAACGCAAATACAGTGAAACAACCTGCTAAGCAGTTTTGGTGAGCTTGATCTGATACCAATAATGGATATCTAAATGTAGCTGAGTAATAGAAACCAACTTTTTTTTTTTTTTTAACAGCTTTTGCCTTTATAGTAAATACTTGTCGCGGTTGTTTGAGTTGTAAGAAAAATGCTTTGTATTTCTGTGAATGTCTTCCAGGGCAGATTGTGAATGGCCTTTAATTATGTTAGAAGTATCAATGTTATTTTGCTGTTGGCAAAATCCATGTTAGCTGGCTCTTCTGCTGTCTACACGTGCAAGGTTATTTTGATATGGATTAGTTAGTCCTTGTTCAAGGCCCTTTGTAAAGTTCTTTATTACAGTACATATAATGCACATTAAATACATTAGCATTTATGTTTTAAGAGTCTCTTCTATTAAAATAAAAAGCCCTCTTGACCACTGGGTCGTCCATCCCGTTGAGGTGCCTGGGCACCACAGCCCTCCCAGGTGTATTATTTTCTGGTAAGATGGGCATTGTTTTTATCTTAAGAAATGAACCCTCTCTCTGTGTGGTTCTGTGGGCTGGTTGTGAAGGCACCAAATTCAGTTTTCCCATCAGTCTGCTGTTGTCCCAGTGACTGGAACACAGCTGGGGTCCCATGTTAGAGAGACACTCATTGCTTGCATGTACTGGGGACTTTTATAGATCCTGTGTGTATTGACAGAAATGGTGGGAAGAATTAAAAAACTACATGAAAGATAAAGGGATGGAAACTTTGAGGTAGCCAGGGAAAACACTCTCGATGTGTTTTGACTTGCTCTTTGACGCTGGGGATGACTTCATACGCGAGGCTCGGAGGGTATGTGAAATGCAGTGTCAGACTCCGGCTAGGAGAGTGTCTCTTACGTAGGCTGAGATTTGTCTGTTGTGCCAGCAGCAAGGCTTCTGTATGTTGGACACTGCTGCAGAGCTCCAGAAAGCTCCACTGATGGTGTTAGAATATGTGAAATTTCATTTGCGTGCTTAATGTGCCTTCCACTTTCCCAGCTGTGGCCTGTAACTACTTGCTTGTAAAATGGAGTTTTTTCAAGGTGAAATGAAAGAAATGCACAGGTTTTAAAAACACATTCAGAGATCAGGTTAGTCAGATTTCATTTGTGTTAATGTTCCTGTAAATGGTGGAAGTTTGGAACTGCAATGTACTTCCGTGTGCCTGTTGCTGCCTACTTGTGTTTGTTAATCTGGTGCTGCTGGGCCTACTGCTGTTCTGTGTAATTAAAATAACCCCCCAAGCCTCCCCCTGTGTGATAAAAAGACAAGTGGTGCAAGATTGTGCTGCTTTTTTCTGTCTGAATTAACCTCTTCCAAGTGTCAGGGTGGCTCTGCTTTCTCATCTTGGCTCTGCTTCCTTGTCCGTGCTGGAGCGGGAAAGTAGCAAAAAAGTGTAGTGAGCTGTAGTGTTGTGTGTCCACCCTGACAGTTTGCACGATTTTATTCTTACCCTTCCTAAGGCTTTATTTGATTTTTCTAATCATTCCCTGCCTGTTTTTTTTCCCCCCCCTGGGCTTTCTTGCTCCTTTTTGTTATTTTGGACTCTTTTGCGTTCTCCCCACCTGTTCTCGTGTGAGTCCTTTAAATCAAATTGGTGCCTTTTTGTTTCTGTTCTCTGGGTTTTCTCTGCTTTCTTCCTTTTCCTCAAAATGTTAGTTAAGTTTATATTCAGGACTCGGTCCTAGGTAGCCCTCTTGAACTGGAGGGGTTGAATGGGTTTGGATGATGTAGCCTGAGTCAGTGGTGGAGCAAAACCTGCCGGGGAAGTCTCGTTTTCCTGTGTGTGCCCCTGGCAGCGAGCAGGAGGTGAGCGAGGGGCTGCCTGCGGGCACATGGGTGGTTGGGATGGGCACACAGGGCAGGAAATGCAGAGGACAAATTTTGGCAGTGCTTTGATATGATAAAAATAATCTTGGCTCTAGGCATGTAGCATTGATCCAACTCTTGATGAAGTCAGAGGGAGGTGGTGTGAGCATTTAGTACAGACATGAAAAGCTAAGGAAGTTGGAGCGAAAACCTCAGTGCAAGGTGGGGTTGGCTTTGGGCTTTGCAAAATAAGGGGTTTTATGCAAGAAGGTTTTACTGACATTGTGACTTAAAATTAGCAAAAACAAAGTCAGTCATCGTGAAATCAGTGGCAGCCTTATCTTATTGTTTTTATTGTGGGTAGTGTTGACAAGTCACATAGCCCATTGTTCTGGGTGAACAAACAGGGCTTTGAGGCTGCGAGCTGGGACGTGCGCACAGGCGCCTTTGTCCTGTGGGGAACTGCAACTTCGGAGTCGAGAGATTTGTCTTTAAAGAGTTCACATCCAGAAACTGTGATAAAATACTCTCATGCTTGGTATCTAAGCACCATTTTTGTTTCATGTCTGGGTTGTCCAGAACATAAGAAAATAAACACAGGTGACTGAATGGATCATAAACTCTCTCCTACCTCATTGCCCAGCAAAACCAATGCAGGCTTGTGTTCTGGCTCTGGAGCGGGTACCATGCTTGGGACAGAGAGAATGCAGAACGTGCTTTTGAGAAAGTCAGTAAAAGATTTTTGCTTGAAAGTCTTCCAGGTGTGTTTTACCACACAGCTGGTGACTCTTGAGAAAGTAGTAGTGAACCTCATCTCTACTGAAGTCATAGTTTTGTGGATGATCTCTAAATCACTCATGCCTTTTATAAATCCCTGTAATCAGAATATGTGTAGTGTAACTAAGATGGATGCAGTAGAGACTGGCTGCAGGAGCAGACTTGGCACGTGTAGGCAGTGGATGTAGTCATCCAGCCGTATCTGGGGGAGAATTCCATTGAAATTGCTGTGAGTTTTGCTTAAGGAAGAGCAGAAAGATTAGTCTTCCCTGCCTACAGTGATTTTTATTATGTTGTTGTTTTTAGTGCATCTTAACAATGCCTGTGTAGCTCATTGTCTGGTCCAGTATTTTTGATTTGTAGAATAAATGTGGTTGTGGTTTGGTTTTCTTTTTGTTTGTTTTGTTGTTTTTCTTTTAATCAGCGTAGAAACTTGCCATTTCCTCTTTGGAAACTGGTGCTTGCAGTGTGTTTTATATCTGTACAGGACTGTTCACCAAAATGATCTTGAATTGTTAAAGCTCCACAGTAGGTGTTACCAAGTTGCTTTCATTTGTAATGGCACGGAAGGTGGTAGAAACTTTCAAGCTGGTAAAAATTCTCATAGCAGTCTTGACTGAGTGTCCACAGTGTCAGCTGTGTGTCCATCTGCTCTCTGATATTAGCGAAATTCCCCAGTTTGGGTGGCTTGCAGGCAGTCTGTAAAATACTGCTTTAATTTCAATGCAGAATGAATGGCAAACTTTTGGCATCCTAATGTGGGTGTAATGTAGCAGTGGAATATATTCTGTGGGTTACTGCTCAAGGTTTTCAGACTTCTTTTTGAGCGTGACTGCAGTTCCTTCATTCCCTTCAGAGGAACTGCTTGATAGAGAGAATTACGGAATTACGGTTATGAATTCTCTCTGTAAATTTCCACAGGCCTGTCCAGCTCTGTGGTGGATCCCCAGAGACACACCTCCACTCCCCATACCCACAATTTGGCTTTTCTGAGTGACCTAATATACGAGTATGTGACAGATAACTGTGTTTACTTTATTTTTTGTTTACATCACTGAAGATTTTCTGTCCGCATAATGATTGGGACAGAAAGCTGGTAT
The DNA here is from genome assembly GCA_013397075.1 of Rhabdornis inornatus. Lineage (NCBI taxonomy): Eukaryota > Metazoa > Chordata > Aves > Passeriformes > Rhabdornithidae > Rhabdornis > Rhabdornis inornatus. The sequence goes on along the minus strand of VWZS01004114.1, from coordinate 1,167,299 downwards.
CAGGATTATCTGTTATTTCTGCCACTGTGTGACCTTAGCAAATGGATTAACAAATCTGCCCATGCACCAGTGATTTAATACTTTACAGGAGCTTTTTCAGGCCAGTTCAGTGCCCTGAGATCTTCTGGTGAAAGGCTGTGCAGCAGTGTAAAGTGGCTTTTGTTTAATTTTTCAGTCTCTGCTTACTTGGATAGAGTTTTCAGTTTAAGCAAGTGCTTAATTTTTATTTATGGGTTGTGTGTGTGTGTTTTAGTTTTCTGTCAGACAGAATGTGGCCCTTCACATTGGAAATATTTTCTACTGGTGCCAGGACGTGTTGAAATTAGGCTACTTGGTTCATGAAGTTAGGCATGTTTTTGTCCTTAGTAATATGGCAATGCAACCTTATATGAAGTTTTAAGATGCCTGCACTTTTTCTAGACCCTGGTGGAGTTTTGGGAGTGAGGAAAGGCAGAACTTTCTTGGTGGAACCACTTCAGGAGTGGAGAACAGCTACACAAGCAGCCACTTATCCCAGCACTGGGGGTGGGAAAGGGGGTGGTGAGACCCTTGAGCTGACCCTGGTCTTGATGGAGCAGAGGCACAAAAAAGTTTCTATCCTCTAATGTGATATATTGAGTCCTCTGCCATGCTGAGACAGATTTATGGGTCCTACAAACATCGTCTCTGGAAGGAAGTGTTAAACTAACAGGTGTTTTGGTGGGGAGAGGGGATTAAAGTCCAGGTAGTTTTGCTGCAGCAGCTTACAGCCTGACTCCACAAACACCAGCGTTGCTACCATGAAGGCTGTGGCTGAACCACTGGAGTGAACGTGGGTCAGGTAAGGGTGGGCCATGAACTTGTTACCTCAGCTTTGCTGTCAGGCAGAATCTGCACACAGTGAATAGCCAGCTGATAGCTCAGCCAGTCTCTATATACAGGCTTGTACTGACTGCTTGGGTTCACCCATACAGAAAATAGATATAAATCTTTGTCATGTGCATGTAATTTCATTTGATGAGTCTTCTTTTATAACTTCCTAAGTTATTCTTGTTTATAAGTTTAACTATAAACTGATTTACAGGCTTCTATGGAAATCTTATTTTATGCCCTTTACTGGGAGGCAGTGTTTTCCTGGTCCGAGGACATTGATTTCTGGTGAATGTTTTCCTTGTTAGTATAGGTGTCTCCTAAAGCACGTCTTGGTCCTGGCTGTCACAGCTGTGCTTGTGACACTGGTGAGCAGACATTGCTGTTAAATTATCGTATTTTCATATGTTGTTTGGATATTTTTCACATGCTGAAAATTTGAAATTTTAGGGAATATTTTAATTCTGGGGAGTTTTTTCACTTTGAGAATAGTACTTAAAGTTGTATACATTTGGGTTTTGATATTATAAATTGTACTTCTGTATGATGACTTTTCTTACTTTTACCATATTCTACCCTGAGAAGTATCTTTGGTTAATTTGAAAAGAATGTCCTGCTAGCACTTTAAAAAATACCTTAAACTTTGCAAAAATGTATTTACACACACTGGCAGCATGAGTTGAAGTTAAAAGTGGGAATTTACAGCGCGGTCACATTTTTTTTGGAATGGCTCCAGGAAGAAAGTGTCTCATTCCTGTTTGCAGTAATATATATCTATATATCAGCTGATATAGCTGTTGGTGTAGTCAAGCCCTAATTGTTGAAAAAAATATCACTTAAGTGTGATTCTTTGGTATATTTAGAAGACCTGAGTGAAGCCCTTTCTTGGTTGAACCATTTTCTTGTGATCTGAGGCAGTTTGCATGTTCTTCCTAAGAAATACATTATCACTCCATTGAAGTCAATTCAGGTTCTCTGGAAGTAATCCAACCTTCAGGAAAGAAAAATATTAGTGTGCATGTTGAGGGAAAGGGTTTCCCTTTATTTTGGAATTTGCTTGTCATGTGTAGCAAATAAGCCATTTTCAGATGCATTAAGGCTCTGTGAAACTAATTTTCAGCGCTGACAGTTTTCTAGTCCTGGGTTAAGCAGAAAGATTTAAATTTAATGTTTCCAATTTTTTTTTTGTTTTGTTTTAAATAGGAAGGGATATGTATATTTGCTCAGTTATAATTTGAGTGCTCTGAATGTTTCAGGATAACAGAAAAATGAACCATTTGAATTGCTGAGGACGGCGGGGGTTTTTTTAGCCAGTCATTTGTTTCAGTGTCTGACATGTTTTGTTGCTAGTTTAAATGTTGGAATTTATGGAAGTAGCCTTTGCTTGGAAGCCTTAAATATTTGCAATGTGTTGTTTATTTGGTTTATGAAGTTTTGTGCTTTCTTAAATGCTGGTTTTTGTTTTAGCATTGGGTTTTGGCAGAGCACATTCTAGCATATGTAGTCAGTCATAAACAAACTAGAGACCACTAATGCTTTAGTCCTGTAGCTGTATCAGTGTGTAAGGTTAAATTTAAACTGTCTGACTGTGCTTCTTGGACCTGTGCACCACTGAGACCTTCAGGATGCTCATGTTAAAATTCTGTGCCTTCTGTCGTTGAAGCAGCGACTCTCTAAGTTTTTGACTTTAATCTTTTGATCAAGGAGGGCTTTTCGGGTTTCCAGGCTTGGTTTGTGTCTGAAGAGCAGCACTGCACACGCAGACCTGTCTGTTCTGCAGAGCTGCAGTGATGTCTGCAGGATTTAATGTGCTTCCCAAGGGTGCAGGTGAGGGGCATGAAGAGCAGCTCCAGCACCAACGGCTCTGCTCTCACCCCAAGGGAGGATGCAGCGAGCGCAGGTGCAGTGGCCTTGAGATGGGGTCCACAGGAGAGGAGTTTGGAGCCTTCCCCTTAAGGTTAATTTGGCTGTGCTGGAGCACAGCCCTTGTCCAGGAAGCTGCCACCCTCCCTGGAACCTGCCCTTCATCCTCTCCTCAGATCGAGCCCCCAAACCCACGCCATTCATCCTACACCTGTTCAAAGCACTTCTTTCAGTCTTGCTTCTCAACCAAATGCTGTCTTCACCTCCTTGCCATTGCAATCATAGAGCTACAGTTTAGAAATTATTTTTTTTTTTAATATTTGCACATATTTCAATCTATTTTCCTAAATAACTTATTTAGCCTTTTAACACCTTAATGACTCAAAACCTCAGCTAGTTTTGTTTGGGGCTATTTCTTCCTCAGGCAGAAATCAAACCTGAAATGTTTTTTTTCTAAAGTTTGTGAAGAAGAAGCTCTCTCGTAGCATTTCTGAGTTGTTGAGATTAGCTCTGAATTTCCAGATAATGTAATTTTCTTTTTTTATAAGAGGTCCCCTCCCCCCTCCCTGGCAAGCCCTAAAGTATTCTTTGTGTGAATGTACTATATGATCTCTAATTATATGATCACATACCATTCCACAAATAGCGCAATACAATAGCATAGAATTATTTCTAGGATCTGGTAGAGGTCTATTCACTAGACTACCTTAAACCCTGAGCTTGCAAGTTGTTTTGTGTAAATTGACTCCTTCGTCTCCCAGACGCCCTGTTTACTGTAGCTCTGCCTTAAGCCCAGGTTCAAAGCTTGTTACAGAATCAGGGTTTGGGATGGCAGCCTTGGAAGTTGCCATTTAACTGCTCCTATACAGCACATGCATATTAAGTAGGATAGCAGAATAACAGTGAAATTGCTCACCTTGGTCTGCAGATGAATTACCTTAATTAACTGCTTCTTCCCATGAATTGCACCTAACGAAGGCTGTGCAGTTTGCTGAAAATAAATTGCATAATGCATTGCTGTTGACTAAATTATTTACATAGCTCAGAGAGGAGATGGTATAAAAAGGCTGCAGGAACAAGTGCTGGACCATTATGAAAAAGAAATGGGGGAGGGAATCACAGCTAGAACTGTAGCCTGCTTTCTCCTGGGTCACCCAGGAGCTCTGTGTCCTGTTTGCAACACAGTGTGTGCCTCCATGGTTACATATTTATCACATTGCATTGCATAATGTATGTGTGGAGAAAGCAGAGTTAGATCTGTGCACACAGCCTTGGGCCTGCTCTTAAAAACACTGGTGGCTGTGTGGTTATAAATTGCTAAAAATTAATTTTTTTTTCCTTCCCCTGTGTAACTGGTCCCAAAATATCTGAAGTCAAAAGCAGAATGTGGCTTAAAAAAAAATCAATTATAAACCAAACTGGACAATTTTTGAAATGCTTGCTGTTCTGTTTACCTGTGAAGTGTTCTTTGTGTGCCTGTTGTGAGGTGGTTAAGGATTAAGCTATATCCATTTCATGTTTTTCTTCTTATTTAGCCAAGAACTGTTTTAAAAGAGCTGTGTTTGGATCTGCTCTCCTTTTGTTGTCTTATGGAATGCTGTGCAGCCCTATTTATTACAACTTACTAAAAAAGATGGCTCTACTACATAGAGATTGCTTACACTAATTTACCAGAGGAGTCAGACAATAAATATAAATAAATACACGTGTGAGCTGCTCCATGCACACACAGTGGTAACACCAAAATAACTGCAACAACTGAAGTGGTGTTTTGTGGTAGAATTTTCCAAAATAAGGCTTGTCACAGCTTGTGTTTTCCATAGGCAAAAGCCAGTCTGGAATTTGTAGATCTTGATTCCTAAATTTCTGGGGGGTTTGCTTTGGTCCGGGACTTTGTTTTGGGCCTAATCTTGAAAAAATCCTTGGCAAAACTTGAAAATACTTTTTGTTGCCTGTGCACAAGGTTGTCCATCCATGTGCCTCCATCACTGAGGTGGTGGCTCAGGATGGACAGAGGAAAGCTGCAAGTAGGGTCATGGCCCTCACAGAAGCTCAGTTGTTTATGTGATCACTTCTGGTCATGATCCCAGTGGAAATGTGGGATCATGTGTGCAGTGGGGAAAAGCTTTGTAAAAACAATTCTGCTTAGGAAATTGGATCACAAATAATTTTTTATAAGTAGGCCAAAACATTGCGTGATAAGGTTTGTATTGAGTAGGCTCCCTTTTCTTGCCAAATTAACCAGAATAGGTCAGCTTTTGTGATAACAGCAGCAAGAAAAATCAGTCAGTTGTTTTTTGTAATTTTTTTAACCTATTAAAAATTTTTCTTGAAAAGCTTTATTTCCTGTTTGAGAACATGTGCTTGAAGTTTGGCAAAGATGTGATCTTTGTGTCAGCAGGGGATGTTTTTGGTTTGGTTTTGTTTTGGATTGTTTTGTTGGTTTGGGGTTTTTTTAATGCTGGTAGGGCTATTCTGTAAAACATAAATCTGACCTAGGCAACTTTAGTTTTTGCATTTATAATAGACTGTTCAGGCTTGTGAACCACTTACTGTGGAGAGGTTGTGTTGTACTATTAAAAAGCGATAAATGACAAAAACCCATTAATTGGTATGCAGGCAAAAGTGTAAAGATAGCAGAACAGGCTTGGAAATAAAATACATCAATGCTACCTAAAATTTGTGACATACCTAACAAATTAGGACAAAACATTTTTAACAAACACTTTTCTCCAAAATTTCAGAATGCTTTCAAACACTTCACACACAGTTCCTGCAGTGTACACTTCATAGTGATGAGTGATTAACACTGCTGCAAATGCATCCTGTCAAAAAAAATGCCACAGAGGAAAATTTGTTTTGTGTGTGTAGGTTTTGGGTTTTTTAATATTGTTTTTCTTATTTATATTTTTAGAGAATGATCCAAATTTAATTTATGGAAACAAATGGGAGATTTCCATAGAAAGATTTTGAGATTTGCAGTGAACAGAAAGGGAATCTGCTCAATGGTTATTACAGTCCTTTAGATGTACGATGAATCTTGAAATCACTGCTGGAGGATGGAGCCTTTTCTGCTGTTCTGTTGTTGTTTGTCACTGAACTTCTGAGCTGTTATTTAGGAGATAGGGATGATCAGAAAGGACAGCAGAGACCTTGGAAACACCTTGCCAGAATCTGAACTCTGAACTGGGGCGTTCTAAAGGTGTATTTCCTTTTAGAGGACTGGAAGAGGAGACCAGGACCATAAGAGTGTAGAGGAAGGGGAGAAGTAGCATTAATTCTGTTTTTTTGCTCTACCCTTCGGAGCACTGATTCTGTGAATGCCTGAGTTCAGTGCCCTGCTTTAATGTGGTGGGAACTTCACCTGCTTCCTTGTTCTGTTAACAATCAACTGGTTTAGGGTCACGAGTGTGTTACAGGACATGGCCACCTGACATGGCACTGCCTGTTGCCTGTGGGACAGGGACACATCAGTGTTCTGGGGTTTAATTGTGCCTTATTGTGTGCATATAGAACTTCAGTGAAAAAACTGTGCAGTAGGGAAAGGATACAAAGAGGAAAATGTGCGTGGAATTACTGATGCTATGTTGTCTGGGAGGAGAAATTTCAGAACGTGGCATAACTGTCTTCAGATTTGTTTGGCTTTTTGGTGGGTTGGATGAAGATTTTTGTGTGTTACAGAAAAATTGTAAGAGAAAGATCACAAAGGGAATAAATGAACAAATTTTGGGCAAAGCCTCGGGGCAGTGAGAACCTGCTATGAAGCATGAGTAGAGGGGGCAAGACTTTACATTCAGTGTATAATTATAGGTATGGAACAATTGTAAATTTGCAGGTGAGAAAATACTGTACTTTGCATCAGGCTTTCCAAGTAGCAGTTGAGCAAGGATGATATTTGTCTTGGCTAACATCTGTTCCTTTCTGGAGTAAGTGGCTTTAAAGGAAGGCATGAAACTTTAATATGATTTCTGGTTAGCTCAATCTGTCTTTCTTTGTATTTTCAAAACATACTTTATTTTATTAGATTCAAGAATACAGGTTACCTATACAAGCTGCTGGCTCCTTACATAAATAATCATATGATAAATGCAATTAGATTGAAGTTCAGCAATATTGAAATCACTTCCATAGGAAGCTGGCTGACTGCCCAGACATCTGACGTCATCTAGGAACCACACTCTTGGTCTTGGACAAATGTCTTTGGCACAGCCCTGTGAGAGTCACTGTGGTTGGGCTCTGGCTGGAAATAAGCTCTGAAAGGCTGAGTGTGTATGCCTGATGCCTTCCCAGGCATCTCCCTCCCCTTAGACACCTTCCTGCACACCTCTGAGGATCCCTACTCTCCACAGGCACAGGGAGGAGAATGCCGGTTCTTAACCATTAGGAATTCTTTCATGTATAGCAACAAGTTTCCACTCAGCCTTCCAAACCCTTATGTGCTGTAATAATGTGGGAGAAGGACTTCGTTGTGGCCAACGTAATTCTTGGTAAACAGAGATGAGGAATGATACCTCATTAAAAAATGTAGTGTGGCAATAGGAAAATCATGTTTATTGCCAGTTTTAGAGTTGTATAAATAGAGATGTGAGACATCTGCTGAGCATTGCTGTAGTAGAAACACTAAAATCATGTTTTTTTCAAGTCAATAAATCTCAGAGCTAGGTAGGAGAGTAGTGGAGTGAGGGCTAAGAGCAAGGCAAATGAAATGAGCAGGGGCAGTGGAATGATGGGAGATGTTTTTGAGTGTATTTTTCCAAGGAGGTAGTTGTATAACAATACTCAGTGTTTTAGGGTCTGTATCTCCTTGTGCTTGTTAAAAAGCAGGGCAGACTGGACATAACAAGGAAAAGCCTTGCATCAGGCCATTAATTGCACTTTTGTTTAGGTGGTGAGTGTGTATTGGGCTGGTGGAAGTGAGAACCATCTGCAGAGCAAGTGTCACCCCAACAGTGGGAAGCTTCCTGTGTTTTTGGGATAGCTGTTGGGGGATTCCCAAATTTTAGAAGGTTTTTGTCTCTTCCTCACACACCTGCAGGATTTGGCATTGAAAGATCACTAATGCTTATGATAAAGCGGGACTTGGGGTTTTCTTGGTGGCTTTTTTTTTGTCTGATTGCTTATTTATTTAAAAACAGTGAATGTGTCTCAAAGTTCTGAAAAATGAAAAAAAACCCCACCTGTTTTTGTGCAGTGTACTTGTAAGCTGCTAAGGAGCAGAATCATAATTTAGATTTAAATCCAAAAGTAAACTAGTAATTTATTGCCTGTTAAACATGTGCAAACAAAATCCCAGTATATTGAAGAATGTTTTGAATCCATTTCCACAGGAAACATAGGCAAGAATCTCTCAAAATTGGTCAATAGTAGCCTAAATGAGATAATTGTGTCTGCTGTGTGACAAGTGTGTGTGTTCTTGCAGGATCACTGGTTTTACCTGTTGGAGCAAGAGTAAAATAGAAGGTGCAAGTGCCACAAAATGTAGTTTAACAAATATATGCCAATATTTCTCTTTATTACAACAAAGTTGGTTGAAATAAGGAGAAACTTAGAAATTGCATCAGATATATTTCAGAGTGGTTTAATGAAATTCTTATGTTTCATTTTGTTGTTTGGTTTTGGGGTTTTCTAATACTTTAAGGTAGACTGCTGGATGTTTTTCTGCTGTATTTACATACTGCATTTTGTGAGTTACTCGGTTGACCACCACCTATCTCTCATCTTATGAATATGTATTCAGGATTTTTTGTTTGTTTAACGAAAAAAACCATGAAATAATACTGTGCAAATACTGTGCAAAATTGGTTTTGATGGTAGTAATGTTACCTCAAGACCTGCCCCTTCCCTCTCCAGTGTTGGCTTTCCTCAATAAAAACCCAATCTTCATCCATTTCCAATTTAGCAACCAGTTCCCCAAACCCATTCAACTTCTTCCAAGTCTGATGCCAAACCAGATTCTCCATGGTGTGGAGCATCCACCAATTTCTACGTTCTCACCCTAGTGTTAGTATAATGATTTTCTTTAACCTTCTTAACCTTCTTTAAGGTTATTGTTAGAAATTTCATAACAAAAATCAATTGCGAACAGCTCAGCAGGAACAGGGAAAGACTTTATTTTAAACACTGAATCATTCTAGCTCGAACTTTTTAAAATACATTTCAGTGTGTGTTTTGAGGTGAAAAAATCGTAAGATTCTGAATATTGTCCAAACAGACCTGAAAACTTGGTGACATTCTGACTGCAGGCTGGATGTCTGCTCTCATGATCTGTGGACATTTGTGTGTGTAAATGAAATGGCTGCATTCTGTTTAATTTGAATGGTGGAAATTACTCTAGTATTTAGTGAATCCAGTACGACTGCTGGAATGGCGTGGCATGGGAAGATTGAAGGACTTCATTATTTATGGGGCAACTTTTATTTTGTGGTTCATTACATTGACTTCAAATTAATTCACTGTAAGGTTGCTGTAAAATTGCTTTGTGCAAAATAGTATTTATTCTACCTTTTAATAAAACGTCCTGACTTCTATGAAAGGCATGAAAATAATTGAAATAAATTATATGCAAATAATTATTTAAATAGTGTGGAAATATAATGTGTGGTGCAATTAAAATTCCTGGACTCCCATTAGTCTTCCTAAGTGAAGTCCTCATAGTGTTTTTCAGCTGCAGCGTGTCCTGCTCTTGGGCTTTTCCACCTGAAATTCAGCAGCAGCTTGGGTCAACCAGAGCAACCTTTTGCATTAGAAGTATGACCAGGATTATCTTTCTAGTGATGCCATGGTGAGGATTTTAGGAACAGCTAGACAGAGCTGTTGTCATTGCTGCCTAAATTTAAGGCCCCAGGGGAATTAAATCTCTAACCCTGCTGGGGTCAGAAGCTGGGCAGGGCAGCAGCTCCAGTTGCTGTGTGCAGTGGGGAGGATGCCCAAATTGGGGTTTGAGCCACACAGCAAACTCTTACTGGGATTTTGATACACACAGGAGTAAGGAAAGCTCTTTAGGACCCTTTTGTAGGCAAGAAATTAAGCTATAACCAGATCTATCCCTTTCTTGGATGTCTCCCGGTCTAGGTTCCTCACATTGCTGTGTTTTCTGAAGCTCAAAATAATGCCTTGTTCTCAACTGATATTAATCATCTTGCATGCATTGAAGTGTGGATCTGACTGTGACTCAGAACAATTTAAAATCAGGCTTCATGTCTTATGAAAATAAATGGCTCCCAGAGGAGAAAGGACTTCTGTTTTCATTTATTGCTTGTGATGGTGAGCTGTGTGCCTCACTTTGAGACGTCCCATCTTGAGCCGGATTCTCTCCATGTCCCAGTTCATGCTGACAGTGCCATTGGCTTTGAGCCCAGCCTTTACTGGGAGAAAATCTTCTAATGGTTTGGGTGGCTTGTGGACAGATCTGATGAGAGAGGGTTTCTGATGTTCTGTCAGCAGGTCAGGCATGGATTGACAGAAGTACGCCTGGCGTGTGTTTTAAGCATGGGGAGGGAAAGGTATCATTGATGGGAAGACAGCTCATGGAAAGAATTGAAGTGGCTTTGGGAACAGCCCTGGAGCAAGGAACTACTGAAGTAAAGGCTGTGAAGATTGATCTTTTGGGGGTTATTGCTGCAGGGTATGTGAAACATTTTGCTATCATTAAAATAAATTGTATTTGAGTGTTTTCTTACTGGTACCTTATCTTTACCCTGCAATTGAGGGAAGTTACTTTTTGTCCTTTTGGATTGCAGTAGGTGTGTCTGTTTCAGGCGTTTTTTAGCCAGTTTCAGGGGGATATTTTTTAAACTTGGAATGGATGGTCAAGGTTGGTTACTTAAGTGATAGGTTTCAAAGTGGGAAGGGAAAGTTAAGTTTTCAGCACTGTGTTTTGCTCACAGTGAGCTCAGCTGAGAAGAACATTTATAATGGTTTCATTGAAAACTGTTGAGAGCTATGGGAATATTTGCCTAAATTAATTCACAACGTTGATTTCTAGATGACACTGGGTGTAATGGGTATACAGGCTACACTGTAGTTCCACCTCTAGGCATGGCAGATTTTTTTTAAAGCATGATCTTCTCTATCAGAGACAGCATGTAAGATTGGTTGCCCATTGGTCAGAATTTTAGATAATGTAAGACAGAATTGCTTTTGTAGACAAGTCTATTTTTGGAGTATGTTCTGGGAACAGTAAGTTGGGGTGGCAATTTTTATTTCTGTTTTGGATGCTTTCTCATTGTCCTCATCTTTGTCGAGCTGGACAAAATGGTTACATTTTAAGCAAAAAATGTAATCTGGTTTGGGAGCTAATGCATTGCATTATTCAACAGCAGCCTCCACCCAGTTAAATGTAGTATTTACAGTTGCAGTACCATGCTTCAATGTATTGAAGATTTAAAATGTGTGTGTATTTGTGGGAGAGCATTTCTGTTGCTTTTTACTTGATACATGTAGTCATCATAGCCCATTTGTCATTTATCTGTCTAGTTTCAGACACATCACACCTGTGATCCTTCAGAGAATATGTGATCAGTTATACTTTACTGCAAAGGCAAGAGATTTTTGGTAGTCTTCCCTGACAAAAGTGGGAAACATGCATGAACACTGGTGCAGGTTTGGAGCCTGCAGTGTGATTTTGTTATCCTATATAGTTGCCATGGAAGTTTGGCCTCCTGTTCATTAGGTTATTTCTTTATTTTATTATCTCACTTAGCTTATTTTTTTTATAACACCAGTGAAAGCAAAACTCTCAGGAGGCTATGCTGAACAGCTGCAGTTATTCGAGAAAAATTCAGAATGAAATTCACCTTCTTTTCTCAGCAAGCAAGAACACAAGAATTAGTACTGATTAAGACCTCCTATGTCATCATCTTGTTAATTATAATTTTCAGTTATGGCTTAGGGGGAGGGGATGTGTCAGTTTACCCAATGAATTAAGAAAAGAATAGCAGGTGGAGAGATCTAAATCTTTGAGCTGTTCAGTCCAGCAAAGTCCTGTGTTTGTGTGGAGGGGACTGAATTAGTTCTCCTTGCTTGTGACATCTGGTTCATCTTGTGCAGCAGCGTGTGGTTGGATTTGGGGCAGGTGTTGGATTGTGGTTGGATGTGTTTTTGGTCGGCCACGACTTTCTGTTGCATTTCATTGAGCTATGTGTTCCTGGAAATGATAAGCTCTGTGTGGCAGTGGGAGATTCTGCAGTTTCTTTGTTTTCCTGAGCAACATCTGTATTCAACTGTACAATTTCAGAGGGCAGGTATCTGAGAACCCCAAATCTCTACATGACAGCTTATGCTTCTAGCAGCAATTGCTTTGTACTTGGCCAAATGGAAAATGAGAATCCTATTTGCATTCTCTGTCCTGTTTTCAGTCTGATGGGGTGATTCAGATACTTTAGTTACGTAAATGACATGAAAACCCAAGCAAGACTGGCTTTAGGCCAGAGCTTCATCTCTGTGCTAATGGGTGAGTGTGCTTTTTGTAACTGTGCTTGTTACCCGGAAATAAGTCAGCAAGGGCACGACTGATACCCTGCCTTTGGAGGAGCAGTAGTGTTTGATCAAACCGGGCGTGTGCCAGATCACAGCTGCTCCTTTAGGGCTTTTTTGTGCCAATCCAATCTGGCAGCAGAATTTTGTACCAGCTCATCCTTTTGCCTTGTGTGGTGGATTGATGTGGTGTTTAGTGTTCAGCCCTTGACCTGGTTTAGCCAAAGTCCTTGGTGTGGTTGCAGAGAGAATGGGTAAAGGTTCACATCTGTTAAAAAAACCTAAAACCCTTGCAATACTAACAACAGTATTTGCCATTGTAAGAATTTCAAAATATTGCAGTGCAGAGTGTGAGGGGAAATTCTCTGGTAGTCAGTATTGGAATAAGATACATTTCTCCAGTATCCTTCTCTAGCTATACAGCCTTCAGGCACTAAAGGAAAAAAGCATTTTGAAGTTTATCCTGACAATTCCACTGTGGTGGACCAGTCTGCTGCTGGGGGTTTGATGTGTTGTTCGCAAGTGTGCTGGGAGAGGTGTATTTTACAGGCACAACGATGGACCATGTGCTCTAGGTACAGTTCCGTTGTGTTCTAAGCATGCTAGTAGTCTGTGGTTCCAAGCTCCTGTGGATTTATCTGCTTTCCTCTAGGGAGGAGACCACAACAACTGAAACAACTTCCATTAAACTTGAGGATCAGTACGAGGGAGTTTGCTTAGTAAAGAAACAAATTCCATGATGATTTCTGAATGTGAACTTCTAACATAGGAGTGTGCAGTTAAGGTAGTTTTAAAGAAATGAAAGTTATTTTATGTGAGTGGCAGACTTTCACATCTCCATATGATTTCCTCATTGATTCCCCTGTTGGCAATTCACAATCTGTCCTTCAGACTTGCGCTTACTGGGCAAGTGTTTGCTGCATATTCTGCTCCTAACTACCACAGGTGCTTATTTGCTCCTCTCTGGCCTGTGGCACTTACAGGTATGCCTCTGAAGTGAGGAAACGAGGAGTCATTAAACTAGAGGAAATGCCAAAAGAGCTTGCTTCAGGCAGCTTCTTGCAAGGTTTAGTGTTTTTTGGCTTTTGGTTGTTTTTTTTTTTTCTAAATAGCAGAACAAAGCCACAACAATACAAACGTTTTAAAGGCCTTTTCCTCACTGCTGTGACTTGTTTCTTTTTTTTGTAATTCTTCCCTCCCCCCTCCCCCCATGTCATATTATGAAATTTTTGGGCTGTTACCTTACCATAGCTACAGCTCTAGCGAAGATGAAAATAGTAACCTGAGTAATACCATATGCCAGGGATGGCAGCAACACTTCCACTGGAACAGTAGATGAGGTTCTCACTCTTAGGTTTAGCTGTGGGATAGGTGACACATTGACCTTTCCTCCAGCTTTTGGCACTAAATCCAAGCTGGGCTTTGTCCCATGGGCCGGGGTGTTCAGTGGCTCTCTGTGGCTGTGATGGGGAGCGGTGGCATTATCCCATGGCATGGCTGGGAACAGGCTGTGTTCAAGTAAAGACCAGGCAGAGCCAGGGCCCCCGTGCTAGGTGAGCAGATCTTGGCAGAGCTGGATTCCCACCTGGTGGATTTTGGGATGCTGGAGGTGAGGAGCAGTCGGATGTAAGGGGGAACCCAACTGTGTGGGGCTGCCAGGGAGAAGAAGAAGAAGGTGTCACCCCTTGGGACAAAAAGCTGGGAGTCACCAGGCATTTGAGGTGGCAGCATTTGAGAACAAAGGAGGTGGCAGCAAAGGCTGCGGAGGAAAAATGGCTGGAAAGTGTCAAGGCAGTAGACAGAGGTGGCAGAGGGTGAGTAGCTGGCAGAGGAGAAGCTTGTTTCAAAATGACTGGGACCATTTGGTTTATGTTAACACATTCTACTTCACAGTTTGGGAGGAGTGCAAATAAACTAGGTCAGCTCATGCAAGCCTTGTTAAGAGAAACATAAAAAAATGGCTAAGTGTAGTGAGAGAAACTATAGGAAACATCAAAGATAAGATTGTTTCAATGATTTTATAATTTTTAAAATTATTATTTTTATTGGATGTACAGTGTTAACTTAGTGAGGCAGTGTGGATTTTATTTTCCCTGCTGCTATAGTTAATGATTATCTTGCTTCTTTTGGAGAGTGAAAAATAACAGTGGTCTAGTGTGGCTGGGGCTCTGGAAATATCTGTGACTCAGTAGGCAGCAGTTCTGTAAACAGATGCGAGACATCTCAGAAAAGGATATAAAATTATTAAACCATAAAGCAGTGAAACCATAGAACCTTTCAGTGTGTTTACCAAAGTTCTTATAGGTTCACGCTCAAAGGAAATAAAACCACTGCTAGAGAATCTCATTCATTTATGTCCCAGTCAGCTTCAAATCTGTACCAAAAATGCATTTCCTGACTTAAAAATACGAATTTATTAGGACACTACTGCTGTGCTGTGGGTGTCATGGGGAAGTTGCTCATCTAGTAAATTAATGAAGGCATGTGTGTTGAACTTCCTTACACAGCCATTCCCTTTTGCTACCCAAAGCAGGAACTGATGACTTTTTCCCTGCTGTTGCAGAATAAGGAATTGGACCAGAGGCAGATTAGTCTCTAACAGCAGAGCTGCTGCTGAAGTGCACAGGAACCAGGTCTGCAGCTTCCCTGCAGGTTTCTGGTTCATCACAGCCTCCTCGTCATCCTCAGTAAAGTTCAGCCCTTGAGAGAAAATCCAATTCATTTTTCACGGTAGCGAGACGAGGCGTGGAGATGGAATAACTGCAGCAGTGGGGGAGGATTTGACAGTCCTCGGTGTCCCTCACTGTCTTTCCCCTTCTGCTGCCATGATCTGGGTGACATGGAGCATCTCTCTTTTCCTGGCAGCAGAAATTAGTAGTGCTGACATCTTTCTTTGTACACTGGACTCAGCATCTAATGTCCTTGAGGCAGAACAATTCCAAAAGCCTGTCCTGCTAATGAGAAAAAAAACCAAAGTGATTTCTTTGAATGTCTTTTCTGAAAACTTAGCAAAGTGTCTGCTTGGGTTTACAAGTTGGGTCATCTCCACAGTCGGAATCAGCAGTGGAAGTTTCATTAGGCAGTCGAGTAGTCTCCAGTTTGAGTGGCAGGAACCCATTAACAGCTGAGGGAGGGGATGGGAGAGATTTGTAAATTGGGAAGCACTGTGGTGAAGATAATTAGGGAGTGATTGCTGTTGCTCTAATGCAAAGACTAAAGGCATCAAATGAAACTAAAAAGTGATATCCAAAATAAACACTGTTAGGTATCTTTTTCCTAGAATATTCCTGCAGAATTTTTTGTCTCAGGACATGGTAATACTAAAAGTTGATGTGAATTCAGAAAACTATTATATATTCATGGAAGAAAAATTGACCTGGAGCTATTGAACACTCAGTTTTTGAGCTGACATGGAAAGGGAGACTTTTCAAAAGGGATTGAAAGGAGACTTGTGAATTTAGGAACAGCTCTCATAATGAGCACTGTGTGAGAAAGCATGCTGATGCTTCTCAGAAAATACATCAAGTGCATCATTAGCCATTTGGAGGGATCTGAAGTTGCTCTCTGGTACCAAATTGCTGATAAGCAAAGTGCAAAGGCCCTTCTTGGCTAATAAAAGAGAAGCCTGGTAAATGTGTTATGTTTGAGGCATTAGAAGGTGAAGCTGGTGCAGGACTACAAAGAGACGTGGCAAGACAAAAGCCAGTCACCTTTTCAGAAGGATTTTAAGTGGTTCTGAGTGGGGTGAGACTGCCTGTGCCAGGAGCAGCATAAACTCAAGTGTGAGATAACAAAAAACTTCAGTTGTATGGATGGATGGAATAGGCCATGTTTTACTGGTGTTAAGCAGAAAGAATTGCAAAACTTAGATATAACCTAGTTAAATCTATAGTCTATATAAAGACAGAGGCATGTACACCAGTAAAAATGTGGGTTTTTTATGAGTGGCATTGTGCATCTTGTATATGTACTTGAGCATTTTGAAGATGTAGAGTCACAGTCTCTAAGGCTTTGGAAATGCTTTCAAAAAAGGAATACCTTTGGTTTTTATTGCCATTTGCTTAAAGTATTAGGAGCCCTGGAATGTACGCTGAGGCTTCAAGAACTAAAACAATCTTGCTTTTCGTCGTGGTTATTTAAAGAGTAAATGCTCTGATTGTGCAGGCTTAGTTAAGAGGATTCTTTGAAGAGCAATGGAAATGGAATGATGGTATGTGTCAGCCTTTCAGTTAATATGCCAACTATATGCTTTAATTAATCTTTATTTTTCTCCAAAGTGATTATTACCTGAGATTGTGGTTACTCTAATGCAAAGACTAAAGGCATCACATGAAAATAGAAGGTGATTTCCAAAATAAACACCAGTTGGTTTTTTTTTTCACAGAATATTCTTGGAATCTCTCAAGTATTTATTGCTCAGATAAATGTCATAAAGTCTTTTTTTTAACCTTGATTTGTGGATGTTTATGATATTTTTTTCATATTTTTATGTTAGGAGATTGAGTTCCATTGTAGGAAGAAGTTCTGTACTAAGCAGATACTTAACTAAAGGGAGGAATTTTGCAGGTATTGCAAAATTCTAGGAGCACTATAAGCATCACCTTACCAAATTAAAATTTAACCTCAGGATGTGGTTTAAACCTGAATTTTTAAGAGAATTCCTTTTAACAACTCTGATTTTTACCTACATAAAGGTTTGATTAGCAGCCTTGTGCTCAGACAATTTGAATATGTCACCATACAATTATGAATGTTACGTATTTGAGTATTGGCAAGATGGGATGAGGGTAGGGCTGCTGTGAATATCTAGGGGGGAGGGAAAAAAAAGAGGCAAGAAACTTTAACATGACTGCTTGGGAAGACAGTCATGTTAAAGTTTCTTGCCTCTTTTTTTTTCTCTCCCCCCCTAGATATTCACAGTTTAATCTCCAACTTTGTCTCTGTGCAGCTGCTGTTCTTTCTCTGGTAGAAGGTAACTTGGGGGGTAGCACTGGTTAGGTGTGGGTACACATGTTTAGCTGGTATTTAGGGGAAATGAAGCTGGGCTCTTAATGTCCCCACTGTGCTTTGCTTTTCATGTTTCAAAAATTTGCTTCTATATAAAATATTTAAAAGAGTGTTTGTGCCTATATACATATATATATAAAATACAGTGTTTATATGAACATGCTTCTTGGATAGATTTGCCTTGGTTTAGGTTAGAAATAGCAATTATGTGCTAACAAATTGCCTATTACATATGCCCAGTATACAATTTTTCCAGCAAATTTGTAACAGTTTGCTCAGTTCCAAGCCTGTGTGAGTGTGTGCTGCCTTTCCAATCCATTCTGGTTTTTGCATACGGAAATAAATTAATTTGGTTTTGCATGTTAAGTACTGTATTAATGAAAACTCAAATAGTCACATATATTTATGGGACTTTGCAATTGCTTGACTTCTAAGATGCTTGATAATGAATTAGAATTAAATACAAACTTAAGGAGCTCCTTTGGCAAATAAGCATAGATGCTCATTGCACTCATCATGTGGCAGTTTTTCATGCACACAGTATTTACTTTAGCAGCATGAACTGTAGAATGTGCCCCTTAAAGTGCCAATTCTGGCTTAATTATAGATGCAGGAATCACAATTTTAAGTTGTTTTGCTGCAGGCTGTGCACTGGCTCTCTCTGAAGACAAAGTGGACATTTTGGAAACAAATCCACAACCAGAAGTACCTGCTGGACATGGATGTGCTGGAATTGTGCTTTCTATGAGGGTTTATTTTATAAAATGTTATCAAGGTTTCAAAGTCAATGGCAGTGAATAGATGGATTAAACCATTGTAGGACCCAAGATGTCCAAGAGCACACACCACCACTGGCTGGTGCTTGGCCCAGACCCACAGGTTCTTCTCAGCTGTGGGTCCCAGCCTGGAGTGATAGAAGGGCTCTTCCCTCCTTGGAGCAACACCCTGCAACCCTGCATTTGTCCTTGCAGAATCCCAGTGGGTTTCTGGTCTCTCTGGATGCTAGCCCTGCTTTCAGGTGTAGCTGCTGGTTGCCCCTAGACTGCCTACAAGCTTGGTGAGAGTGCATTCCTGGGCTTTCTCTAAGTCCTTGGTGGAGATTTTGGATAGGTCAGGTCCCAGGAGAGATGGCTGCAGTATCCCAGGTGTTACTGACCTCCTCCTGGTCACCACACAATGGTTTGTGTTGGAAGGGACATTAAGGACCATCTTGTTCCGACTCCTACTTGGCCTGGAACAATTCCTGGGATGGGGCATCCACACCTTCTCTGGGAAATCTGTTCGAGTGAAACTCCTCACAGTAAACAATTTCTTCCTCATATAAAATCTAAACCTGCCCTCTGTCTGTTTAAAGCCATTCCCTCTTTTCCTATCACTGTGTGTCCCTCTCTGTTTTTTTGTAAGTCCCCTTTAAGTACTGGAAGGTGCTCTAAGGTCACTCTGGAGCTTTTTCTTCCCCAGCTCTCTCAATATGGCTTCATAGCAGAGGTGCTCCAGTCTTCGAAACAACTTTGTGGCCTCCTCTCAGTTGCTGAAGGACCCATTAATTGCTGTGTTTGGAGCCCAGATGTGTTTCCACCCATCTGGTGGTCATTCATCCAGCTGGCCACATCCCAGATTGGATAGATCCATACTGTGGGGTATAAATTGGGGTAATACCCTTTTTATTTGAGGGTGGCAGAAAACCTGTCTTTCTGTAGCCACTGAGGACTCCTCAGTCTCCATGAACTTTCTGACATGACGGTGGTGGCTTTGCTGTGACCTTGATTCTCTGCACCCTTGGACACAGCCCATCTGGTCCCACAGGTCAAGATCAAATAATCCCTGATATGAATTCCTCAGCCTTACCTCCCATTTACTGCCACTAAATCATCCACCTCCTTCAGCAACAGGCCCACTTTTTCCCTGTTCAGCCTTTTACTCTTATTTGCAGCATTAAACATCAAACTATTTTCTAAGCATTTCCATGAAACATTGGTTTGAAAAGTTATGGTTTATCAGTGAAATGTAATGCAACGTGTGTTACACCCCAATTATGTGTGCATTAAGCGTTCCCATAAGAAGTCTAAACTGAATTTTGCAAATTTTTATTTAATTATAGACTTACATTTCAGGATGTATTAGGCCACCCACTAAGTGTGAGGGCGTTCTAGATTGCTCCCAAAGAGCTACCCGTTGCTTTGGGAAAACTTAGTTCTTGTCAACCTGATGAAGTTTATAGGAAATCTTCCTGCAAAAATGACAGCAGCTCTCTTCTGACTTCTCTATTGTACCCAATAGTTTAATTTTAAAAACGTAAAATCTAGTATTTGAAATAGTTTCTTGTTAGTGATGAGTACAAATATTTTTCACTTTTATTCGAAACTCAAAACAAGTGCCATGACTGTTTGTGTATGAATGTGTGCATTTGTACACTGCATAGAAAAATACTCAGCATTTATGTGTGCTTCATTCATTTTGCTGTTATGAAAAAACCCCTTGTATGTCTGGCCAGAACAGAATTTTACTGTAAACCTAATGCAGTGTGCTCATTTGTATGGGTTGCTGCAACTGGAATTTTTCAAATGCATAATGTGGTGGTCACGATAATGTGTTTACAGAGTGTAAAATTTGAGCTTGAATTATGATTACTAAAATAATTGATCGTCAGCATTTGTGCTTTGCATAAGAAGAGTTCAGGAAAGCTGAATATTAAATAAACAGCATGTTAGATGAACAGTATTTCTCTTTCAACTCATCAAATGAACAAAAACGAAAAGAAGAGCATGTATTCTTATTGCCAATTACTGTCCAAGGAGGATAATGATACAATCTTTATGACCTGCTAGAACTGTATTCTTAAAATAAATTTCCCATTACATTCCTCTCAGTGTTAAAATACAGTCTTTCTACCAGCAGATAAGTTGTGCCAAAAATAAAACCAGAAAGGTCTCTCATACATAGTTGCTGGTTATTAAATAATGTGCACTCTCCCTATCCCTTCCCAGCAGGATCTTCTGGTTTCTCCAAAGGCTTAAGGAACTCCTGCAGGAACTCAAGGAGCTGGTAGATGCAGGGGGTGAATGAACAAAATTAAAGTTCTCTCCTTAGAACTTCTCACTCTTTTTGATCATCTTGCAAATGAGTAGAAATGTATAGAATTTCTGTTTGTTGTAAAATAATATTTACACTGCATCTCTGATACATACAGAAGAGCGCTCAGACATCAAAGGGGATCTTCCTTTCGTGGGAATTTTAAGTTCTGTAAGAAAATTATTAGAGAAATCGTTATAATTTAGAGGTACATAATTAATATATGGGAGCCAAATGCATTGTGCATTCAGTGTTTGATCAGCCCATATTCTGGGAGCGCAGTCTCTTAGGGAGAGATGCTCTGTAGTGTGTGTGGGCCAGGGCAAGGATGGAATAAACATCTCTGATCATAGCAGAAGAGCACAGTGAGCCTCCTGCTCTGTCTGGATGAGGAGTGTTTGCTGCTCTAAGGGAAGAAATAACAGAAATAAAATAACAGAAATAACCCTGTCTCTGGGCCGAGGCCATTGCTGGAGCAGGCGGGGGAAGTCTTTGAGGTGATGATGCTTTAGTCTCACCCAGATGTTTGCACCCCTGTGCTGCTGTTTTCCTGGAGCTCTGTGGTCTGGCAGTGTGGGAGCAATGTATCTGCTGTTTCCAAACCCCAACAGGTTGCAGGGGTTTGGATGCAGTGGAAAAAAGGGGGAATGTGTCTGGCACGGCATAGGCAAGAGGAATACAGGAATATACACCCCCCACCTTTTTGGGTTTTGTTCCCTTTGGCAGTCTCTACCATCCCTAGTACATCTCTGTTTGTATGCTAAAATGATCAAATCAGTAATGATCACTTTCTTGGGTTTCTATGCTTTTTCTTGTTTCTTTTCTGCAAGGAGTCCTTCAGGGCTTCTGAAGATCTCATTTCTATTCTTGTGATAGCAGGTGCCTTTGATAATCTGTTTTTCTCCAGTCTTGATTATTCTTTTTCTGTGTTGTTTGTTTCTTCCTTTTGGCAATTACATCCTCAATTTTGGATTATTTTAGATTTCTATTGCTAAAATCAAAACATAGTCACTAACCGTCTTTCTGCATTTGCTGATTTATTTTTTTGAGCAGCGAGGTCCCTGCTCCTTTGGCATCCTAGTTGTCTGCATATGGTAATTTATATTGTCTCTTAGCTGCAAGATATTTTTTGTTCAGCAAATTATTCATGTTTGTTTGCAGTTGATCATTTTTGTTTAATAGCATTTTCTATTGCATGGCACAGCAGTGTCCTGGGAGAAAAGGATTTTCTCCTGGTGCTGTAATGAGTTGTTTTCTTAGCTCTTCTGAATGGTGTCCCATTCTTAGAAACAGTCCAGCAAGTATCCTTGTGGTGTGGACGTACAGCAGGGCTTTGCAGACTCATTGTGCCCTATTTGGAGATTTCTCAGGCACTGAACTGGATCAAAGAGACTCCTTTAGGACGTTTTGGAGCTGGGGTGACAACTGGATGCCAGTCCAGGATCCCAGATCTGTCTGTGCCGCGCTGTTCAGTCTGAGCTCAGCTGCTCCACGGGACCAGTGACTTGGCAGAACACAAGCCCCCCATGCCTCCAAACCAGGAGTCATCTGAAATCAGAGTTTTGGTGCTATGATCAAAAGAATTTTTTTCAGTTTCCATGAGTAAAATCTCTCCAAAACTAGGAAAAGGGTTCTGTCTGCTGATTGAAGGGTCCTTTGGCATCCCCAGCCAGTGAGATTCAATGCAAAGGGAATTTTCAGAAAGCTCATTAAAAATTAACAGTACTGGGGGTGGGGGGGAAGCCCAGAGATTAAATCCTTAGAGATCATGTTCCTTTAATAGAAGTTTTTACTTGAAATGTGAAATACCTGAATGCCCACTAGAAAATAAGTTCTGTAATACCTTCTTTGTACCACATCCCCTATTTGAGGATATGGAAGGTTTATAAATTCTGGATTTATAACCTGTTTTGTTTCTTGTATGGAGATCTCTTTGATTTTTCTGAGTGTTTGCTACTGTACAATTTACCATATTAAAAAAAAAATCAAATTATGGATTTCTGCACCTTAGATTCCTTTGGGTTGTATTGATCTTTCAGGGCCTTTCATGTTTTTGAAGTGTGTAAGACCGTGAATCTACCATTCAGAAGGTGTTTCTGAGGTTTCTTTTTTTATCATGTATGTATTTTATATTATTGATTCCTTATTTGCTACTGTACAAATGGGAACAACTTTATTATTCTTCTGACATTGCTTGTAGTTAAAATCAGCCCTCTTGGTCCAGTCTTTGTTGTTTCTTACTGATGTTCCAGAAGGGATACAGAGTAAAGAAACTTCTGGATGAGATGTACAAGTTAATTATCAATGAGCTGAGGTTTTATGATATCCACAGTGAACTTGGGGGGAATGCTTCCCTGCAGAAGCAAGAGCAAGTGTGGCACTGCTGGAGTGAATTACAGAAATGAAGTGTAAAAAAAGCTTAGTTTTGAATGCATACTGAATACAAAAATAACTGCAGGCACAATTAAGATAGGTGACTTCCTGTGGCACCTGCCCTCTTACTCTTTCTTTCTCAGTGTAATTACCTGAAGGTTACTGTAGTCTGGATACAGCTTCGTGGTTTATTTCCATATATTTGCTGGTTTTGAATTCAATGGTAAAGCTAAGCTTTAAAAAACAAACAAAAAACCAACCCACCCAGGACTGTATGATTAAATTGCCTTTGTTTGTTTGTTTGGTGCTCTCTGTTCTACCTCCAAAGGAGCACCGAGCACCTCAGGATGTGGGTTATGTCATGTAGGATTTTCCTGGGATCTGTTTTCAATCACTTGCAGCCAGAGACAGAGGGACTGCCTAGTGCTGTGTGCTTTTGCTACCCTATTCAAAATCTTTTTATTTTGAAAGTAGTGAATATCAAGGCTGATTATAGATGTTGTTTTAAGGAGGTCTTTTAGGCTTTAATTTACACCTTTGACTATTTAATACCAGAAGAAATGTCTGCTAGGCCCAGGGTGGATCGAAGGGAAAACAATTTAATCAACAGGTAGAGGCTCTTATTTGAAGTAATTGATTGTAATTTTGCTTTGGATTTAGAGAAATCAAACTTTGTCGAGAAAATAACTGTGCTGCAATCTATTAAGATGTTTGATTTGCTACTAAGATTGAATTGTTGTAGTAGAACTGCTATTTATTTTGCTAATCAGGCTGATTTACTGCTTTGCTTTGCTTTTGTTAAAGCACATAACCTTTATTTATACAAATTATTTAAGTTTTATGACTTTTTAGGAAGTTGCATGTTGATGAATAGCGTGTTTCTAATTTATTGTGGCAAACTGCATTTTTAGAGGAAGGCGTGTATCTAATGCAAAAAATCTTCACTTGGTTTACTGTTGCAGTGTACTGGATAGAGGGAAATTTCTGCATTTCAACCTAGGGAAAAGTGCTCTTTTGACAGTAGTGAAATGAACTGATTTTCTTGTTCAGTATTTTGGAATTAGTGGGGGTTTGTAGTCTCGTAACTGGCAGATAAATTTATTATCCTTAAGTGTCCAGAGTACATACAAAGCCCTGAAGCCACTTGAATGCAAAATAGTTGTGGTCTTAAAAATAATTTGTATACCGCTGTAAAAACTGGCCACTTAACACTTTTACTTCATGAACACTCTGCCTGTGATTTGCAGCAGTTCCATTGATTGGTTAGTTGATTATTTCATTTATCTGATTTTTTTTTTTCCCTAGTGGCTTCAATCAGATTTTGGTACAGGTTACCAGAATTTTAAATTGAATTTGAAATAAAAATCTAAACTCAGTTTTGATGTGATATTTCTATAGTGTCTTGATCTGCAGTGAGTTCTATGGTCAAAGCACTGAAGAATTTCAGTTGAAGAATTGCAAAAGGATTTTTTACTGGCTTTTTTTTAAATAGAAATTCTTTGCAAATATAAAAAAAACCTCCCTGTTTTTGAAAGGAATAAACAGAAATGCTGGTGTAGTAGTCTCTCTTCTGCTTCTCTCATGCTGTGAGGCGGCAGCACTGGGCAGGAGACACAGCCCTGCTCTGGGGAGCCAGCGGAGATGCTGCCCTCCAGTTCTCTTTAGGCACCATCATCTAGTTGTGTTTTGTTCTAGTTGGTTAAAATAGTGAGCAGCAGGTTTAGAATTTACTGTGTGGTATCTGTAGGGGTTTGTATTTTAATCTGTCTTAATTCTAAACATATTTAATAATAATGTCATGGAAGATTTTGTCTTCTTTACCAGAATTTCTATGTTCACCCTGCCTCAGTTCTGGCTTTTTGGGTCTCTCTGGCCATGAGTAACTCAGCTACTCATCTTGGGCAGTGCCGACAGTTTTTCTTTGCAGGAGATTTGGTTAATTTAAAAGAGAAAAATACAAGCCTCAGGAGGGTTTGGGTGGAGTGCCTGAGATGGGGCTGCTGAAATGACCTCACCGGGTCAAGTCTGCTGCTGACTAAGGATGAGCAGGAGTATCTCTCTGCTTTGTCAATCAAAAGAAATGCAGATGTTGGCTTGAATGCTTTTGCAAGTGCACCTCCCTTCCTAAAATGTGTCACATGAGAGATGTGACATGTTTGTACATGGAGGGTGGCACGTGAAATCACACTGGCCCCTCGGCAGCTTTAAGTACAATTTTAAGTGCAGTTTTAAGTACTGCCAGGAAGGAGAAGCTGCTGCAGTGTTCCATTGCACCACGGTGCTGGAATCCAGGGTTATTTCCTTATCTTACCCTTTATGGCTCTGCAGTTTGTGCTGGGACAGAGGAATTCCATGCAGTGATGGGAGGCTCTGTAGATCACTTTCATACATGTGTTACTGACGCTTTACACTGGTGTTGCTTCTCTGGCATGAATTATTTGCCTCCCTTCATCCACGCTCAGCCTTGCCCTGTGAGCCCATGGATGCTCTCTGGCTGGTCCATGCAGCCACTGTCTTCAAAATTTGGTAAAAATGTTTGGTAAGTGTTGTTCTGAGGACTGGCAATTGTTCAAGTCAGTTAAGAATTTTTTAGTAAAGTCGTTACGCAATGGAGTTTTAAAAATTAACTCCTCACAGGCTAAAATGCATGAGTGTAGTTTGATTTTTTTACTGCTTTACGGGAAGATATTAGTAAAGTTTTCTGAATCACTGAATTAACGGATTAGCTAAAAATGCCCCAAGGAAATTATCTGAACTTGACCAAAGAACAAATAGTGCTAATTGCTCTTAAACTGAGCTTGTTTAGTCTGCAGATGTTGCTAGCAAAGCTGCCACCTTTTTGTTTTAGTAGGAGTGTCAGTGTGTAGGTGGCGAGCACACCCAGCCTGCTACAAGTCTAGGAGGATCAACCAAGACTTCTCTGAAAAGGTGTCAAAACCAGTCCAGTAGTAGTATTTGGGATATTATGGCATGTGGATTTATTTCTGGGTAAAGTTGGTGTAAAAAAAAAAAAAAGGGGAGTATGTTAAATGGGTCAGAAATGCTAGTGTTTTGAGATGTTTTTATAATTCCAAGATTTTGCTTGTTCCTTAAGCAATGATAAGAAAGATAAGACACAAGAAAAAGTGATAAATGATTGCAGCTGTACCGTGTCATACAACAAAAATATATATATTGAACCTTGTTTTTATCTGATCCAGTAAACAATCTCTTCTGAAGTGCAGCAGCTTGTAAACCTGGGTTTTTATTACTTGTTGGTGATGGAAGATGCATCATTTTTGGGCTGCCAAGTCCTGTACATTTATTACTCTGTGCTGTATAGGGTCTGTGTATTTATTAGCGCTAAATACCTCATACTGTTCCATTTCAATGTTCTGCCACTGACTTGGAAAAGCATGGCATAAAAGTGTGCTCAAAAAAACAGGGAAGAAAAGCCCTTGACTAGGTGTGACTGAAATAATATCTACAGTGTTCTGTTTGGAGATGAACCAGACCCCAATGTTTGCTGTTTGGCACTGAGGGGAAATACTTTTGCTAGGTGGAGTATTTTTGACAAGTGCGTTTAGTACTCCTCCCCTGAGCATTTGTCACTTGCTTCCTTGGTTAACCAATGCATGTTAGCATGATCACAAAAAAAAGCAGCAAAATTTACAGGCCTTCTGTTCATTCTCCATCAATAAAAAGAACTAAATATCTGTAGGCTCGAATGGAAAACGGAAGCATAATTATTTGGGTTTTTTTTAAAGTTCATAAATATTAATCGCTTTTTTTCCTTTTAAAAATGGCATCTGGGCTGGTCTGTGGATGCTTTACTGAATCTGTATTAGAGCAACAAAAACCACATCCAGGAGCAAATCACTTCGGTAATGGTATCTACCTCGTATATTTTAATATTAAGATGTGGGTAAATTTTCTACCTTTAACAAGTTGAAAGATTAAGGAAGCTTTATTTCCCAAAGACCAAGAACAGAGGTCTTGAGTTTGTTACTTTCTCTGACTAATCTAGTAGATCACATTGATAAATTTGAGTTGACTGAAAAAATAGCAGAAAAGCCCCAAACCTACCGGTTTCATGAAGCCCTGACAGCAGTTACAGAGAATGAGAATTCTGTAGGTGACTGCAGAGGCAGAGTTCGGTAAATGAAATTCCCAAACGGTGAAATCCTACCCCCAGCCTATTCCAGTTTGAACGAGATTTGCAGGATGCACAGCTCAGCTAGTTTCAGATTCCTGGTGTGAAACAATCAAGATAAGAATCAAAAAGTAAAGAAAGGGAAAAGCCCTGTTAGATCAAACACTATACACTAATCTTTCTCCTTAGGCAGAATTACTCCTTCCAGAGTCCTTACTACTCTTGTTTAAAATAACAGAAGCCCCATGGCACCCGGTGTTTTTCTTAACTTGTATTTAGCTGAATGATTTTGTCATGGGGAAGTTTTTACTGGTTATTTAAAATGTATATGCAGCTACCCAGTCTTCATCAGACAAACCTAAGTCTTCTCTTGCCCTTGACACTTGCTCCTGTGAAATTGCTGTTTTTTCTCCTGTCGGTGATGTTATGTAGCTGTACTTGAGACTGATGCCTTAACTAACATCAGCATTCTTTTTTTCTGCTTTTTAACTGTCTGTAAAGTGGTGTAATAGGTTATCTAATCTCACTTCCACTTGTTTGTAGGATAAACACCTGCTGTGTGTTGCTCTGTGTGTGTAACATATAAGTTCAAAGGGATATAATTTGAGCTGTACAGCTGCAATGACCGTAGGAAATCCAACAGAAAATATTTCAGTGAAACAAAAATATTGACTTCACTCATTTTGGCAACAAATTAAGTTTGCTTAGGGTTTTTTTACACTCATTTTCAGTAGGGAAAAACCTTTTCCTACAAGCAGGAAAACCAACATAATTGAAATGTTAATTAACATATCAAACAATATTTTTAGAAGTTTTTGTTTGTTTTGGGTGGTATTTTTTTTTGTTGTTTTTTTGTGGTTTTTTGTGTTTTTTTGTTTTAGTTTCAGGATAGACCACCTGGAGGTACACAGTGTAATAGTTCCAGTGTATACATAGAGCCAAACCCTCTTTACTGCTTAGGACAAGCTTGAATAAGGGCACTGTTAGGTTGTTACCAATTAATCCTGGCCTAGTTGATGATCTTTGTAAGACTTCTCTGCCATGGTTTCGTTTCCTGATGCTCATCAGTTCTTTTGAATATGTTGTCTTTGATGAACCAAATACATGTTTTCCTTGGTTGTGCTTAAGTCCTGTTGCTAAAAAAAACCAAACAAGTGGCATGATTATATTAGTTTAATATGCTGCTGTTGATTAATGACTTTAGTCCATTTATTTAATAGATGTTTTTCTCCCTGACCATGGTGCTAAAGTAAATATTTTGCTATGTTTCTCTGTACTGCAAGCTCCTTATTGTTTGGAACAGGTTTTGGTGTCTCTTACTCCATGTAGAAGCCAATATTGATGCAACTATTTTTGCTATTCAGTCAGCGTGACAGACAAACAGCTCTGGTATCTAAATGGTTTGAAAAGACAGCAGAATAAGAGATACGTGTTTTATACAGTTAGTGCCTGTGCTGTTTCTGGTACAGCTCATACCTAGTACATAATTCCATGTTTGCTGAGAGCTTTTTGTGCTAGTCTCCTTTTCTCTGTCCAAGGCACCAGGCATCCTTTGGAAATATGTATATTGATGATGGAGCTCTAGGGCAGTGCTGCTCCTGCATTTCTTCCCTTTCAGGGCTGTGTTCCCTCTTCCTTTCTTGAGCCAGTTCTGTCCTCCTTTGACCCTGCAGTGGGATGCTTCAAGAGCTGAGTGGAAGAAAACTGTTAATTTTTTTTTTTAGAGGAAAGGAAGTGTTGAGAACACCCAGCTGGGAGAGGGTAGATGAGGGTAGACTGAGGTCTCACCACACAATAGCAGTTAGATCTTGGCTAGGATGTGACTTGAGCATAAAACTAAACCAAAGCCTTCAGGTGAGCCACACCTCTGAGCTCTTAGGGACCGCAGATAGCTCATTTGGGAATTAGTCCCTGTGCCTTCTGTGGTTTTAGCCTCTGCTGCAGGGAAGGTTTCCCTTCTCGGGAGGTAGGAAAGCTTGCCCTGGTAATGAGAAGCACTGGCTTTTTTTTTTCCTATACCTGCTCTGCAATTTGTCACAGCTCAGTAGCTGCTGTGTAAGAATAAGTTGTCCTTTTAGCAGGGATGGCTGGATAACCAGTGCTTGAACAAGGGCAGCCCTCTCCAGGTGGGTTTTAACTCTTTGTGAATCAGAGAAAAAAATTTTTGCTCTGATTGCAAAATTGCTCTGTTAGAGAAGTGATGGAGACATGCAAAGAGCAGAGGCCAGAGGCTGTAGGAAAGATAGTATTGCCTACTGGTGGCATGGTGTGAGGATTTGGAAAAAGGAAAAAAAAAATCCTTGTGCTGCTTGGTCTTGGGCAGCTTGTCTGCTACTTAGTCACAGGGTTTACCTGTACAGGAGGAACTTCATCTGTAGGTTATTTGTGTGAAAATGTGACCAAGACACAGTAGGTGTTTGGAGAGGTGATACAACTGTCGGAGTACATTGTGCTTCGCGTGTCACTCAGTTTTGAAGGTTCCTGGGGAAATGAGAGGGGATTGTAAGCAGAAGTGCAGCAGCTTTTATTGACAAGTATTTAAAAAAAAAAAAAGTACTCCTTGATGCATTTAATTGATGATTTTAGGGCATTCAGTGTTACATTTTATTGGCAGTGTGAGAGGCTTATGTTTTTCTCTGGCTTTGCACAAAATAATAATAGTAATAATAATTTTAGGAAGAATCTGGCACACATTATAAACACCTTATTTTAGTGGAGCTGTATCCCAGGAACACCTGGAGTGTGTGAGCTCAAGCTCCACTGCAGACTTTGCTTTTGGCCTCTGGTATGCCTTAAAGTTTTCAGAAAAATGTTTTCATACCTGTGGATTTTCAAATGCTTTTGAGTTTTAAAAGTAACTCATAATTGTGAGGGTTATTTTAAAGGAATTCTTGGATCCTAACTCTTCAGCCTCTGTGCTACTACTATCACAAGCAAGGTAGATTTTTAAGAACGTTTTGAAATACCTTAGTTTTTAAACCTGACCCTTTGCTGCAAGGGCAGGTATCCTGGGAATTATTCCTGCAGTGGGCAGACAGAAGGCAACCAGCCTTCCCATTGTGTCCTCAGACAGGGAGTGTCACTTCAGCACCACTGGGTGTACACAGCGTTCAGGGTCAGTGGCCACAGCGGGACAGCTTGAGCCTGTTGACGTCAGGCTGTCTGCAAACATCTCTTGCAGCAGAAACCAAGCCCCACTGCATTTTCTGAGTGTCCTCAGCAGCTCCTTAGCTTGGGTTGGCAAAAAGTGTACATCTGAGATGTTACTCTGGAAGAATGCCCTGCTTGACTTCTGGGTGCCCAAAGAACTAAAGGTGGTAGTGGGAACACTGAGGGAAATCCAGCCAGGGTTCCCACGGTGGTTATACTCATTGAGGTTGAAAATAGCACAATATTGTCAAGTCCTTTAGTTATTTTGGGAATTTCCTTTTTAAACATTTTGAGCCTATTTCCAAATGTGATGTCTATGTAAAACATGTGTCCCATCTCCCTGAATCATGGCATATTTGAGACAGAATTTTAATTAATTCAATAGATTAAGCTTGCCATAATCTAGATAAGCTCTTTTGCAAGACTACCATGAATCTCAAAGCAGAAGAATATGTTGTTCTGAAAACAGTATCTGTCTAAAAACACAGATGAGGCAGGCACTGTTAGCAGAAGGCGGCGATTTTTTCCCAGGAAAGTGGTATGAGCTTTGTTCCATATCCCCACGTTGGGAGACCAATTTAAAAGTCCTTCTAACCTTGTAACCATCAGTTTCCTGCAAACACGTTTCCATGTTGACAAAAGCAGCTGCTGCCTTCCTTCAGCTGTGAAGGCTCATCTGAGTTAACTGGGTCTGAGTGGGGAAGGGAAGGATTCTCACTCACCAGCGCAGCTGAGTTGGTTTAGTGAGCTGAAGAAGGCTGAATTGGTATCATGGGAAATATGTCTGTTCTTACTTTGAGGAAAGGGAATGGGAAAAAAAATTCTGATTTTTAAAAGTGTTTGTTTGTTTTGTGTGTCTTGGTTCAGTTTTTTAGGTATGTATTTGAAATCTGTGATAACAGAGTGGCCCCTAAATGTTACACGTCAGATTTTTGTTAATTTTTTTTTTCTTTTAGAGAAGGAAAAGTCTTTTTCCTATTTGAAGTGATTCTGCTGAGAGCACCCAGTTTGACTAGCTGTTTTAGCTGATTATTATTCCACTGATGAATTTAAATTTAAGACTCAGTTCTAGACTAAAAACACAGAATAATTATTTGTCAATATGCCACTGTTTTGATCAATATGTCAGTAGTCATCATGTCCACTATTTTTGGAAGAAAAACTCCAAAAATTGGGAACTACCTTGAATTTTCACAGGTGGGCCCCCATCCTGCGGGTAGCAGTCAGTGAAGGTGAGGTTTTGTGGGTGCTTTAAGGTTCTTTGGCATAAGAGTGCTTTCAGTAATAAATATATTCTTTCCCAGTCTAGTCTGGGTTTAACTTCATTCTCTAGGACGTTGTAACTTCCAGTTTACGTGAATTGGATTACTTGCTAATGAATTTCATTTAAATGCCTTGCAAGTGAAATGGTGCTCGGTACCAGCTGATTGGCATTGACAAGGTTCCTGGGGTGCATTATGGGTTTTAACGGAGCTGGCTGACTTGGTTTCTTCTCCAGCAATTCAGCTTCTTTCCCTTTCAGTGGGCTATGAGCTGTTTTCTGTGATTGCCTCAATTTTTGACTGTTAGAGCAATTGGTGTTTAAACTTGTGCAGTATTCTTTTGCTCTGGTCTGGCTTGTCCTGTGTTTCTCATTGCACAGCGCATCCTATTCCTGTGGGTTTACAAGTGGTTTCTGTATCTGGATGAACTTTTCTCCAGAATAGTGCTGTCTGCTTGCCCAATTCTTATTCTTTATCCCCTCAGATACCCTTTGTTTTAGCAGTTGATTCACATACTTCCATAGACATACAGATGCTTGTTCTACATAAGAGTATTCCTGAAATGTGGAAAGTTGTGCAGCTTTAATGTGATATTAATGTACAAGTTAAGCATTTCTTCTTTGAAACATGTGGATGGTCAACTTACATCATATATTTCTATGATACATTTCTGATGGAATAAAGGTGAAAGAACAAAGATTGGGAAATTACTTCTCAATTGACAGAGAAGAGCTGTTTTCAGGTAGAGTTTAGGAATTTGTGTAGATATGTCTCTGGGCAGATCTTAGATACTTTCAGTGCTTCCTGATGAGGCTTCTTGTAAAATATCCTCGCCCACGCCATACTTCCAGAGTGAAGTACTGGAGCAGTCTGTGCATGTTATTTTGTCACTAGGAACCCTATTGCTACCTACCAGTTTCAGGTATTGACAATTTTTAACAATGTCTTGTGTGTGGTGCTGATTTTCGCCCCCACACACGCTTGTAAGTATTTGTTTCTCCTGAGTCTTTTGAGTTGGTATTTGTCTCAGTTTAGCCTCTCTGTCAGATCTGAAAAGCAGATGTTGTAGATGTGCTGAATTGCTTAAAAAAAATTGCCATACATCACTGTAGAACTGTGATTAAAAGAAATAACTTTGGTTTTCTCTGTTTATGTTCCAAGCACAGCAGTGGTAGAATCACCATTAGCTTTGTATGTGCCTATTAACCAAATGAAAGGAAGGATTCAATAGAGTGATTAGTTTTCAATTTAGGCTTTTAAAATTATTGTCTCATGCTTTTTGCAGCCTAGTTACTGAGGGGAATATACAGGATTTAGTTATTTTTAATTCTTTCTTGATTGGGACACTTTTTCCAGATACTGAATCCAGATAAAACCAGTATACTCAAGGATAATTTAGAAGAAAAGATACCGTGTCCTTAGAAGGCTTTTGTGATTTGGAAAGCACAACATCTAATGACTAAATTTGTTGTTAGAGCTCAAATAGCACCAAAATCTCAGAAAGTAGTGTAAACAGTGTGATCCTAAGAGGATTAGAAAAAAAAAGCACAAGTGCACAAGTTCACATGGGGAACAGGAGCAATTCAAAGCTCACACAAAAAATACCGGTTTAGCCATAACACAAACCCAGTGCAATGTCTGGGAAGGAGAAAGTAGCACCAATAGCAGCATTTCTGGAAGGAAGTGGTTAAACATTTCTGCAAGTAGCATTTAGAGAAATCCTTGCTTTGAACGGATTGTGTTTGGAAGCAGGTGAGGACTAGTATCAGTGTACGTCTGGTGTGTGTGTCGATGACCAGCTCTGTCACTGTGTTGGTGCCAGGGTTGTTTTTATCTGTGGCTTCCTTTGTACCACACAATTATTACTTGGTTGATAGCAGCAGCCCAGGCTGTGCAAGCTGCCTGAGTGGGTGTTTGCTGCTTTGGTGAAGGTGGTTTGGCATGTTAGTTCTGGCCCTGAACGTGGGAACTGCCTGGCTCATGCAAGCTGGGTTTAAGGCCTGGAGCGTGGTGTGGGCTGGGTTTAAGGAGCTGGGTTTAAGGCTTGGTCTCTGTACACCACAGCAGGGTAGGATGCTCTTCACTGGGAGATAATGTTGGGTGTTGTACTGAGTGTTTGGCCTCAAATCTCTGGGGGACATGAGCATCAGGTGTGTCATTTTGAAAATTTGTGAAAAAAAAACTGGTGTGGGCAAGGCAGTAAGCACTAGCTCTGAGCACATGTGTGTCAGTGCACACGTGGCAAAATCATCTTTCTTCTCAAGTTGAGGGAAGCAGTTTTCAGTTGATGTTGAACACATTAGTCATCAGGCAGTGGTGAGCCATTCCCAGTCTCTCCAAGATGAATCCAAACTCACAAGCTGCTGTGCATTTCCCAGGTGTGCCTTACCAACTTAAAGGGCATCTGGTGGATTATTTGTAAGTGTCACATAGTATAGCTGTTACTACATCTGGGCACCTGTTTAAATCACTGTAATGTGTTAGAATATAAAGGTGAGAGAGAGTCTGAAATCAATAAATTATAACTGTCACCCGCATTGTTTCAAGGTACATGCCAAAATCCAATAAGGTAAATTTGGAAAGAAAAAAAGCTGCTGATGAGGCATTTGTCCTCAGCAATTGATTCTGAAGAAGGACATTGCAGAGTTTTCTAAATGTTTACACATCGCTTCAAGCACCCTTATTTAAAACTGGAGCCTACAACCAATTAACATTGGTGAGGAATGAAGTCAGTGAACCCTTTCTTTTCTCATTCTCTGCTCTCTTGAGTCTTTGCTTCCAGCTTCTTTCCGTGTCACTGCCCTGTTTAGATGTAAAGCAAAGGACAAGAATCCTCTTCCACGGATCAGGCGGAAAGGTTTCCCTCTCTGGCTTCGATGCTGAGTACTGCACTTGAGATTGCACAAGGGCAAAGAGGTCTTGGAAGGAGACAGTTTGGGCAGTGTGTACTGAAGAAAAAGCATTTTCTTCAAGGAAAACGGGCTATATTTGTGCAATCATCCCTTTATTTATGTTGGCAATGTTCCTTCCCAAATGGAATAACCCAAACTAAACACTGGGAAGGGGGTAGCAGTCCTTCTCTGCATTTCTCTGCACACAGTTTTTCTCATGATTTAGACTATTCTCAAAAGAGTGTTGGTTGTTGTTTTGTTCTGTTTTTAAGGCAAACTCTTGTTATAAGCAAATAATGTTTTATAGGGTCTGCAGAGCGGGTGTTAAAGCTTTCTCTTCTCAGCTGGTCAGCAGCCCCAGCTGTGGAAAAAAGCCTGCATAGGATACTGTACCTCTTGAGGAGTGGAGTTTCACTCAGCCTATTTACATATTTTCTGCAGCACTAGTACAACTAAGCAAGGAAATAGGAGCATGTTTGCAAATTCTTTCAATTCCCAGCATTCCTGAGCATCCTCTGCAGTGCCTCTTACTTGCACTGTGAAGGTGATGTTTCTGCCTGC
Organism: Rhabdornis inornatus; assembly: GCA_013397075.1. Taxonomy (NCBI): domain Eukaryota; kingdom Metazoa; phylum Chordata; class Aves; order Passeriformes; family Rhabdornithidae; genus Rhabdornis; species Rhabdornis inornatus. The sequence continues at coordinate 1,132,665 of VWZS01004114.1, read as the reverse complement.
CTTGTGGCATCTTCTAAGAATAAAATAAGCCCAAATGCTGCAGCTTTTTTTTTTCTTTTTTTTTTTCTTTTTTTTTCTTTATTTTTTCTTTATTTTTTCTTTTTTTTCTTTATTTTTTTCTTTTTTCTTTATTTTTTTCTTTTTTTTCTTTATTTTTTCTTTTTTTTCTTTATTTTTTCTTTTTTTTCTTTATTTTTTCTTTATTTTTTTTTCTTTTTTTTTTTATTTATTTTTTTTTCTTTTTTTTTTGGATGGGTCCAAAAATGGCTCTATAATGAATGATTTCCTGCTGGTTGAGCTTGAAAATTGCACATGAGAACCTCATGTTGATCATGAGTCCCACAAAACCATAGTTATTCTTTACTCATAGCAAAAGTTTTTTCGCCACAGGTTGCAGATGCTTGGTAAAGAGTTTAATCTAAAAATAGTCTGGTAATACTTCATTAGTCACCCATGTCCATCTGTCACCCTTCCTGCTCTTTGAGTGGGCGATTAGATTATGTCCTAAAGAAAAGTCGTCTGGCAAGTATTTATATGGAACACAACCACTCAGGAATATTAGTCTGGATGAAAATCGTTTGTCACTGCTGAATAAAGATGAATGTTGTAGTGGATGGAGTTACCTCATATTTGGATGTCAAAAGCTGTGTGCTTATACTTGGTTATTTTATTGTTGCGTGCATAAAATTATTATTGATGTGTAAAGAAAATTACTAAAATCTAAGAGTGTGGGTTTGTTTGGATTATGTTTTTGTTCAGGTTTTAAAGGTGGGCAAGATTTCTCTTGAATTTTGCACTAGGAAGACTTCTGTTATTTTCATATTGTCAAGTGTTGCTAGCAAGTAGTATGAGCTGTTTTTTTTGTTGTTGTTGTTTTTTTTTAAATTACTGAGGTCACTGCTGGAGTTGGTAACTCTTTGGACTCATGGGCACACCTGTGCATATAAATTGAGTTATTTAGTGCAAGATGTGTTAGGAAAACAGATTTCTTATTTTTTTACTGCTTCACAGTGGATGTAACCATTTTGGAAGTCATACCACTGGAATGTTGATTTTTGTTTGGGGCTTTTCAAAGTGTTTAGATGTTGGTAGCTGTGGTTTATTTTCAGGAGAAATTTGGCATAGGCAGACGATGCTATAAGTTGCTGAGTTGCCTTCCTGAAGCTTTTTGTGGGGAGCTGAAGGAAAATGCAGACATTGGGATACTTCTACCCAGGTTGTGGTGCGTGTGTGCTCCTGAGTGGTGTGACTGTCCAGAGCCTGGTGGTGCAGGTGTTCATTCAGTGTTTGCTCCAAGCTCTGTGTGCCAGGCTGTCTGCTGGAGCCAGCTCTGGGATGTGGGGAGGGCAGGAGCTGTGCAAAGCTCCAGCTCAGTGCTGTGTCCCAGCTCTGCTCCAGGTCTGAGTAAATGCGGTGGGAACGCTCAGCTCCAGGAACTGGGAGAGCCTGGAAGGTTAAATGATAACGTTTTACTGTGTGTTAACAGCACAGTTTTCAAAATAATCCATACTAACATTTCTTATTTTGTCTCCTATTTCCCTGTCAGCATTACCCTTCTGTGGCAAGAGGCACCCGAAAGGAAAACTTCTGCATATCAATGCACTGCCAATGGTAAGCACCTTTTTAACTGACTAAAGGTGGTGTGGTTTCTCTCTGCACACATGCCATTAGCAGGCTTACACTGCAAACAGTATTTTTAGAATAACTACTTTTTAGTATTCAAGTGGATTATTTTCATTTTTTAAGGAACATCTAGACCATTATGCTATTTGACAAAAATATTACGATTGCACCTGGTTTTATCCTGTGGAAAGTAGGGCAGCATGTTAATTTTGAAGTGAGAAGGTAATTTTTGAAGAAGACTTGACAGTAGCATAGCTCATCCTGTTGGTGTTGCTTCCTCTTTCGGCCAAGAGCCTGTTTGGGGTGAGCTGTAGCCAAGCCGAGTGTTCTGTTGCCCCCACTTGGGTGCTCTCTGCAGTTTGTTTCAATACTAATAGCTTTTCCCAGAAAAAGAACAAAACTAGCTCTGCATTGTCAGGTGTATTTTACTTCAGCCCATGTGTCAGTGTAAGACCAGTGAAGTTAAAATCTTAGCTTCTATAGAAAGGGGCAATCTTCTTATTCCATCTCTGGAATGTTGGTCGTAACAGGCTACAGCAAATTCATATATTCAGGCTGTCCTTATGGTTCGCTGGTGCTTCCTGATAGCTGTGCAGATGGAAAGCAGAGCTGAGGCCTGAAGGGAAGGACTGGAACTTACTGTTTCAGCTTTGATCAATCAACCTCTTTTTAGCAGTTTTGGTATCTTATGTTGTCACAGTTGAGGTGTACGAGAGTGGTACCTTCAGCATTAGCCTTTAGAATTAAATGCATATAGTGCCAATGTGAGTTCTGTATTTGAAGCATCTCTAGATGTTTGAGCTCAGTACAGAAGTTAAAGGAGTAAGATTTTGAACCGCTTGCTTTGAAAATTCAATTTTGGATCTGAGAGGTGAGCTGGTTTCCTTTGGTTTGCATGTGGAAATGGATCTAAAGAATATGTAAATCAATTGCAGCCTCACTTATAGCTTTGCAACTCCACTGTCTTTGCCCTGTGAGGAAAATGATGCTCAAAGAGAGTTTGCTTGGATGTAATTCCTTTACTTTCTGAGGTAGGAAGCAATTCTGTTAACTCCCAAGACATCATGGAGTGAAATGTAACGTATTTGTCACAAAGTAAAGCAAATAGACCTCTGTAATCAGATCTTCACCAAGCATGTATGTTGTTTAATAGTCTGGTTTTTAGGCTCAGAGTTGATATGAGTAGAGTTTATATTTATTTGGGATGAACTGAGTGAGAAAGAATAGTGTTTACCTGGTCATTCAGACTGGTATTTTACCTTCTCAGTCCTGAAATGAGCAGTGCTCTCAGCCTTTTCTAGTATTGTTAAATCTTCATTGTTGTTGACCTTTTTCCAGCAAAAAGCTACTCTGTTTTCTTTTTATTTTGTAGTGGTTGAGTGTTATTTTAGTTATGATTTAAGATACTGATCTGTATTACTGCCTCTCTTAAAAACATGACTCATTTCATATTAACCTAGTCCTTATACTTCATAAAATTTTAAAATACTGTGAGACTGTACTTGAAATATTACTGTATTTTGTCCTAATTTTCCCCCTACAAATTGTATTAGCAATTCAGAATTACACAGTCTCAAGGGCATGGTAGTTGTTACAGTGATCATAAAATATACTCAACTGTTACTTGCAGTGAAGTGAAGTACTCCCCACTCTTTTCTTTGAGGGCTGTTTTTGTGCTCTAAGTTGTTCTGCTTTATTATTCAAGAGATATCTGAACCATTACTCACCTCTGATTAACTTTGAGATAGTTTGAATGTAGATTTAAGAGACAAGCTAGACACACTTTTACCGTCCCCAAAGTAATCGTAACTAAACCCTGTTCAGTAAAAAAGAATGTTATAGTTTTTTCATGTTTTTCTCTTTGCTGTGTGTAAACAAAGTGTGGGCCAGAGGTCGCTGAAGAAAGCAGGTTGTGTGCATCTTCCAAACAGGACGTGCTTTAACCATGGTTGCCCATGTTCAACACATATATTTGAATAAGAAATTAATTTCTGATTCCCTTGAGAAATGGTTGTAGCATTTTTGGTCATGTTTTAAGCCCGATTGTCAGTTCCATTTGTTAGTAGTAAGAAAAAACAAAATAACAATTTACACCTACGCCATTCTCTTCTATTGTTTTCTTAGATTTTCAATTTTCAAGGTAATTAAAAGAAGCTTATTTTTTACATCATATTATGTTATGCTATGCATACATATGCTATATATATATGTTAACTGATAAACCAAAAAGGGTAAAATACTAGTTACTCATTACAAATTATTGTAGTTGTTGGCAATTCTTTGGAAAATTAAATATTTATATTGTGATATAGCATGGCTGTGTTCAGTGGGTGTAAGTTCTCCTTCCCATTCGTCCAGTCAAATTTAATATTCCTCACAATGTCAAAGGAAAGATGCAAAGGCTTAATGAAAAAGACCTGGTAATTGCAGGAAATTAAGTGTTTAATGCTACTTTTCTAGGATTTTGAACGTTCATTTAGAGGCTGATAACTGGGTACTTAATCTGTGGTCACAAGAATTAATGAATGTGTTGGAAATAAAAGTTTAAAGTCTTGGATCTTTGGTCTAAGCAAAAGATGACATCAGGATTTCAACAAGGGCTTTAGCAAATAAATTCTCTTATTATGCGATGGAACAGGTAGCTTATCCAAGAGAGATTTTCCATTGTATCTTGCAAGGCTTTTTTGTGAGTTTTGGAAGCAAACCAGGTTGCCTTTCTGCCTTTGCAAGCCATTTAAGCAGGTTTGTGTGTGTGTGCACATAAATATGTGTGGAAATACAGGAGTGTGCTTATCTGTGCCTGTTATTTATGCACACATACAGATGTAGATCTAAATTTGGAAATATAGAATGGACTGTGCAAAGCCCAGGAACTTACAGAAAGGTGGGAGCTACCAGTTAATGCTCTCCTATGACAGCTTACTGGGATGGGTTTAATTTTGCAGAGGTGACCAGAAAGGGCTGTGAAGGACTCAAGCAGGGTAATGTGGTGGCTTTCTTACAGGCAGCCTGGAAAACACTTTGTCTGGGTTCTGAGCCTTTACATGGATGGTTTGACAAAGATGGGCACCCTGGTTGGTTAAAAAGGTCTCATGCAGAAGAGAATAGAGGATGTTATTGTTTATTACAGACTGGCACAGGCAAAGTCTGAGAATAGGCAGTGAACACAAAATTACCTAGTCCCCAGGCAAGAGGTGTCATCAACAGCTAAGGCATGTCCTCACAGTCTTGGGGGGAATACCAAGTAGGTGATTTAAATCCATTCTTTTCAGTGCTGCCTACTTCTAGGTGAACACATTATACTGTGTTTCAAGGGTGTAGCACACCTATTGTGTGTTATGTCAACTGTTCCTACACGTAAGGGAGATTATAGAACAGCTCTGCAGGCACTGAGTCTCTTGGGCCAGGAAATTCCATTGGTGCAACATTTCAGTGTAATTACCTAGGCAGGGGATTTAGCTCAGAAACAGCAGGAGGGCTTGGAGGAGCTGGGGAGGAGGAATAAGTCACTCCAAAGTGGAGGGACTGGAAGATGTCTGCAGAGATTTCCCCAAGACTGCAGCAAGTTTTTAATTTGAATGCCTCTGTGGTGCCTTCAGGTAGTCCTGTGACCTTACTGCTCCTTCAAAGCCAGGTGACTGAATAAATGGATGTAACTATTAGCCTGTGCTCCCCCAGCAGCTAAACCCACCCAAATACTGATCTGCCAGGCTAGTATGTTAAATGCTTCCATGCAAAGGAAGACAGCCAAGGGAGGGGATATGAGCTGGAGAGTTGGGTTTGGTGTGGAAGCCTTGTCTCTGCTGGCACCTGCCAAGGACAGCTGGAGATCTGTGCCACTAGCTCCAAGGTTTTTGCACTGGAATTGCAAAACTGGCTTTGTTTCAAGAGGAGCTGAATGGCATCTCTCAACTACAGGTGTATAAAATGAGCATCTGCAGACCAGCAGCTCTTTGTAAGGTGGTGGAGCTGAAGGTCAGTTGTCATTATACTGAGAACAGGGACCCCTGCTTTCCAGAGTTAATGAAACTTCACAGCACTAAAGATGTTGCCCTCAAGAGCCTAGAATAATTGATTCAAAATAAATAACCCTGTAAGACTAAGGCCCTTATTCTATGAAATACAAATGCATATGCGTACATGTAACTTCTAGTGTAGGAGTAGTTCTTTTGAGATATAAGTAAGGAGTCCTTGCATGCATAAAGCTAACCAGGCTTGAAAGCACTTTGAACAGTAGGGCCTAAAAGTGCTCATGAAATTTATTATTGAGGCTGTTGGTTGTGCAGTTTATGGAGTGCAGCCTTAAAAGAAAAAAAAAAAGTTATTTCTAGCGAGTTCTGAAATAGTCTGAAATAACTGACAACATGAAGTTTTGGACTGTTTTGGTCCTTCTGAAATCAGTGGATGCTATTATCAATGAAGGAAGGTGAAGCGCAATGGATTTTGCGTGATAATTTGTTGTGGTTAAACAATTATATTCCAGAATGTTCATACATTAGTTCTGTTTATTGGATCAGCATGAATTAGCTAATCTAGTGGTTTATGTGCGGAAGAGGAAATCCTACTAATAATGTGATGCAAAAGAAAAGTTCCATCATGTGGTAGGGTACAAACTGTGATAAGCAGTAAAAATTTTAAGTACACTATTCTGAATCATTTTTGAATTTTCTATTTCTTTAGAGAGAACAAGTTAAACATGTTATCAAGATCCCTTTCTGACTGAGAGGGAAAACACCCCTTTTCTCCTTTTTCTGCCATTAAAGTTCGCCACTGAATGAATCAACTGAAACGGAAATGAAGGTCCTTTAAAAAATTTAAGTGTTGGCTCCGTTTTGAAGTAGCATTTGTCAGAGAACTTTCTCTGCTGTTTCTCTAAGCATTTTACAGTTCAAAAATAAGCTTTGACTAAGAATTCTCGGCAAAATCATAAATATGTAATTATCTAAGCAGCCAGGATATTTAGCCCCTGGCAGGTGCCCAGTGCAGTGCAAGAGCAAAGGGAACTGGGCCAGTATCTCAAGCTAGAAGAACATCTTCTAAAACAGAGTGAGGGCTATTGCTATTCCTAATCCATATTCCTAGGTTTTAAATCTTAAATGTGCCTGAAAAGAGGCTGTTTTTGCTGCTATGGGTTGTCTTCTCTTACAGCTGATTTACTCTGTGTTTTTTTTTTTGTTGTCTTCCTCTGCTTCACCTCCCCTGCCTTAGGTTTTTTCTGTCTTTACTGCTTTATACTGGTGTTGGTTCAATAGATAATAGTAGTGTTGTTAGCATTAGATTATATCTTACTTGATCTGCATGCCATGTGCTTTAGAGGAGAGGGAGATTTTGTGTTTCTGGGTTCACTGCCATATGCCCGTGGTGAAGTTGTATAACCTGAAATGACCCTTTTCCTGCTCTATTATATGAACGAATTAGAAATGCAGCGCAAAGTCTTCTCGACACTGACAAAGTTTGTTGCATAGTTAAAAAATTAAACTGGCTTTTGGGTGTAACTGAAGTAGGATGTTGTAGAGAAAACCCAAGGACAGGCTCTTTTGTGTCCCAGCATATGAGTGTTGCCATCTGCAGAAGAGCAAGGCTGATTTCACAGGAGACAGTGTCAATGTGTCACTTGTATCAGCAGGCCTTGATCCTGGTTTCCTTCTTGTCAACAGAAAGTTGATGTTAGCTCAGGTTAACAGAAGTGAAAGTAGTTTCAGCAGTGCCGATGCTGGGAGATAATGAATATTGCTGCAGAACAGTAGGAAGTTTGTAGGCTATGTGGAGTGATACTGCTGATGCTGACTCTTATTTACTCAGGAGAAACAGACCTGCTGGCCTTCAAAAACCAGGACCCTATGTCGCCATCAGCATGGATGGCATATCTAGAAGCCTGTATTTCCTTTCCTAGTCTTTAGTTGACCCAGTGATTAGAAGCAAAAATTGTAGTCAGTGGGTTAATGCACCCATATTTGTAAATAAAGGTCATGTGTAGCATTCTTACTGTAATTTAGTGAACAAATATAAGGAACTATTCAACATAAGGGATTTGAATCCTGTACTGAGCATATGTACATAGGATTGGCATCCATTAATTTAATATTCAACACAAATGGAGGGTATTGATGTCAAATGTGAGCTGTAATTGGAATCTTTGACCTCATTAATGATATTCATGAAATCTTCCCCTTTCACTTAATTTCTTTGGGCTGTAGATGGACCATATTTTATTACAGTCTACATGTGTTTTAAAAACGTTTTATCCTGTGTTCAGGTGTTTAACAACTGTGAAAAAAAAAAGCTAAGTCCAGTAGCATAAGTTAAACTCAAGCCCATCATAACAATGTGAAAAGGAGAGGACTTGTGTAAAGTAATAAACTGGGCACATGGTGTGACCTGGGCATGGTTCTGTGCAGGGCAAGGAGTTGGACTCGATGACCCTTGTGGGTCTCTTCCAACTCAGCTGATTCTGTGAAACTGGCAAAGGAGCTTTTTCAAAATCAGCCGTTTCACTCCCTTGTAACTTGTTTTCTCTTTCAGCTTAGCTCACACTTTTTATGAGAACAGCCATGTACTTCTGGTAAAGAGCATACAGTAAGCCAAATAACATACATGATGGGCTCTGAAGAAGTGATTTTAAGTGTGTGCTTACTGATGAGAATCCAGGATAAAGTCACTGGTGGTTAAAATGAACTGAGGGCAGATCAACCATCAGAGCAGAGCCTTTTTTCATGAATAAAAGAAACAAATTTAAAACTATCAGGTACATAACGCACAAATTAAGGGGAAAATAGATGGTCAAAGGTTAAAGAGGGAATGAAAACACAAGTTTTATGGTCACAAGATCAAATGAGGCATTAGTTAATTTTCCTTTTTTTTGGTGCAGTTCAGCAGGAGTTCAAGTAATTCAACCAAGTGATTGAACTGGAACAGGAAAGAGTGCCAGAAAAACTGGTTGCTAATAATATAAACAGAAAAAATAATCAAATGAAGTTAAGACTTGATGTCAGCATTTCACATTAAAATGCATTTGAAAAGGCTGGAATTCCATCCTAGTTCATGGAGCCTTATTTACATAGAAAACAAATTTGTAACAAATATTCTTTTAACAGCTGATAAATTATTCTACTAATAGGCCGTCAGAATGGATTTAACCAGGAAGTGGCTGAGGCTCAGGTGGTGTTTTCTGGAGACTGACCATCTGGGAAATTGGAAGTAACCTGAGTAGTAAGTGAAGGTATTTGAACTGTGAGGAGGTGACTTAATTACGTAAATAGCAAATGGAAAACACATTAGGGATGCTGGGGTTTTGCTCTAAATAGAAGATAAAATACAACTTTATATTTCCTACCTTTGATACCCCAAGGTGATGTGCTGCTCTTTAGGCAAGATTGCTGCCTTTTCTTGTTCACATTTCATACTTGTTATGATAAGCAAGTAACTGGTATGTGTTGGAGTTTGTGGCTGTGAATGCAGCTTAGAATAGATTGTTGGCATACCTTTCAACTGGCCTAATTCCTGGCTTCGTTTATATTTAACTTTTTCTGGAAAAAAAAAAAAATCTTTTTTTGCTGAACTGTTCTGTTTTGGTTATTATTAAGATTTTTCCTATGCAGCTGTAGTTTACAAGGTTCCTGTTTTAAAGTCCTCCCCAGTTGGTGAGCAGACTCTTGCGTGTCCCAGTTCTTGGCTCAGACTGGGAGCTGTGGTGAATAGACTGTTGTGGAGCAAAGTTGCTTCCACTGACCCATCCAGTTTTGTTTTAACTTCCTTTTTGCTGAAGCTGACAGAACTTTCTCAGCAGATTGGCCTGCTCATTGCCCACAGGAACAACTGTTGCCATTTTGTTTTGTTTTTTTTTGTTTGGTGGCTTGTGGTTTTTTTATTCACACATGTCTCCGTGGTCGTCAATGTATTTCAGATGAATTTCCTTTTCATCATAGTGCAAACTAAATAAACTCCTGATGTTTTTGTCTTTCAAAATGCCCATGTCAAGGCAGTTGCAGGGATTACCCTGTTGAGGTTGACTTGCACTTGGACTGTCTCTGTTAAAGCTTCCCATTTTCATCAGACTGCTTTTCAGTCTGTCCCCAGTTGGATGTGGATTGTGGCATATTTGGCAGAGGAATGAGTGTTATATGTGATCCTCTGAAATGTCTTATTCCTAAATCCATGTGTCTGGAGTTCATGGGAGCTGGGTCGTGAAGGAACTGGGAACATGGGGCAAAAACTGTAGCTGGGAGAAAACAGTGTAATGATCAGAAATATTATAGTTCTGCAAATTCAGAAGCACATAAGCAAGTCCTGGACTCATTTTTTGTCTGATTTGGAAGACCATTTAATCAGTTATGTAAATCTTTAAATTTATGCTTTGAAAAAGGAGTGTTATGTGCGCAAGTTCTAAATCATTCCGAAAAGAACTCGTGGCATCTATACATAGCAAACCTATAGGGAAAAAATAGTCATTTTTAGGGTTCCTGAGGTTTTGTTGTTACCCCAAGATAGATGTAGGACATTTTGCAAGTGCAGGAATGGAGAAACATCAGGAAAGGCAACTTTCGAGCAGAGTGTTACTACAAGTGCCAAGTTACAGCTGTGATGGGTGACATCAACTTAAAAAGATGTCAACTATGCAGGACTCATAAGTTAGGAACCTCTGTGCTTGCTTTTGAAGAAAAAAGCGTTGCAACTTAAGTGAAGTCAATTGTTCTGCATATTTCTGTGACTCGTAACTCTTCTGGTGAAAAATCTCCAGTGGTTTGTAGGAAAAGGAGCTTGGGGATCCCAGGAGGAGGTCTGGGTCACAGAGTAAACACACTTCCTTCCTTATTCTCTTGCCCTGGCAGCATGGCATTTGTGTATTTGCAGTGCTGTATCCACAGGAATCTTCCACTGAAAAATTAATTCATGTCAGAGAAATTATTTATTTAAAATAAATCCAGCCTTGCCTCACGTGTCTGTCTGGCTACACCCATGAAAATTGCCAAGAGGTCAACTGAAAAATGTCCTAGAGGATGGGAAGTGGGTGAATTCACAGCCCTCCCTTGGATGGTTTATGAGAGCTGAGTAGCACTTAGGACAATTGGGAAGATGATGCTGTGGCTGGTTTCCACAAGCAGTTTCACTGCACACTGTGTCAGGGTTGAGAAATGACAATGCAGTCTTACCCTGTGTGTGGTTTTAGGGGGTTTGAAGAGCACTTTTGTGGCTACCTCAACTTGAAATTCACTGTGATGCACAGCGCCTCTGCCAGCATATGTTGAAACCCTGTAAGAGTGCTATAATTAGGAAGCTTAGTTGAAGAATTGGGTGAAGGAAACACTTGCATTCCTTAAGCATAGAGGATTTGTCAAAAAGCAAAGTGTTCCCTAACTTGCTGTGAATTCCTAGGAGGATTTCACAATGGACATCTAGGGTTATATGAAAAGGAATATACTGAAAAGGGGGAGGGGGACAACTGTTTTCTGTTGTGTGAATGCCATAGAATCCTCCAAAATGCAGAATTTTGAAGTAGGGGTTTTGCTTGTTTTTCCTTCTCTCATTTTATCTTGATACTGGAGGATTGTAGGATCTGTAAAGCGTGGACTTCACTGTAGGAAATGCATTTACTTATCACTTCAAACCAAATCTAAGTGAGCTGTATGGATTGTTTCAGTAACACCTAGGAAAAAAAATAATTTGTTTTGGGACCATTAAATCTACTAAATATTTGCCGAGTGAAGAAAGAATCGTAGCCAGGCAGGAGTGCCTGTGTAACATTTTTCCTCACATAGGATAATGGCTGCAAATTTCTAGAGCTTCAGCTGTTTAATAAGGCATTCCCTAACTCAGCGCAACAGCCAGAGCCAAGAACAGAAAAAAGTGCTTTTTCCTGTGATGCTTTTACCTTCCCTCTCTCAGCCTGTTCTTCCCTGCTTGCTCAGCTCTGGTGTAGCTCAGTGTCTGTGCTTGTGCTGGGCTCACTGGGGCTGTTGCTGTATGGTTAGAAAATAAGAGAATCCCATTCTCTCACTACTAGCTCCATATTGTGTTTTTTTTTCCAGACACTGACTTGTTACATAGCTCTTTATCTAGCTCTTTTTCTAAAATAAACCAAGGGCTAGCATTAATCCTCACTTGGTACTACAAATATTTCATTCCACTGGCCAGAGAAGTTACTGAATTTAGATAAAGATGACAATATTCAACATTGTATTTATCTATGTATTGTATTTAACTCAGTAACAACTGGCACTTTCAGGAATATCTAGAAAAGCTGTGTTACATCTCAGCACTTCCATTATCATTGAAAACTCCTCAGTGTATTTTGTCTCCCACAGAAGAGGAATCTTTATTATTTTTTTTAATGGGTTTGCTAGGAGGACAGACCTGGCAGCAGCAGTGATGGTGACTCTCTGGAGGACCTTGGTCCATAAGAGAGAGTAGCAGATGGTCTAAGGGAATATATATTAAAACAAAACAAAAGTCCTGGACAAGAGACTTTGTTGTTGACCTTTGGTGTTGTTTATTGACCTTGTCTGGTGAGATTACAATCTCTTCAGCACAGGAACGAAGTCCTACATGTTTATGCAACCTTAGCACGATGGTGGCCCCATCTTAAAAAGGGATCTTTTGGATGATGCTGTTACTCAAATAAGTGTCCATAATAATAGTGCTCATTATGTCTGGTTTTAGTTGTTGTGAAGGTTCCTCGAGCAAAGAAAGATGCGCCTGAAGTAGAACAGCAACATTTTAAATGAAATTAGTAAAGTCTCCATGATCCCTTGCATGTGTTGCTTTTTAATTGTCTGTGTGTTTTATAGATGTTTTTGTACCACTCTGTTTTATCCAAGTGTGTATAAAACCACATCAGAGATTTTACAAGGGTTTGTATCAGTGCCTTTTGTGATTTATACTCAGTAGTAAAGATGATGAGTGCCAGAGGTTTTTAGGTTTTATATAATACTAGATTTGTAGCCTTGTAATTTGCTTGCTGTCTGTTTTAGAGTGCAGAACAGTGATAAAAACTTTGCACATAGACTTGTTTGACTTCTCCTTCTCTACAAGTCATGGAATCACAGCTGAGGGGGTGGCCACCCCTCCTCTGCACGTTACCTGCTCGTTTTCCTCCCAGGCACTGATTTCTGGTAGCGTTGTTTTGTTTTATTTTGTTTTTTTTTTTCCCCCTCAGATTTTAGCATTGCAAATGGAATTGAGGGACAGGGTAAATAGAGATTAATTTGATTACATATGGCTGTGCTGTGCCATGAAAAATACGGGTTGTTTGTGTCTACACAATGGGTCAGGTTTTAATTGCATTATCAAGGGTAGTTAATGCTTAAACAGTTTGCATCTCAATATAGAAGGGAACAAAAACAGATCTGCTATTAACTTTTCAAAACATTTCTAAAATCATAGTATATATGTATAAACCTAAAGTACAACAGGCCTAGAAAGCCCTACAAACCTTAAACTAGTTGCAAGTGCTCTCAGTTTTCTTCATGACAAAACGAGCTATTTTTGTTTCTCAGTACTGTATCTTGTGGCATATCTCCAGTGAGCCTCTTCTCATCCGAGTGTTGCTGTGCTGAACACACAGACCAGTTCGCATGACCCGAGGCAGAAAATAACATTTTCGGTATATTTTGAGTAGCTTTTTTAGCAGATTAAGGAGCTGAAGTTCAAGTCCATGATCAGTTGACAGTGCTGCCTCATCCTTGTGCCTCTGGCTGCCTTCCACACCCTGCAGCCCCTGTTCACCCTCGGTGTTACCCAGGTTGTGTTCATGAATAACCTTGTCTGCTTTCCTTGCTGTGCTGCACAGGGTCACTGCATTTTGCTCCTTTCTCAACTGCAGTTCAGGTGAAGAGCACCGTGGCAAAGGATTTATTGTTCCTGTGGTTATATAATGGGATAGTCAGTGACAATAATTTCAATTAATTAGGTTAAATTCAGTGGAAAGGCCGCTTCTGTGGCATGTTGGAGGGAGAATCCTCTTACCAGGAGATCACCTTAGGCTGACTGTGGAGCCTGTGGTTTTGTCTGGTGGAAATTCATTCCCTCAGCAGTGTCACAGAACCTGTGGGATATATATAGCAGTCTGAAAATACAGCATTTATAAAAAGGTGTTCATCTGTCAGCAAAAGGGGTAAAGTGTCCATCGTTTGCTTGATATTTTTTTTCCCTTGTGATTTGAAGAAAGTTTTGGTGTGGATTTTTTGAATGATCTGTATGAGGCAAGACTTACTAGAAAACCACTTGTCTTCATCTTCATAACATACCCAAACCTCTTAATTCTATCCCTCTTCCTATTAAAGATTAAATGAAACCATAAAAAATGATGTCAAATGTCCTTTCCTCTGTAAAGCCAATTTTTGCCTAGGGTAAGTGTAACTAAAAAAAGAAAAAAAAATGTTTTCCTACTGCTGATAGTGTTTGCAGCTTTTAATATGAGTGTTGCAAGTAAAATGATTTGGAATAGGAGAAAATTCAGAAGATGTGAACTAGGTCTTGACTTGGTGCTGGTTTTATATAAAGCAGGTGGTGTGAGGGTGGTTGTGGTGTTACAGCTACAGAGGCAAAACTGCTTATTGATTGCTGGGCTTCAGTTTTTATTCATAACTGTAAGACATGTGGATTCCTACAGCTGTTGCTTGAGTGAAATTTGCTGATAATAGAAACTTTTACTAAGCTGGCCAAGTAATAATCCTGAACATTTAAAAAAATTATCTCCTTAAGTTTGAAATACTTTTAGTATCTATAAAGAAAAAAACTTATCAGGGGATGGATGAAACCACATTCGTGTCTTCTTTCTTACCTTCTTTTACCTTACAGCTTTTTTGCATACATGTGTGGCAGTTGTTAGAAAAAATGAAGTGTACAATGGATATAAAAATAGTCCACATTATGAAAGTGGCTTTGGATCCCAGCTAGCTTTGTATTTGTTTCCTTCTCCTGTTTTTTTTCTTCTAGTTTTTTAATAGTTATAGTGTTAGTGTGAATTTTATGATAAAAAGAAAATTTAGGAAATGGAAAGCCATAGACAATCCAGTTCCTAGACAGTAAATGATGATCTTAACTCAGGATTCTCTTCACTCCCCTTGGATTTAAAGGTGAATTGGCAACGTGCAATATTAGTTACAGCTACAATTGATTTCTTTGTACAAGTACTTCGGTATGCATAAATACATGAGAAATTAAATGGCTGGCACAGGCCTCCTGGTTTTGTGTAAATCTTAAGGCTAAAAGGATGAATTTTAAAATTTTTTTCACGATTCAAAGAGCTAGCTGTAGGAGGAAGTTCTGTAAATGGCATTATTAGGAGTGTGCTCCTGCAAGCTGATGGGAAGTGATGTGATTTTATACCAAGAGAAAAGCTGAGCAGCAATGATTTGTTTCTCTTCAAGTCTGTCTTTCCAGCATTTCTGAGTATTCCAAATTACTCTGCTGTACAACTGTAAAAATGGATTATTATCCACTGAAACATGAATACAGGTCACCTCTTGGTGTTCCTTAGTCTTAAGTTTGTTTCAAGAGCTGTTTCTATATAATTTTGTCTCTATTTCTGTTTTCTCTCCATGGCAGACATACCTGAAACAATGAGTCCTGCTTCTCTCTCAGCAGAAGGTTTGAGGCAGTTTAGTGTGTGTTGGCAGGGTTTTTCCTGCCAGCTTTCCATCTTCACTGAGCATCCTCTGCAGGATGCTCTTTTTCTGCTCTTCTGCAGATAGAGTGAGGCATCTGGAGAGATAAAGGGAGGAGAACTGTTTTCAGGGCAAATCACAAAACCTAAACTAGAAGAAAGCTCAGTGAAATAGGCAATATTCTTTAAAAATGTAACTCTCCTCTTCTGAAGTCCCCAACACCATCAAGTTTTGCCAGAAGAGTTTGGGGCTTTTCCACTTTGTTGGTGACTCTTCCATGTAAATCCAGTCTAAAGATGGAGTAATATGTTGTATTGCATCTCATGGCGCACTGCTTGTGGTACCAGCAATCAAAGCTAGTCTTTCTCTGGGAAGTAATAAAATCAGATCCAGGAATTTCTTACCACCATCTCCTGGACACTCACTCCTCCTAGCATCACTGTGTCCAGTGTCCCACCCAGACCCAGCTTCATTCCAGTGTATTGCTTTACTTCTTTTTTATTTTCTTTTGCACAGACTTCTAGGTGGAAAAATGTTTGCACCAGCTTATGTGATGTAATAAAGACTATTAAAATCCAACGTGGCTTTTGCATGTATAGTTGCCTGTAATGACAGTTAGGTATTAATTTGGGAAGGCACACAATAGGAGTATTGTAATTGAGCAGTGGCTGACATGTCACTCAAAACTCAAAGTAGGTTGTACTATAAATATAGTCTCTTGTTTTGCAATTGACATTTTGCTAGTGGGTGGCTAATTTGAAAGGAAATAGACCAGTGATCTAATATTAATAACTAATTAATAGTTACGTGGATATTTTAAGTCTATTTTTCTGCTTATTTATAGGCATATATTATTCATCTATGCTGTGTATCCTTTGCGTATATGTTTAATTCTGTAACTTTTGCTTCAGTAGCATTCAGGTTTTGCAATCAAAAGCTTGATAGCAAAGTTGGTATGTTCTTCAAACCCACTTTTTGAGTATGACAGTTTCAAAGCAATAACACCTCAAGCACTGAGGGAAGTCTCCCTCTTGAAGCAAGGCCTAAGAGGAAAAGCCAGTGATGCATTATCTACATCTCACCTGCATTTGTGAGTCCTAAATCAGCATCATGCCTCTGTTTTCCCATGTTTAAAGTAGAATACAGAGCAGTTTTTAGTTGTTTTTTTCCATTGAAAGTGTGTAGCTCAAAGAAAAATTGAAGAGGAATAAAATAGGAAAGAACATCTCACAGGCAGCTTCGTCCTTTGGGATCAGAATAAAACATGCATTCAAGTGCTTGTTGCTTCTCACAGCATGTGTGTTACTATACCAAAGAGATGTGATGCTTTTGTTTGCTCTGATGGGATGAACTCCAACACAGGGTTGAATTTATCTACCTATTCCCCTTGTCTGCTGACTTCTCTCTCACACTCACATTCATCTGTAAATTGATAAGCATGTGTGATACTTGTCCTTTTAATGAATTCTTAATTGAATTGGAAGGAAGACTGTGTGAGAGATTCATTGTACTTTGTATGTGCCTGACATTTTTAAATCTGTTTTGTCACATATCCAAACGTTTTTAAATGTATTCCACCAAACTCCATAGAGCAGTGCTGTGGTATTTGTGTGTGTTGTCTTTGCATCTCATCCCTCTTGTGTGAATAATTTTGCTGTGAGTGCTGAACTCACAGGGAACAAGAATTGCTTCCCACTATCTCTAGAGTTTGCATTACTCATTCAGCTACTGTCCTAGGAGGTTTAAGCTGTGTCCTAGAAAGTGTTTCCTGTTGTTGGATTAAAGCCCTGCTGCAGTTACCTGCAGAACTCACCTGTTAGTGGAAGCACCTGCACTCCCTTCAGCCACACGCTGCATCTTCTGCATTAAGGTCTTTGCAGCATGTGTTGCAGGTGTAAGGAAAAGCCCATATTAGCAGAAAATGTGTAATAAAAAGCATGTACAGCATTCTGCCCTTTAATACCCTGCCCTGCAGGGGCTGGGTGGGAATTGCAGCTCTTGGCTTGTTGCAGGGCACGGCATTGGCGATAGATGAGATAGCCCCCTTGTGTGGGGATTTTAGCTTCTGTGCCTTTCCAAAGGTCCTGAGATCTTTTTTATTTGGTCTCCCCAAAGCTGTGCCTCTGTGTTCCAGCATAGTTCACAGTGTCACGGCTGTGAAACAAGCAGCTGTGGATAGACAGATCCCTTGGAGCAAGCTTCCTCCTTCCATTTTCTTACAGATATCCAGAGATTACAATTTCAAAGTGCTTTTGTTTGTTTGTATGGGTTGGTTTTGGTGTTTTTATTTTTTGGTTTTTTTTTGGAGGAGGGGGAGGTGGTGTCTTTTTTTCCTGACTCTTATGTACTTTGCTGTGCAGAGGGCAGCTCTGGGCAGAAGACCAGTCCCTAAAATCTTGAGTCACAGATGCAGGGATCTCAGCTGGGGGAGTTGCTGTTCCAGGCATCACTTGGGATCCATGCCACTTCAAGAAGTGCTTGAGGATATTGTCCATTGATAAAATGCAGCTGGCAGTGTCCAGCCCAAAGGACAGAGCTGACTCCAGTAATGGAGCCGTGTGTGCTGGTGCTGGGGGTTGCGTATGGGGGTAAATCAGGCACACGTTTAACCTCTGCAGGACACATGAAGTTTGATTTCTCTAATTTCAGAGTCAGTTTGAGGCATGCTGGAAGTGACTGTCAGGGGGTTGTTTTGAAGATTTTGCCTCTGTATATTTTTCTGACTCTCTTGGTGTGACAATACATGATTTTATTTTCAGTTCCCTGTGACTCAGGGAATCTTTTTTCTTTATGTATATGCTTATTGCAGGCAGTATTTAATACAGTTCTGTTGATTCCCATATAATAATGAGAACCCATCACAAGGTGCAGTCTTAATTTGCCAAGATTTATACACATTTTGTTATTCTCTAGCAATAAAAAAAATCTCTTACTACATAAAAAATTTTCAAAAATTATCTTGTATTTCATGTGTTGACATGGTGTTAGGTTATAGGTTGGACTTGATGATCTCAGAGGTCTTTTCCAACCTAAAAGATTCTGTGACAACTTCAGTGTTTTCTCCTCTGTAAAAAGCTTATCTGCATCTGGGCAATCCTGCTGCCCTTGTAATATTTACTTGCTAACCTTTTGTATTAGAAATTGTAAACCATGTTTGTCAAATAATATAATAGGTCACAACACTTCAGGCATCTTAAAAATTACCTGTCAGTCCTGGTAGTGCACTGGAAGTGTCTGTCAGACACTGGGAATATGAAGCAATGGTTCCTGTGCAAGGTTCTTGTGTCTTGAGCTGCTTCTGATCTACCAATAAATTCAAGGAACTTCACATCTGCCCTGTGAGGGTTGTGAGCAGGAGCAATAGTTCATGTGTTGGAAATAAACAAGTAAAGTTCATGAGTGATTCTCACACACACGAGTTTTGAAGTATGGACTTTTTAATGGCTGGGATCCTTGTTTGGTTTGGATGTATAGACTTGGAATACAGTCTTCCATCTGAATGGATTTTTTACTGTTTTTGTTTTAGTTTGTCTTATGTTCCAAAAGTATCTTGCTAGTGCTGCTTTGGTGTTTATAGGTTTTGAGGTGGAGTTTTCCTACATGAACACACAATTTTCTGAGTAGCACCACAAATAAATGTCCTTCTGCAAACATTTTTTTCCTCCCTCTCATATTATTAAAGGCCCATTGAGTCTGAAAATTAAGTAATGTAGCTTTCCACAAGCATGCATATTTTTCAGCGTAATTGGAAGATGTTTTGGATTACTGTCTTTAGGCCTGTGGAGCCAAGAACCCAATTATAGGCATGGTTAGAACGCGATCGTGTGCATTAGTCAGATTATAACAAGATTCCAATAATGTAAAATTGCTGCACGACAAATTAGTTTGTATAGTTTTGACAGTTGTTGCCTTTAATAAACTAAATTATTAAGCAATACACAGCTGCAATGCTTGCAAAATTGAAGAAAAATAGACTCTTTTTTCCCTGTCAAAATCTTTTCCAAAGAGCGGGACTGCTCTGTGGTCTGGTTTGAGTTGTTCAGTTGACTTTGTGAATCCATCTGTCCTGAAATGATTTTCTATGTGAGTAGATGAGAGGTTACAGGAGCTACATTTAAGACTTTGTCAGGCACCTTCTTTTTACTGGACACAGTCACAGTCTTTTGGGCTGACACTTCTTAAGCTAAGATTTGGGGAGGTTAATTGTAATTTATGGATCAGTGGTGACTAGATTAATGCTACCTGCTTATTTTCACTACAAACCTGAGCCAAAAATTTACCTCCTGGCAGAGTGCAAGAGCCATCGATGTGGTACCTCTGTGTACCAATTGAATTGTATCTCTGAAATCCGAGAACTTGTTGTTCCCTGGAGTAAGGTGTTAATACAACATTAGAAAACAAAGCAAAATCTACTTTCTAGCAATCAGGCTATTCAATCAGTAGCTTTTTTACACTTTTCTGTCCTGAGCTACGTTCCAGCTGCAGGTTTGAGAACCACTGTGGCTGCCAAGTGACATTTGTATCAATGCTGGCAAGTCTGTGTTTTAGTGATACGGACTTTAATTAGATATGACATAGTTATGATACAACCTGCTTTTGGTCCAGTTTAGGACCAAGCCCCACTATTTTTACATGGATTTCCATGCAAATTAAAGCCCATTTTGAGGTGTGTGCTCCATCCCAGCTACTTGGTGTCTGTTGAAAAGGAGCTGAGACTCCATGAGTACACGGTCACTGCCCTGCAGTTTGGAGCTTTCCTTTTCAGAGCCCAGGAGCAGCAAGGGCAGAGCTTATTTCTGAGCGTCCTTGGCTGCTGTCGCTTGCGGTGTTCCAGCTCTTGCACTTTTCTCCTGGGAGAACGTGATGGCACTGACTTAATGGGGGTAAATGGAAAGATGAAGGCTGCTCCTTTTCTGTGCATGGTGAGGGTGAATCTCTGGTCATGAATTCAGAGGCAGGCACGAAGTGCAGAGCAGCCTTCTGCTCTGAGTGCTGACTGTGATATTGGGTGATGGCGTAAAACAAAGCTGGTAGAGATTGTGTAGAATGGCAAGAGAGAAAAAGAAAAGAAAGAAAAATATATTTATTTACCAAATTTTAAAAATGGAGGATTTTCAGGAATGAGAATGATGACCAGCTTTACAGTGCTTTTGAGTGGCTTACATTTTGAAGGGTGGTTTTTTTGGAAAAAGAGTTGCACGCTCCAGACATAATTTTTAATGACCTTGCAAAATCGTGGCTGTAGTATTTGCAACACCAGTCATGAAGCAGTACTATTGGAGGCAGTCTTTAAAAATTAAATACTTCTGCCTTCCAGTTTTGTAAAAAATATTCCTGTGTTTGATTTTTTTTTTTCAATAAGCATAGCCTTGTAAAACTTAAATGCTTTAAGCCAAGTAGTGTGCATTACGATCAGGCCAAAAAATTGGAATATCTGTCAAATAGAATGAGAATTTCAGCATCTTGTTTCCAAAATAGTTGTACATACTTCTTGCTTCCTTCATGTGTCCTTGGCAGTCAGTCAGCAATAAGACTCTTGGAGTACCATTGATGTACTCTGAAAATATCCTCTGCAGTTTGTAAATCCTTAAGAGGATGAATTAGGAAATGACAGTGGATAAAGGAAAGCAAAGATGCACATTCACTTGGGACATTGCCTTGAGGCTGGTGTCATTGGTTGGTTGGATGGTCTTTGAAATAGAGGCATTAGAGGGAATAAGTGGTAGCGAGCAGATCAAATATCTCATTTATAGTCATACTTGTAGCACAGAAAGAAAACAACATCAAATATTATTAACAGGTGGTCTAATGGGAAGACAGCAGTAAACAATACTTCCTGAAAGTGGATAATTCCTCTCTCCCTGATGAGCCACATTCAATTTATAAAATGCACATCAGTATTTTTTATGACCACATACTTTACTTTTTGTCTTGTTTTCTCTAGCTACATATGATTTAAAATCAAAACAAGCAAAATCCTAGTCAGTCATTAAAAAAAAAAAGAAAAATTACTTGTTTATTTGTTGAAAAAAACCCTTTTAAAATTTTTACTTTAATTTAAAAATTTAGACCCAAGTCCCAATCTAACAGCAGCAGGGATTTTGTTTAAATGAAATGGAAGAGAAGAAAAACATTAAAAAAATTTTGTGGAAAGAACCCCAGCAGTGGGATGGGTAAATGTGCTCCGTGCTGATTGAGGAGCACGCTCTAGTGACAGGTTAATCCAGCGTGGCCTTCTGGGGTACCCATCCTCCACCTCCACTGGTATTAATCAGCTTCTCCAAGAAAGTGACATTTTCACAGAATCTTTTTAAATTTGCCATTTCTGTTGCTCTCCAGTGCCAAAACAAGTTCAATGTGTTTACATGTGGCATCATCACACGTATTGGTGGTAGTGAGATGAAATTCCTGCTCTCTCATTAATTTTGCAGTGGGGAAGTATATGTCTATTTTTGCAGATGGTTTTTAAATGCACAGATATTTTAAGCTGCAGAGGGAAAGATTTCATGCTCACGATGCACAAATTCTTATGGAGTGTGAGCATTTTAGTAACAGACACAGTTGTTAAGCTTGCCTGTTAGTGTCATGTAAAATGTTGGGTTCTCAAAACCCTGCACATTTTTGCAGTGTTTTCTGTTCTAGTCCTCTCCCTGAGGCTGGAAAATTTCTTTACTCCTTCCTCTCTTGTTCAGCGCTTTTTTTTTCTGTAATGAGACTATGGGTTTACAGTTTGATTTTCTTCAGATTTCTGAAATACACATAGATAGGAATCTTGTAAGAAAGAAAAATAAAATACTAAGTAAGTAACTATGAAACAATCCACAGCTGAAGAGTAGATATAGTAAGGGAAATTGTGCCCTGGGATTATAGGTGAGCACCCTGAGATGTGCTTCATTTCATCATATCACTTGGTAAAAATACAATTAAATGTGAACTTTTTATCCTACATCCTTCACTGTACGGGAAGGGATTTTTGCCACAAATTCTGTGCGCATCACTAACATACATTAAAAAAAAAATAGCATAAATTCTTTCAGTAACTCGTCTCTGCAGCACGTGCAATAATCTTTACTCTTATTTATTAATTTGAAATAGGTTAGGATTCTCTAATGGTCCTGTTATGAGCTGTAAGTGTCTGCAGAAGTAGCTGACTATAAGGATCCTTCTGAAAAATTACTTCTGTTGCTTCGTCATTCTTAAAAGCCCTGTTAAGTTAGGCCATGCATTTAATTCTTGCTGTTCCCTCAGCCATGCCATGGCCGAGGTAACTGATCAGGTTTTGCTGTTGTAGAGAGGTTCATGCAGTGGTGAATTCTGGTGTTTAGTGTGTTTTGTGTTTTCTGTGTGTGCTCTGTAGGGAACTGTGGAGAGGAAAGGAATTCCTCTTGAAGCAGCTTCTGTTGAGGGTGTGGTGGTTCTCTGCTCTCCTGCAGGGCCTCTGGGTTCTTTCTCTTGTTTGGCATCATTTTGAGGGTAATTTCAGTTATTTACTTCAGCAGAGTTTGTTCCAAATGAATGAAAAATCCTTAATGTAAACATAAAGTGTACAAGGTTCAAAGCATAAAAGTTGAAACTCACTGCTGTCTTGTTTGTTCAACCAGCAGGATCAACATCCCCTTTTAATGACCTTTTGCGCTTGGAGTTAAAATTTTATAAGCTTTTTAAACTTCGGTTCTGATTATTTTTTCCAAATTAAATTCTAGCAGTGCAGTTGGCGTATACAGTTAGGTTTGTAGAAATGATCAAAGCAGTACATAATAGCCTAGCAGTGAATTAAAATTACATTAATGGAGGGTCAGGGCCTTTTCATTTAGTTCTTGTGAACTACTGTCATTGTTACAGGGAGGACCAGGACACTTTTCCACTCCAAGGTGGTGCTATCATGCTTTTGGAGATTATTGTCCATTTGGCTGTTGGAAGCTTTTCAGGAGGGAAAGAGGAGAAGTTTACTTGATTCTCTTGGGAATTTAAACATGGAAAATGATTGCTGACCAAAATAACCTGTGGTTCCCCAGTCAAAAGAGGAAGAAGCATTTTCAAATCTTATTGAGCTTAGCAACAGACTAAATAGCAGAGGGGGAAGTCAGTGGTTGCTTTTAGGATGATGGAAAGTCTGAAATGCTAAGTCTGTTTAAGGCATGTGTTGCCTTCCTTGGTTTTAATCCTAGTATTAAGGAGGTGCTTGTGAAGTTTTAGTGTTATTTGTAATGTATTTTGTAAGCCTTTGTAGATGGAGTTTAGTACTTAGAAACTTGTTTGTTCTTATCCAGATCCTCTTCCAGAGGGCAGAGTTGCTGTTTTACTATTGAGTGCATCCTGCTTCAAGCAGCATTTTTTTGACATGTGGATTCTCTTCTTGTGGTGCCCAGTGTTCCTGTGCTTCTGCCTTCAAATCTTCTTCTTTGTCCCTTAGTTTACATAAGATCACTTTCTAATGATTTAATCTGTAGTGAATATTGGTGGTAGGAATAACCATGTTACACAAATACAGGATCAGTAATTATTCTGATCACAGATGTGTAATGTATTCCTAGGCACTGTTTAAAGTTTGAAGTAGAAATTAACTTCATGAGGGTATTTTAAGGATTGTTCATATAACTCACTCTTGTAATTTGTTGGTGTGAAATTCAGCTCCTGAGGGTCACTTGAAGACATTGGATGTTTTGATCATGGCCTTGTGTTTCCTAGTTTTTATCTTCCTATTGAATCGTTTTAGTATGTATTGACTAACACTGAAATATCTATTGCATCAGTCCTTACCCCTGTGAAAACTTTTTCTGGAGTCTCGTAAAGTTCCCCTTTGTCAATGTGGACAGACAAAAAGTACAGAAATTCCTTTGAAGATGATGTGCTGTTCTGTAGTGGGGATTTGCTTTCAACTAAAAGAGTGAGCAGGGGATAGAGTTGAAACTGTGACTGTAATTTGTTTTTTAAATAAATTCCATGTAAATAATCAAGGTCTCTAATTTTTGTTAGTTTATTTCCTTAACTAAGCATATATTGTTATCACTAGGAAACTAAATGTTGCTTTTATTCTTTCAGTAAAAAGAGTGGTAGAAAAATAGCTTTTATCCTTTTTTCATCCTTTAAAATAAATATTGATAGAAACTATCATAATATGGTTTGTGTTACAGGTGGTGTAATACCAAGGGCTGTACTGCTGCCACATCACAATTTTGTGGGGTTTCAGAGAGTAGTTCTGGTAAGGACACTCAATGATTTATCTATTTATTTGTCATAAAAGTGGACTGTAGTTTGGTGCAATTTAGTATTACGTGCATTTACAGTATTTGTTAGGTGTCAGTTTCTGCACTGCATCCTTACATTAAGTGTTCTTTTATTCAGTGGTCTTTAATAGCTCCTTTTGGAGCTGTTAGTGTCTCATGTGTAAACCTGTATTCATTCTGTTGAGAGTTATAACACATCAATTCACAGTATGGAAATATTAACAAATAGACCTTTTGTCAAAACACATTGTAAAAACTGTATTGTCTCCTTGAAGTGTGAAGTCACTATTGCCCTGGTATGTATCAGTTCTTAAAAAGGGTGCAAAATTACAGTGTTTTGATTATAGTATGTTTTTTTCAAGTGCTCAAGTCTTGTCTTCCTAAAAGAAAATGTGTGTTTTTCAGAGGGCAAGTATCCAGGCCGTGTGCTGTTATTAGTGTCTTCTTAAATGTGATGTACAGTCATGATTTTGCAGTTGTTTTCTTTAAGTGTATGTAACTGCAATCCCTGTATCGTTTCTTTTGAGTTTGGAAACTTTCCTTAAATATATTTTCTTATCTTTTCTCCATGGCTAGAGTTACAAGGGAGATGAGATTACCTATGCTTATTCTTAGAAAGGGAAAATTCCTTGTGCACCAGGCCACCAGCAGCCATGCTCAAGTATTGTGCAAGAGCACAACTGAGCATTTGTTCTTTCAGTAGGAGATAACTGAGACCACACTTATATCTGTAGAATTTTTAATGTATACCATAATTTAACAAATATCTTGTGGGTGTAGCAGATGTCTTTTCTTTCCCCAGCACACCCTTCCTTTTTTTTTTTTTTTTTCAATTCGCAATCCCTTTAAATTTTTGGTAATCTCTCTTTGTGTGGTGTCTTAGGTCATTAGAGGGCACTCAAAGACAGAGGGAATTTGTTGTAACAAACCTTACCTTGCCAGTACCCCCACAAGGTAGAGAAGGCTATTGCTGATTTTCTTTGTGGCCTTGCAGGGTAGTGTTGTACTGGCTCTTCTCCAACACATCACTTAAGCAGTTGAAGGCAGTGGGGCTGGAATATGTTTAAATATTCCTCTGGATTGATCTGTATTCATGTGTACTTTCTAAAAACAAGGTGGGGTCCACAAGAACTTCTCAATGGGATTTTCTGGTCAAGCTTAGAAACGATAATATATATTTATTTGTGTTGTGAGATACATGTTGGAGATACTGAGGAGAGAGGGGTGTCTTTGCTTGAAAAGTCTCTGGACTGATAAATGAAGGAAGCAAAAGGTATTGGAAGCTGTGAGTGAACAAAGACTGAAGCCATTTTCACTTCTGCCATGCATTAGGTTGGTTTATCTAAAATAATTGGGCATGGCACTACTCACACTGTGTGATTTCCAGTCCTATAAGTCCATAATGCCTTGAGCATGCACCACTCGTGCATGTAGGCTTAGAGTGTCTAGGTCTTGGAGTGGCAGAAAATGGCCTTTCAGATTTACAGGAGAGAAATGGCTTTGGGAAGGTTTGAGTAGCATCACTCAAGAATGTTAAATGGCAATTGTGCAAAGTAAAAGCATCATAGCTTTATAAATATTGTAAGAAAAGAAAGATGATGGGAGCTCTTTGGAGGCTGAGAAATAACCGAAAATTTTTCAAAATGTTGTGAGCAATTTGTGCAGTACTTATTAAAGTATAATGTCATCTGGAGAAGTCACGGACTTCTTCCTCTCTATCATCTCTTTATTTTCAAAAAATGCTCCCATTACTGGAAGTGAGTGAGCAGAATTTTATGTGCATAGAATCTGTTTGAGGTGAGGTAAAGATAACCAAGGACGGTGAGTTTTTTTGTGAAAAGCCATCCTATCTAATTAGTTTGACTCTGAACTAGCAAAAGCAGTTACTGTCATTGGTTAATTCTGCAAAAAGCAGAGTAGAGGTCACTTGTGGGACAAGCTGCAGACCATTTCAGTGCAGCTGCCTGTGTAATAGTGGCCTGCAGTTACAAGGCAGGGTGTATTTCCATCTCTGCTAATGTTTTAGCTTGACTCAGCAAAACTGTTTTTTCTACACAAAGCTATGGTTGTGTTTCCAACTGCATCAGTGCAGGAGCATTTTAATTCAAAATAGCACCTTCTGCTGGAGGGGGGTCCTTATTGGACAGATGAGGCATTGTCAGGTTTTGAATAGTTTGGTTCAAAGGGGATTAATTAAAAAATTAGTGAGAACAGATGTCTGATGTTGGCCTGAGCAGTCAGAAAGGAGAGGAAATGTCCTGGGTTTGAACTTTTTATCTTAATTGGATCCCTTGTGACTTTCAGCCCATTTGATAAGAGTTTCTGCAGTAGACTCACTCTCCTACTTCTACTGTACAAAGCCAACAGCTTTAAATTTTAAGGTTTTTATGTGTGGGTATAGGCACTCAGGCAGGTTTTTGCATACAGCTTGGGAGGATGATTCCTTCACAAAACAAAAACTTTATATATCACAGGCTGCTTTGGTATAGCTTTTTTTATATCCCATGTGCTATACAGAAAAGCAAAATAGTGGTTTTTTAAACAGCTTTAAAATGTATTTTTTGAATGTCATTATATATTCTTCTACAGGTGTGTTCAGGCTCCTTTTACCAGTTAGACCTTCTGTAGAGTGCCAAATTAGCAAGAGGAACATTTGGTATGCTGCTTTAATCTTCTAAGATCAACAATGCAATTGCTTCTAGAGATGCAGGTGACTTTGCAATGTGTAGGAGCCGTCTGGGGCTGTGTTATGGCAGGCACAATCATCCAATCTCTGGGAATTTTTCCTTTACAGTAGTATAAATATGCCTTTAGACTTAAGCACTGATGAAGTATCAGAACTTGTTCGAAGTTGTCCTTAGTGTGGGATAATTGGAGTTAGGCAAAATATTCCAATTTCTACAGGCAAGGAAAGAAGCTTGTTTTTGTTTTTCAGGGCTTTCTGTAAAACAAAAGACTTCTCTTGATGATTCAGATATTGGAACAGTTACCAGTTAAAAAAAAAGGTATATTGCAGGGTATAGAAAAATCTGGTCAAGGAGGGTGATGATACTGACAGTGTCATGTGCCTTTTCCATGTATTATAGGCATATCACTTCAGCATACATGCTATTCTTAATATTCTGTCAAAAGACCCTTGGTACAGCTTCATTTTGACAAAAAGAAAAAAGCAGATGCTGAAGGCAGGAGGGGGATCAGCTTAATGTCTAGACAACTTTTGGAGGCATGAGTGAATTTTTCATCAAATATATATATGCTTGAAGGGAAAAATCAATACAACTTCTTATTGAACTTTGGGTATAGCTAATATAGATGGAGATGTCTCTGCCAAAATACACAGCACTAATACCTAGACAGTACAGGTTTTGCTCATGAAAACCTCCACAGTCAGATTTGAGGTATGGTACAGAGTAGGATGTAGAGATGCAGAGATAGAATGTCTGCATTGAGGGTGGTTCCTGTAGCAGAAACTGAAAATTGTATAAATTAAGGGAGGAGATACTTGCAGGCTTGGAAAACAATCTGTCCCTTGTTGCAGAGTTCCTGGGGATGAGGTGTTTTTGTCAGAGATGCCTGTGTGCCCACCAGGGTCTGGTGTTGTCCAGTCTCACAGTAGGACTGCATTGAGGATCACTGTACTCTTGTCCCTTGGTTGTCACCCTGCTGCCTCCTGAGCCCTGAAGGGACCATGATGACAGAATGGTGGCCCAGGAATGCCCAATCTTTGATTCTGTAAAAGTAAAGCAGCACTCTGTCCTAATGACTGACCCCTACAGCCCCTACCCCACCCTCTGGGCCACCTTTTCCAGAGCTGTCTCAGGATCTCACTCCTCCTTCCAAGCCTCAGCAGCTTGGAGATGTTGTTGGGGTTGCTGTTGCTTTGTTCCTCTATTACTTCATGATAGATCACACCAGTACTGCAGACTGGCATACAGAACAGTGAAAGAAGAAATGGGAATTTTTACATTGGTCTGACATTCCTGATATTTTTGGTTGCAAATGGAAAATAGGATGAGTACAGTTGTAATGCTGTGTCACTGCCTGGGACAATGAATCAGTGCTGTCTGCATTTGCAGTCACTCTGAGTGGCCATGCCCGGAGTCTGTGGCAGGGCTGAGATCATGGGTATTAAGCCCATTTTGTAATATTTGATATAAGTTTAACAAATAAGAGCTTTGCCTCTTTGAATACCAAAAGTAATGTTTGTCAGACATGTTTCTTTATTTCTTTCGTGGCTTTTGAGAGGTGGGTCTTGGTAGGAAGTAGTCACAAAAGGCAAGAACTTCACAACCTGTTCTTCATTAGAAATAATTCCAGTATGGCATCTAAGTAATCTAGGCGCTTCTGGGAAATTTAGCTGCCTAACTTCAAAGTTCACATGAAATTAAATCTTGAGGTGCCAAAGTGGATACAGTTGGTTTCTGATCCACTTCATAGACCTTTTTTCTGAAATAAAATTGTAAGTGTTAAATTTGTTTTAATTAGTACATCTTTTTTTTTTCTTAATTGAGGAATATCTGGTTTAATTTTTTTTCCTCTGCTAGTTGGTCTTTCATTACAAAATAAAAAACCTAGGTGAAGATGCTTTCATACTGCCCTTTTGCACCTGATGTTGTTTACACTGGTAACTGATTTTTGTAACTTGTCCTGAGACACTGCAGTTTGATTATTCCTGAACAAAATGTGCTTAGTTGTAAGATGGCTCCTTAAAGACTCAGAGCTGTGGTTTGCACTTTCCAATACTGGCGTTGCTTTTGGTTTTGTTTAAGAATAAGATGGTGTTGTAGGTGGCATTGGTGGAGTGGCATGAGGAAAAGAGGCATTTTTTGCAGATTAGCAACCAGTAGGGCAGGGATAGTGCAGGAGTGTAGGAGTAGACGCAGTTCATGGAGATTCACATGTATTCTGTTTTTGCATTCATGTGACCTATTGCAGAAACACGTTATCTATGACTTTTGGTTTTGCAAAAAGTGGTTGAGGGGGGTTTCCGCTTTTTTCAAGATCCTGCACTCATCATGGTTATTTACCTGCAGATTCCCACAGGCTCATTTCAGGCTGCTTTAGTGAACACAGGTGGATGTGAAACTGCTGGGGCAAAACAAAGAGTTGAGTTTTTAATCTGAGGGTAAGCTTTCTTTAGAACTCCATTCATGCATAATGCTGCAGTCAGTTAGGAGTTACATCTCTTTAAATCTCTTCAGGTGAAATTCTGCTGGCCAACTGCATTAGATTTTTAGAATGTTTAATATCTGGGTAAATGGAGAAAAGCTTGTTTAAAGTGCAGTGTATTTCTGCTATTAATGTTCACAAGTGCCAATCTACCTGTTTGCCATTAATCCACAGCTCATGAGTAATACTGACCTTGTCCTAAGAAGTCAGAGGTATTCAAGGCTTTTTTTTAAAAAATCCACAACAAACCCTTGCATTGTTAGTATAACTAATTACTTGTTTTCCCTGTCCAAAGGGCATGCTCTTCTTTTTCTTCATCCCAAATTTAAAAACAGATACAGAAATCTGGCCTCTTCTTCAGTGAGGAGCAGGTTCTGATGTAGTTGCTCTTGAGCTGATTCTGTGATTAATGGCCACTAAAGCTGGAAATTCTCTTTCCTTGTTAACAGTTCATATTTTCTTGACTTGAAATTTCAATAAATTGTAACTAAAGAATTTTCTCTGTCCTGTGGGGTTGTTAGGTTGGATTTTTTTCCCTTGTTCACCCCATTATGGTATTCCCTCACAGGGGTTTTGTGTTTCATCCTTAATTTTTCAGAAACCCAGGACTCAGAGCTGTTACTGTTCAACAAGACATCTGCCTCAGGAAAAGAATTGGCAGCTTTTATGCATCACAAAGGAATTTCAGAAAAATTATTTATTCCCAAACTAGATTCTGCTAGAATACATAATTCCAAAACTTCTTTTCTCATGGGAAAGGCATAAAAGACTAGGCTTAACAATGGGGAAATAAGCTGGGTTTATTTGTGTTTAGAATGGATCAAAGCCTCTTCAAGACCTGTTCTGTGCACTGAGCAACTCGTTACTGCCTCTCTCTTTTTCATATGTTTCTATCCTTAACACTGCTGAAGCTGTACTGTGCCTGATAATCCCTGATCTTTTCCAAAATACTGTGGGGGTCAGGAAAAATGCTCACAGACACAGAGTATCCTTCCACTCCAGAAAATGCTTCTCCTGCTTCATTTACATGTTCAATATTATTTATGGAGTAGTTCTGTCAACTTCTTATGCTGAAAATAATACCTGCACTTGAAAATAACTTTGTAGGTGCTTAAAAAGCTGAGGTGAGGGTGTTCAGGCTCAGATATGAGGGGCAGAGTAAATGAGGGGGTGGATCCTTTGTTAGAAAAGGTCATGTTCATGTGCCCAGACTGATGCATGTTTGGTTTTTGGTTTTAATTTGGTTGTTCACTAGGAAAGGGGAACCAGTCTCCAAAGACCTGCAGAAATTTAGTGTAGTTACCCAAGTAATGATAACCTTACTAAAGCCAAACCTCAATAAAACCCAAAAATACAGTGTTTTGCAAAAAAGCTTATTCCAACACCATCAGGCAGGAGTGGCCACCAATGAGTATTGCCAAATTTGGACTCTAGCAGAATTCACTGCTCTTAGAACTGCCAGGCAGGGGCTGCTTGGATCCCTGCAGGCTCAGCCTTGAAGGTCCCCAGTCACACCACAGAGCACAGTTTGGAGTCTTTTTATTTAGGTGTTGGTTGTGCAGAAATACTGGATGTGCAGTCTGAATTGACCTGAGCAAGGAGGTGCCCAGCTAACACGTTGTAGGCACCAGCCTGGGGCAGAGAGCCCTGCTCTGGTCCCAGTTTGTGCACCTGCCCAGGTGCTGGGTGTCACTCCCAATCACCTCCAATTCTTGTTGTTATGGCAACATTAAAAAGACTTCCTTATCAAGAGTGAGGGAACCCATTCTGGTGAATACACTGAAATGCCTCAGACAAAGGCCATTTTCCTGCAGGCAGTTCAGGACATGACTCAGGGCACCAGGCTAAACAAACAAGGACAAATAAAATGAACAGGCTTTGCTTGGACTAGAAAACACCGTTGTTGATGCTGAATTTATTTTTTTTTTTTCCAACCAACAGAATTTATTTGTGCAAAATGTTAGCAAATTGTGTTGTAATGGAAAAGTGATGAAAGAAGGAGATAGAAAAAGGAGTGACTGAAGGAGGTACAGATGAATGCTCTGGAGAGCAGATGGAGAGATGGGCTTAGGAGTGCAGACTATGTGTAGCAGTGCACGGTGAGGAGGTGAAAACCAGGGCAAATGTGTGACCACAGGCTTGAGATCGGATGTCAGATCAAGAGATGAAAGCTGGAAGATGGATCACCAGCTTGGGAAAGATAGCAAGAGCAGTGGGCAGAAGCTGCAAAAGGGTGACACTGCATGAAAAGGGAGGAGGAGCCCATACAGCTGTATGAAAAAATCCCCAGTCAGGATAAGGCTGCTGTTGTAGGAGTGCAGAAATACCTTCCCACAGCTGCTTCTGGGAACTACATCTGCTGTTGTATTACCAGCAGGTAGCAATGTAAATATTTTAATCATAACAAATAGAATCCATGCCAAGCTATACAGTCACTAATCACCATTCCACAATAAGATTTACAGAACACACAAAACCCCCCCCAAAAACCACAGACAGCTGAGAACTGACTAGTTACAAAAGTCTGCCCAAACTTCAGCAGTTTTCCATGGAGAAATGAGTAGCATTAGTTGGAGAAGGAGTCTTGTTTTGTAAGCCATCAGCATCCAGCAGCAGCCTAGTGAAAAACCATGTCACTGTTAGTGCACCAGTATCCATCAGCTCAAGCAATTGATGTAGATGTAATCACTGTCTCTAATACAAATAAAGTCAGGGTAATGGAACATTGTCACAGGATCAATGTCTCCTGTTTTGAAAATAAACCCCCTCAGCTTTGCTTTTGCATTTATGTACCAGCAGGCGACCACATCATTCAATTCAATTGACACAGTCCCTTAGAGCCCTGAATGATCTATTGTGGGAACATCAGGAAGAACATATTGGAAAAAATGGAACGTTCCTGATCAGACTTAGAGGCCACGTTATTTGGTGGGTTTTCTAGCAGTGAAAATAAGAATAAGTGAGAGCAGAAACTTAGAGTGGTATGGAGATTTTTAACCCCGTTTAGCTGTCAATTTCTACAGGTTCTTGATCAAAAAGATTGAACCACAGGAGTTGTGTTTATTTTCAGTGGTGGTGTTCACAAATAGAAAAGCATTTTTTTGGACCTTGCCCCTCCCCACCTTAGTCTCAGCAGAAGCCCTTGACAGGGCTCATTTTGACTGACTTAAGGGCTCTTCTCAATCTGTTATTTTCTCAGAATTTTTTACACAGTTTGATCCAAGCGAGGTTTAATGGATGTGCACCCACATTCATCCATAATTAATTTCTTGCAAAGGCTTTAATACAGCACAGGAGATCAGCAGCCATATAGTTGCATACTTAAAACCAGGTGCACGCCAAAAAAGGCATATAGAGGATTTTAAACAATGTTGCAGAAAAGGCTTTTTCCAGTTTTCACCTTTCTTGGACTCAATTCCAGCAGCTGTTCTGTGTCTAGATCCAGGCAGCATTAGCAGGCAGCTATTTTAGCATTGAGTAAAGCCATTGAACAATTTCACAAAGCCTTCTTGAGACAGAGTCTGAAAGTTTGATTGCAGAAGTCTTTATTTATTGGAATTAGGTACTCCTGAAGGACTGTAGCTCTGTCTAAAGGGACATCCTTCTAATCCCCTAAGAATGGGAGCTGCAGAGCTTGTTTGGTGTTACCACTGTTCCTGAGATGCCCCTCTAATAAGATGGTTTTACCTTTTGAGGGACAGATGGACAGATGTCTCTCCCTGGAGGAATGTCAAGCATTTGTCTGGTGCTTCCCTCTCCATTACAGAGATATATTTAGCACACAGAGCCTGGAATTTGGACCTTGCAGGTCATCTTGAAGTAATCCATACTAGCCAAAGCTACAGTAGTGCTCCCTCAGGTGATTCTGCTAATTCTGGTCGTCAGTCAGGACCAAGCACTTCCTAATCAGTTTTACAAATGCCACATTTCCAGTTTTGCTGCCATAATCATCTGTCCAGCTTGTGTGTGGGTAGGACAGTCTAACCCTGAAGGTCATCCCATCAAGCCACAGGTTCTTCCTTTCTAAAAATGCCTTTGGTCTGGATTAGACAATTGATCAAGGAACATTTCATAATGTTTAGCTGTATTTCGCGGTGTGTTCTGATAATTACTTAAATATTGAAAGAGGGTGGTGGTTTAATCTTTGAACTACTATCTGTGGACAATTTTCATTTAATCTCAGTTTGTCTCCATCAGGGAGCCTGAGCTCTGTGATTAAAAATCCTTCACTAAACAAGATGTTTGGGCTTGGGATCTTGTGGGGAGTCAGGCAAGGAGGGCTTTCATGAAGTAATGAAAAATGAGGCAGAACTTACTGCTGGCAGTTTTTCTGCATGTTCTGAGCAGCTGAGTTTGGCTTTTAAGTTAGAAAGGAACATATTTGCATCTGCAGAAGGATGTTTCAGGACTGGCTCCATTTCAACAAGGTTATAATTGTCATGCAGGAGAGTTGTGCCTTTAAAGAGATGTTGCAGCATCGCAGAATCACAGAATGACTGGCATTGGAAGGGACCTCTGGACATCCTGTAGTCCATCTGTGTCTACTTTCATTGTTACCCAGAGAGTTGAAAAGTCTTTAAAATACTAATAAACAATATGTCTTTACTATTCTGATACAGGAAATAAGGAGAAGAATCTTACCCAAGCATCATTTCTTCGGGTGTTGCATTGTAATAATGAAAAGAAAAAAAGGTTTAGGAACATAAAGTGTTGAATAAAGTGTCAATACCAGAAATATCCCTGTATCTCCAGTCAGCCTAGGGATTTACAAAATGTGGCTGCCAAGAATCACTGCAAGATGCCCTATAGCTGTCCAGGAAGATGGTATTTTCCACTCTAGAAAACACAGAAGTTTGCAGCTTTGTAGCCACAGCTGTGGAAATACAACACTGGATCTGCTGTCACTCGTGTCTGTGCTGTAACATCCGGAATTCCAGCCCCCTGGGCCACACAGCATATGACTTTGGGGAGGAGATTTGGAGTTCAGTAATTAAATACTACTTTGCTCTAGGCAAAATCAACAAATGGGCCTCATCTGCAGCATATTTTGTAACTGTACTCAGGACTGGGCTACATTTTTCAGATAAGTAGACAGTAACTTACTTTTAGCCAAGGTCTTGGGAGGTTTTGTGTTTTGTTGTGGGTTTTGTTTGGTTTTTATTTTTTTCCTTCTCTTCCCTTTCAGGGTTGTAATTCTTTTTCTTCAGAAGATTTCAGACTGGCTTTGTCATCTTGTATTCTTCATACTCTCAAATTGGCATGGAAAGGCAGAGATTGTTGCCATAAATTAGGTCACTAAAGCTGAAGTACAGAATACAAATATTTATTGCCTGAGCTAAGGAAGGCAATTCAGATGAGGAAAGGAAAAGTTATTTTTTTAGTGTTCAGAAATTAATCTGTATTCCTGAGGTTAAAAGCAAAGTGGTAGAGCTAAACAATGAACATGAGAAGCATCTCTTGGTTTAAATTACTAGAAGGAAAACTAGCAAAGCCTGATGATATGAGAAATCAGTACGAAGGGTCACAAGATAGAATTACAGATAATTTTAATGCAAGTGCACATCTGACATATTGTTAAATCTTAAACAAAAGGGCATATAGCTAAGAGCAATTTAAGGCACAGGTAGAAATGCAGAAAATGAGAACACTATTTTGAGATGTTACAGAAAACACTTGGGCATTTAACTTGAAAACATGTTTTTTAATTCAGAATGTTAGAATTCCTAGCAGCAGATCATCAAATAGTAGGAAAACTTGACTAAGGGTTCAGCTGTACTGTACCCAATACCATATTGGCCCCCATCACTCAAGTGAAGATGTGAAAGAGCAAATAGGAGCGTTTAGAGCAAGTAGTTGGTATACTTGAAGAAAAGTCAACCCTCTTTTTTTTCTTTTTAGAATGTGACAAAATGTTCATTTTGGTCAAAATTCAATAAATCTAATAAATTCTTACACAAAAGGATGTATAACATGAGTCGTAGACTGCATGCTTGATATAAAGGAACCACTAATTAATTTTACGAGTTTTCCTTTATAAAGCATTTCTGAAGGGCTATGCAGAGCTCTTCTGTGAATGTAAACTTAAGAATTTTATCAGCCATTGGGGCTGGGCCCACCATGTCTCGGGGAAGAGCATTTGGAGAAAGTTTTAGAAGAACAGCAGCCACAAGGAGCTGTGTTTTGTGGTTTAAATCTCCAGTTCTGTAACCTCTGGTGGCTTTGGTATCTGAATGAAATCCTGCTGAAACCTCACACATCCAGGAGTTTGCCAGGTCTGAGTGGCTGGATTGAAACAGAGCCCTTTGCTCTTTGTATATTTTAATTATCGTGGCCATTGAAAACAAGAAAGGTTCTTAAGCAACAATTGATAAAATGTCTGTGTGCACATATGCTAACAAAATACTTGTCTGGATTTCTTGCAAAAGAGGAAAAAATAAAATCTCTAATGGCAATATTTCTGTTGTAAGGGATTTATTGTTTCTGTAGCCAGACTTCTGTTTTCCATGGATAAATGTAGCAGTCTGTTTTATGTCTGAACATTAAGCATTCTTCAGAGCTACCCAGAGCATTAGCTGCTCCTTTAGCATATCATGTTTGGTATCAAACTAATGATTGATATGTTTTTGGGGAATTATTATTCACAGGAGCCTGACAGGTTTTCCTGTTATCCTACCTATTGGGAATGTGTTTGAGCCCGCCTACAACTGCAGAAATATCCCTTTCTTAGGCTGTTATTTGATGATACAATAACTCTAATTGTAATGTAACTCCAGTATACATTATCAAATGGTGATTAAGAGATACCCAGTAATAATCTCATGTATAAACTTTTTCTGCCAGCTCAGGTTTATCTGAAAAAAAAAACCCTAAAGAACCAAAAAACCTATTAGGCCAGGAGCCTTATTGGGTGGCATCTGTTCTCCAGCATTTGGCGTGAGCCTGGCTGAGGAGTGCAAAGCTAGCACAAACATGTGGAGTGGAATAGTGATGTGTCAGAAACACAACCAGGTCTACACCAGTGGGCACTGATCAGCCTGCAGCTCTGGTGTTGGTGAGAGTGGAATTTGATCTGCTCTTTAATGGATTTTAGTTGTGAATTTTAGTGTGAATGGTCCTCAAGGGACAGAGGTGCAGGGGTGAGACCTGCCCTGTCTGAAACACAGATACTCTGCCAGGCTGGGGGCAAAGCCAGAGTTGGTGTTGTCTCTGGGATAAGAAACCTCATTTCCTTTGAAGAAATGAATTTTTGTGTGATTCCTGGCGTGGAATTGAGTGGGTCAGTTTGTCTAAAGCACAGGCATGTGTCTTGTCTGCTCCTGACTGTTAGTGAGTAAATCTCAAGTCCAGCCTCTCTGTAGACTGTTGACTTTTATGGCTGATGTGTGTTATGCCTGATAAATTTTGGGATTTTAGGGACTTTCTGTAGCATCATTAAAAATTACCTGGGATATCTGGATGTTGTGCTGATTCTGACTGAGCAGTGGTGTTACAAACCACAGGTCCACCCTCTGGGAAGGGAAATAAAACCTGGGAAGGGGCTGCTGAAATGGAATTTCTTTTGGGCAGGGAATATCGATCCTGGTGTGATCAGTGAGCAGTTTGAGCATCGTTCATAAGCTCTCTGCCCATCCTTTTTTTACCTGTCATGGGGAATTTTATTTATTTATTTAATCCTGGTTTTATCAGTGAGGAATTTGTTTCACATGCACTGTGCCTGCTCCAGGGTGCAAAACAAAAGTAGAGGCAAGTGGGAGAGATTTCCTTTAAAAGCATAATTGGATCTAAAACAGCAATGTGGGTGCATCATACTTTGTAATTGCACAGAATGTTTTGAGGAAAACCTGGAATGTTCTAAGGGCAAGAAAAAAAAGGAGCCTTAAGGATCTCATCGCATTTTTAGAATGGGTTTGGGACATAAAGCTGCAAATATTTTAAGATATTTTTAATGGTCCCTATGCAAATTAGGCTACAAATCTAAGACTGCTAGGAATTACATGTTAACTTATACTTATTTTTGTCTCATTTGTATGTCTCTTAGGTGATTTAATTTCTGCATATAAAATGAAGAATATTATTATCTATTAAAGTGCTTGAAATAAGTAGTTGATTGCTTGTGGAAACAGTGAACTGGGGGGGAATTAGCCAGCATTGATGAAGTAATTTTTTTAGGATGTACAAGTGTACATGCGTGGGTCCATTGTCACAAACAATTTGAGGGTTGGCAGAGTAAGCCCGGTGTTAATTCAGTATGTGCCAAAGGGAAATAATTATTGTATCCTCTTCTAGTGTATTTTCTGTTTAATGTGACATTTTGCTTTGGTTTGGGAGGAAGGTTTGGTGTTGCTCGTTCTTCTCACATTTTTTGTCCTTGGCTGTGGGATGCTTGTCCCAGGCTGTCTGGGATGAGATGGGGAAAACACAGAAAAGACCCTCTAGAAAATGTTAAGGAGTGCTGAAAACATGCACAAAGTAGGATTTGGGTAAAACACAAAAGCATTTGGGAACGTTTCACCACCCTTTCCAGTGTGAAGCTGTGTATTTTTTTGGAGCTGTTTGTGTTTTTCTGGGTGCCACCGCTGGTGCTGCAGTGCCACCTCCCGATGGCCAGGCAGGACAGCGGGGACAGCTCCACTTGCCAAAGCCTCTTCTGCAAAACACCCAAACCAGCCTCCTAAAAACGAGCCTGCTTTGATCCGGGTGGGGTGAAGAACACTTCTGACAGACTAGCAAAACGTTAGGGTTGTTTTTTTTCCCTTCAGCTACCCAGCTGCATAACAGGGGAATTGATGTGGCACCTCCACAGTTCTGCTTTGAGGGGGGAGCCCACTTCATATAAATAATTCAGGACCTCTCTGTGTGACAAATAGCACTTTCATCAGATTTCTGCGGTTTGATCTGTTGTTTTTGGTGATGCAGCAAGATTTTGAAAATCAGTGACAGACCCATGAAACAAATACTGCCATTTGTGTGTGTGTATGTAATGTAAAAAAACCTTCTTTATGAGTCTCTTTAAAGTTAATTACCTT
Organism: Rhabdornis inornatus; assembly: GCA_013397075.1. Lineage (NCBI taxonomy): Eukaryota > Metazoa > Chordata > Aves > Passeriformes > Rhabdornithidae > Rhabdornis > Rhabdornis inornatus. Next base: position 1,094,016 of record VWZS01004114.1, on the reverse strand, counting down.
CTTCTCTGAAAGAAAATATTGTTCCTCTTCCTACAGCATTTTTCTGTTAAAAACACTCTTAAAGATAATTTGTTCCCTGTATGGCAACAAAATATAGCTGAATAAAATGAGTGTTTGGTCCTGCACACGGTGGAATTTGTTGCTAATGCATGAAATGGCTAAAAATCCCATTCATTTTACAGTCTGCTCAGTAAACAAGTCCTCAGAGTATATAGTGGAGTTTGGCAGGGATGTCTTGTACCCCAGATATGGCTGGAACTGTGGAAGGGTGGGGTAGGGTTGGTATCAATGTACCTTTCTTCACCAGTTGTGTTGCACTTACTAGAAGTCACTGTCTTGGGGCAGCTTTTTGCTTTAGAAACGAGAAGGATTTCAGTAGAACTGCAATTTTATTTTTTTCCTTAAAGAAACTAGAGCCATCTCCCCCACAGCATGGCTATCAGCTGGGTGACCACATGCCTGGGGCAAGTTTGGGGATGTCCATGTCTGGTTTCAGGCAAATGAACTCCTTTTCATACCCAAGTTCATCCTTTAGCCTCTCCTCTTCTTGAGGAGTTTCATTGAGTCTTGTCTTCCCAGCATGATGGGACCTGTGGGAAGGTTACATCTTAGGGGGCTGTTCCCACTGTCCACTTCAGCTGCAGTTGACTGGTAAAACTCAAAGTTAGGTGATAAGAAAAACAGGGTGGTCGTTTTCTCCTGTTGCCTTGGGAGTTCTTGCTAGGAAAAGATGCCCAGGGAGAATTCACATAGCAGCCTTAAAATGCCAGTCATAACCTTGTAGTTGTTACTTTCTATTTGGTGTTCACCACTTTCCCACTGGAGCAGCAGTGTAAGTGGCCTGGCCATGTAGCAAGAACTTATTTTGAACAATGTAGGAAAACCCATTCTCTAGTACTTTTTTACACCACATCCCAGGTCAAACTTTGTCAAATAGCGGTAGGAAAGTCACTTGCCTTCTCAGACTCTAGGTCTGTAGGAGAAACAATGGTGGTGGTCAGCTGGGTTAAAAACCTGGGAGGGTTTGCTAATGAAAAATACTGGACAGATAATAGGAACAGGAGGTGGACATTATTTCATAACATATTCTGGAAGCTGATGTTTTCATTTGTTTACTTGGAAAGGTCTGAATTTTCAAATATTCAGATATCATGAGAATGTTCTTAGATATGAGACTTTGAGTTAGAAAAAATACTGTATTCTGTCTCTTCATGTCTTAAAGACTGTTGTTGCCTCATATTTCCCAAGCTTATAATCAAAAGTTATGTATAGTTTGATACGTTATTTGTCTTACTAAATATTTGCCATTACTAAAATCAAGAAAAAATTGTGCATGTGTAAAAATATATATATATATCCCGTCAATATTTTTGAAGCACTGATTGAAAGCCTAGGGAAGTGTTACTAAAAATGTAGTATTTAAAGTTTGTTTCTAATGTGAAGAATTCCTTTTGTAAAGCCAAAAAGTATGTCCGAGGTGTTTTCTCATCTTCAGTGGGATTAGCTGGGCTTGTTTGAACAGACACCATGTTGTAGCTCATACTGTTCTGTACCTTTTCACTAGAGCAGGAGTACCTAAAAATTGGAGTAAATAAGAACGTAAAAGTGAGAACCTGCCTGGATGCCAATGCGAAAACAAGTTCTTGGTCTTTAACCAGGCAGAGAGAGACCCATGTTACAAAAAATGTGTTCCATAGCAGTGATGTAGATTGGATGAAACTTACTTATTTTTTAAAACCTGTGAAATGAGGCCTTTTTTAGTAGTGGTATTAAACAGCAGAGTTTCCCAGTCCATACCAACTTGCATCGTATGAGAATCCGGCCCTTCAATATTTAATTTACTGACCTTTATTTTGTGGTGAGACAAATGACTTTTTAATGACTCTAGCAGACTTATTTGCATTTTAAAATAAAGCCCTTGTCTATGCTGCCAGGGAGCTACTTACTTTATAAATATAGCATTTGTTGGGAAATACCTATTAGGTACTAAAAATATTTAATTGACCTACTTTTTTTTTATTTGCAGGGTTGTGTCCTTTGTTGTGACCTCATGGTTTAACTGGGAATAAAGATGAGTATAAGCAGTGATGAGGTTAACTTCCTGGTATATAGATACTTGCAAGAGTCAGGTGAGTTTTTACAATTTTGGTTATTAAATAATGCATAATTTGTTTGATCTTCATCTGCAACTGGCTTTAGCAAACACAGGCTCATTTAATTATTTTGCCAGTAGGCACGTGCTTCTGTCTAAACTGTTTCTTGGTGTTTATTCTCAACAAGAGAATGAATTCCTGCCAAGTTACCTTCTGTAACTTAATCAGATTTAGTCATTTGGAGTCTTCAGATGGCAGTTAACCAGCCAAGGACTCACTCGATTGCTAAAATGCATTTTCCTGGAGATCACTTCTCCACAGGGTGATGATGGCACTTTGCACCATCTTCTTCAGGGCTGCTTGAAGAAGAAAATAGAATGATCAGCAAAATGCTGTTTTTCTCCTGTTGTCTTGGAGTGATGGTGCTCCTGCCAGCTGGTCTTGTGTAGCCGAATTCCTTGCCTGAACGTGACCGTGGGAGGGCAGATGTGGCTGGGTTTCAAAAGAATGAGGGACAACTGTGGCTATGGCTTGTATCACTTGACTAAATTGAGATGAACAGATTTCTTACAGGAATAACTCTTGGGGTTCCCAAAAGTCCCTGCAGGACCTTTTTTTGGAGGGTCTTGTCCTTCTAAGTAGCCAGAATCTCCTGCTTCTTAGGAGAAAGAGCAAAAGACACTTGAATGTTGTCAGACTTGAAAAGAAACCTTTTTCCCGTCATATCCCTCCACGCTGGCTGTGTCTGCACAACACAAGAATGCAGCAGTGCTCCCTTATTTTTAAAGCTTCCCCAACCCAGTTAGATCAGCATTTTGAGTTTGTGTTGCATGTTTGGGTTTCTAGATGCAGCCATATGGCTGCAGGGAGTTTTGTGGTGGTGGTTATTCGTGAAGCTCTGTAAGAGACAACATCATCTTTTACTCACAACTGTGATATTGATTGCTTAACACAGCCTACATTTAGAATGGGAAGATTTGACTGGAAGTCAGGGCATGCCCCAGTAAATGAACAAGTGATGATTGTCAGCTGGCAGGAGGGAATATGATCTCAGCAAGACATGAAAGAAGTCTGCATATTAAGGCAAAAATAAACTCCAGTCTTAAGATAACAGCATACGAGATCAGCTTTAATGTACATACATACATATATATATATGAAAATATACACATGTATTTCATATCTTACCTTGCTGTTTCAATGTTTATTGATTCGTAGTTTTTGTTTAGTGATTGCTGATGGGTGGCTTCAGGCTTGTTGAAAATGCATTTGACTCATGCAACATATGTCCACTGCTCATGGACTTCCCAAGCTGAGGCAGAGAAGCACCAGAAGCAGTGGTGGATGGCAGACTTTTACAGCTTTGGCTTGTCAAAAGAAAGCAAAACCTCATTTTTCTGCATGAATTTACTGAAAAATACTACACATTCCAGTTGCAGATTTATTTTGTCATAGAAGCCAAACTTAAAAAAAAAGATTGCTTCATCTTCATTTGAAAGTTTGCAGGCAGCTTCTTGCTTACCTGACAGGGAAAAAGGAAAAAAAAATAAAGTGGTTTAAGAAAAAACACCATGACAAAAAAGTTAATTTGCTGAAACAACTATTTTTCTCTATCTTTTTAGCTCAAATTCACTTTTTTTTTTTTTACTAATTTGAGCTAAAACTATTATTTTAGCTTAAATTCACTTTTTTTCAGGGTGATCAACTAAATAGCAAGCAGCTGCCATTGCTGCACCATAACTTGTTTGCCACTTCTTAATCAGTGCACAGTGCTGATGTAGCTCTAAATGCCAGAGCATATACAATTATGGCAGCACTGTACCATGAGCTGAATTCTCTTCACATACAGATCCATTTCACTTTCATGGCTGTCAAATCAGGGAGTGAAAATAGCAAGTGAGTCTTGTGTCTTGGATATATGTTTTTTTAATTAAATACTACATACGATACAGTACTTGCATGTAGTATGTGAATATATAAACACCTTTAAATGCTATAGTGAATTCTGTATTTCATATTGGCTCATGCACAAATGTTTTGCCATTGATACTGTAATTAATTGTTGTTTTTATATATGAACTTTGCTTTTCTCTTTGCGTACACTTAAACTATGAGGGAATTGAGGTGTTTTGACAAGTTTCTGGTAGTTCAGAAGTATCCTTGTAGCATTTTATTTTGTATGATTTGCTCAGGTTTTAAACAGAAGGTCCTACTGTGGTACAGCAAGTTGCATTGTTTATCTGTAAATCAATTCTGATGTCTTTGCCTTGTCTTTAGGGTTTTCCCATTCAGCATTTACCTTTGGTATAGAGAGCCATATCAGCCAGTCTAATATAAATGGTGCTCTGGTGCCACCAGCTGCTTTGATTTCCATCATCCAGAAAGGTCTGCAGTATGTAGAGGCAGAAGTCAGTATTAATGAGGTAAGGAAGCTTTGCCTGCAGGAGCATTGTGTCCTTGCTTGCAGTAAGTTTGAATGTTAGTATTTTTTCTTAACTTTCTTGTATCCTATTTATTTACTTTTACTTCAGATTCCTTACTGCTGGTGTTCACCATGACTCCAGTGGTGGAACCAGAGTGGAGTGACATTACTGGGTGGGGGTTCTGCCCAGTGCAGCCACACAACACCAGGCATGGTGTTCTGGCTCATTGCTTAAAGGTCCGTTGTCTGTAGAGTTTTTCCCCTAATCTAATGTTGTAGTGCATCCAGACAAGTGGGATAGGATAATGATTGAGAGCAGTAATCTCTTCATTTTCTGTTTTTGTAGACTGGCACTAGGGAGGTGGGAGAGCACTGTGCAGCTCTTGTTTGGGCTCTTGTGTCATCACAGTGAAGTAATGTGAGCCCAAAGGCAAGGTTTCCAAGGAGAGAGAGGGTTTGAATTTGTGGCAGGAAGGCTGAAGGTGTATGCCAGTTTGCCTTTTGCCTCTGCTGGCTAATTCATCTTGAGCAGGATCTGTTAAATTTGATGTTTAAATGGTTATTCCAGCAGTACAGAAAGCCATGTATCTTCCTGCCTGATGCTGCAGACACTCTCCCTCAATTTCCATTCTCATTTCTGCCTGGAAGGTGAGAAGCCTTTCTGTGTGTCAGATTACAGAAGGAAACTCTTTTTTTCTCATTAATTCTGCTCACTTTCCAGTCTCCCTTATGTCTGCTGTTTGTGTGGTTTTCACAGTCCTAGTGAAGCAAATCCTTTCCCTTAGGAAGCCTCAGAAAAATAAAGCAAGTGATAGGAATAGAAGAAGACCCTATATTTATTGCAAGGAATCCTTCTAGTCCCTAAAAATAGATCCTTACAAAGCCCTAGCATATGTATAAGGGTATTTTTAACTGGGTCTTGTCCATTTCAGGATAAAATTCTTCCTTGTTGTTTGAAAGCATGCCAGCACTGTTTAAAAAAAGGAAGAAAACTAGTCAACTCCCCAGATAATATGTTTATGGAAAGTATTAGTCTAATAAGACTGTAACTTCACAAGTCAGTGACCCTAGCTGCAATGTTTGCAGCTCTCTCTTCAAACAAACCATTAGGTTTGCTGCAGCCACTCATGTTTGAAATCATATTCATAGATAGCTTACAAAATTTTTTGCTTTAGCAGACAGTTCAGCAAACTAGAAACAAGTAACTTTTGATTGCACAGGCTCTCCCAGAGCCCTGCAGTGTCTTTTTTTGTGTATTTATGGTGGTCACTTAACTTGGTACTAAAATTCCAGTCCTGACCACAACAATGATGAGATACCACTTCCAGTACCACACATAAACTGCTTTATTGTATTAAATCAAAACATTTTCTTTTGTTTTGCTTGGAATCTTTACCCGTAATGTTAATTTGTACTTGGTGTTATTTTTTTTTCTCTTCTCCCTGTGCTGTAATTTAGGATGGTACCTTGTTTGATGGTAGGCCGATAGAGTCTCTCTCACTGATAGATGCAGTGATGCCTGATGTGGTACAGACAAGACAACAGGCCTACAGAGACAAACTTGCACAACAGCAGGCAGCAGCTGCTGCAGCTGCAGCTGCCACCAACCAACAGGGATCAGCGAAAAATGGAGAAAATACTGCAAATGGAGAGGAGAATGGAGCACACACTATAGCAAGTAAGTTGAGACAGAAATGGCTTTGGGCTGGGTTAGCATTTCCTAGTTGTTTATCATAGCATGAGCTTGTAGACAATGAGGCAAAAATGTAGAGTTTGGAATAACCCTTCAGCTTGCAGAGAATGCCTTCATCATGGGTGATACTTGAAGAGATCATGTCTCACCTTTGGCTGTCCCCAGTTTTGATATCTGGGGTTGCAGGAGTCAAAGTTCTGAATTCATTAATTCACAATATTCTCTTGACTGGTCTCACTTCCAGTATTGCTTCTTTTCCATCACCTGAAGGTTTTTGAAAGGACCCTTGCGTAAAAAGGACAAAAAAGTTGAGATATTCCTGTACAAGGAGTGAGGAGTCTGCCAGTCCATGGCTGATTAAAACTGAGTATTGCTTGTGAAACTCTGCAAACTCCTTCCAACAAGTTCTGTAAATCCCATGGATCCAAGAGCTGTACCTAGCTCTTCTAGTGATGTTGAGGTCAGGGTTGCTGGGACAAGCCCTGTGTCCATTTCTCTTTTATCAATATCAGTTTTCATGATTTGCTGTTCCAAATTGCTCAGTGCAACTGCTTTCAGGTTTGTTTTATTCATGAATTCCATTTTAGTTGTGATCAGTGAAATAAATGAGTCCTGTTTGTCATCACTGGTCAAAGGAACATACCTTACAATGAGGCTTAGTATGGAAAAGTTTGGGTTAGGCAATAAACTGTGATTTTCAAAACACTCTTCTGGAAGTCTGAATTGCATGTTTAAGTGTGGGAGTTAAATTTCTTTCTGTAAAAACACCTGAAGAAATGACATTTTTGAGAAAATATTAATATTAAGCCATGTACAAGTTTTACTGCCTGATTTTACTAGGCTTTTTCATTAATATATATGATAAAAAGCTAGAAATACATTCTTTGGGTGAAACAAATGAGGTCTCTACTTCGATGCTTTCATTTAAAACTCTCAAAGGAATATTTATTTGATAACTGTGAACTGGATAGAGGAAGGGAAGACCTTGGATCTCAGCCCTGTTAAATGTGATCTACCAGCAACCCCTGCTGGCTGTACAGCACTTCAGACTGGCATCGATCTGACTGAAGCAATGCTTTATATGGTGCTTTTTCTGAAAAAATACTCATGTTTTAATAGCCTTTTCTTTTTTCTCACATACACAAACAGTGACAGAAACCCTTAATGCTAAATTAAGCAATAGCTGTGAAATTATTTCTTTAACTGCAGTGAATAAATATGGAACAGGTGAACTGTGCAGCATTCCTTACCTTCTGCATTTGCACTCACTGTGAATTTATTTTTAATAATAGAAAATGATTGATGGTAGATGCCACGAAAACTGTTTTTTCAGTTGAATTACCACCAGTATATTCTACAGAACAATATGGTTTCAACCTTACTTCCGTGCAGAAAGTTACACTGTCATAATTCCACAGTAATTGCTGATGAAGTTTGAGAAGCTTGGTTATGTTTTCTCTATCACCCAATGTGATTATATTCATTAAAGTCATTTGGTAAATGGAGTGTTGGAGATGTAGATTTAAAACGTGTTTGACTGCAATTGGTGAAAAGGGATTTTTGTAAATGAATGTGTTGTAAATGTATTCTTACAGCACAAGCTAGACTAGTAACATATTGTACTATGCAGTATTGGGCCTTAAAAACAGAGTACTTGTAACAGCATTTATTTTTTAGCATAGTAAAAAATTAACTTTGGCCCCAATTCTGAAGCTACAAAATTAAATCCACTTGGATGTGAAGGTTTACAGGGGCGAAGAGCTTTCTCACATTTTTGAAACTCCCCATCTGTTTATAGTGCTTCATTAATTGGAACTGAAAAAATAAAAGAGCATGACAGCTCTGTCAGATTTTTGGATCACATAAATTGTGAATTCTTGCACTCATCGCAGAAGAATCTGAGCCATACAGGAGTCCCAATGTGCCAAAATGCTAAAATCCACCTCTGTACTTCTGTTTCCCTTAATGCAGATAATCACACGGATATGATGGAAGTAGATGGAGATGTGGAAATCCCTCCCAACAAGGCAGTGGTGCTGCGTGGCCACGAATCTGAAGTGTTCATCTGTGCCTGGAACCCCGTCAGTGACCTTCTGGCCTCAGGGTACGTGCACTGCCCACCTGTGTGTGTGTGTGTGTGTGTGTGTGTGTGTGTGGTGTCCCTGCTGGGGCAGGGCAGCAGGGGACACCTACCCAAACATCCAGTGCCACACTGCTGTTTAGAAAATAGTGCCTTTAAATGGAGAAGAATAATAATAATAGTACTGCACAGGAATGGCAAAAGGTTCAGGGAACACCTGCCCCAAATGTCAAATGCCAGAGTGTTTGTTCTTTGGATAACAGTGCTTTAAAATTTATTATTATTATATTCATTAATATATAATTAATATAATGTAACATGCAATTATAATATGTAAATCGTAGCTGTAATTATGATGTATAATTATTACAATATACAATGAAGATATATATCATATATATCTTATGTAGCACATATTATGTATTGCTGTATTATATATTGTATGTTATATATCATAACATACAATATATAACATCTATATTATGTGTTCTATGTTATGTATTATAATATAGAATATATAACATATTCCATATTATATATGCTATATTACATACTATGTATGTAATATATCTATAAAAGTGCATCTAGTATTTTATATACCTATATAGAAGCATAATATATATTGTCTATTATTTTACATCCCATCTTTTATAATATTGTATATTATTAGTGTGTTGTATATTATTAGTGTATATTGCATATTATATAATATTACAGACTGTCATTATAATGATATATATTAATATATGCATGAAATAAATGGAATTACCCATGTGTAAGCAGCAGGATTTCTATCCCTACTATATATATAAGTATAATATATATTATATTATATTTTATTATATATTATTTTTCATACCCTCTATTAGAATACTGTATATTATTAGTATGTTGTATATTATTAGTGTATGGTATATTGCATATTATATAATATTACAGACTGTCATTACAATTATATATGTTAATATATTCATGAAATTAATATATTCATGGAATTACCCATGTATAAACAGTAGGATTTCTATCCCTGCTATATATAAGTATAATATATATTATATTATCTATTATTTTTCATACCATAATGTCATATGTTATTAGTATGTTGCATATTATTAGTGTATGGTATATTGGATATTATATATTATCATTATAACGATACATGTTAACATATGCATGAAATAAATGGAATTGCCCACGTGTAAACAGCAGGATTTCCATCCCCACTGGGTGTTCTGCAGGTCTGGTGATTCGACAGCACGGATCTGGAACCTGAGTGAGAACAGCACGAGCGGCTCCACGCAGCTGGTGCTGCGGCACTGCATCCGGGAAGGGGGGCAGGACGTGCCCAGCAACAAGGATGTGACATCGCTGGACTGGAATGTAAGTGCACGGCAGCGCTCCGGATGCTGCCAGGAAAGCCCTGCTTACACCTCCTCCTCCTCATGGTCAAACTTTCAGGGACAGCAGCAGTGCCCTCTGTGGCAGCACCTAAAATGTTTCTATTTTTGAGCAGGGTTGTAACTTCTATCATACTTCAGGAACTTCTTTCTAATAAGTTGCAGTCAATGAAATAAATATCATAAATTCTATGCATATCTATTCTACCTCAAATTTTCTTTGTGCTCTTCAGCTTTGAGTTAAGCAGTAAAAATCAATAAATAACCTTTTTGCTGGCAGAGTGAAGGTACACTTCTAGCAACTGGGTCTTATGATGGCTTTGCAAGGATATGGACTAAAGATGGTAAGCAAAATACTTTTTAATTTATGATATATTTTCCTATATTGTGGCTCACGGCACAGTTTTTTATTTTTTAATGTATTCATATCGATATAAATTTTCAGGTAATCTTGCCAGCACCTTAGGGCAACATAAAGGTCCTATATTTGCGTTAAAATGGAACAAGAAAGGAAACTTCATTTTAAGTGCAGGAGTGGACAAGGTGAGATAATCTTTGGTAAAATTAAAATTCTTTCCTTCACCGTTATAATCTAACTGTAAGCAAAATAGAAAACTATACAAAGTAAGTAAATGAAACTAAAGGCATGGGATATCAATATGTGCTTACAAAGATTTTGTTTGCTTAGCTGTGTTTCCTTGGGTTTTATAGTAGTTCATTGAGATATTTTAATTTCATAGATTTCGGCGTCTGTGGATCTCTTCACATTTAGGTTAGTCTGGGTTGGAAAGTAAGTTTACTGAAACCAGAAACATTAAACTTTGTAAAACCAAACCATCTAAATTCAGTGAAGCACTTCATGCAAACCCTCAGGAAAAGAAATTGTACTAGAGGGATAGGTTCAGGCTGAGTTGGATATCAGTCAAACCTGAGAATGATTATAAAGATTAGAGCTGGAGCATAAGGAAGGTTGATATACGCGACTGGGGAGTTGCCAGTTGTGTAATGCCATGGAGTTCATTGTTTGACTCTTCTATTTCACATCTCTAAACAAATTCAGGTTTACAAGGTCTTTCAGTTCAGAGCTGCTGTTAGTGTGAAAGGTTTTGTGTATGAATGGTAGGAAGGGCACAGAGTGAAGGGAAATGTACTTAAAGTGAATTCAGAGAATCGAATAGATTATTGCAAGAGTAAGGAGAGTTGATTTTTTTTCCTCTGTAACTGATTAAAGGTGCAGAAATCAGCACAGGTTTTCTCTTAGTGAGAGTGGCAAACTGCAACCTCAGTACAACCACTTAAAACTGGCAGTGTCACAGTAAAGTAGTAAATTTTCTCCTTTATTTGTTTTTTTTTCTTCCCTGATGCGTTTACTTGGTTTGCTTTATTAGCCAGCTTTATAAATGCTTGTGCTGGCACAAAGGAAGGAAAATTTAATGTCTCAAAGCATGGAAAGGATGTGTTTACTCTTTTGGCATCTGTGATGGTTATGCCAGTTTTTAAATGTTTGTGGAGGTACAGCTTTCATTTGCAGGAAAATAATTAAGGAAGGAATAGAAACCTCATTTCAGTCAATAAAACTTCTCAAACTGAGATTATGCTTTGAAAAATACTCTGCTTTAGCAGAGAGAATGACCCAACCTTAGGCTCCTTTTCCATAATTAATTTGTGTGGTCAGTTCATGCTTCCATTGAATTTAGTGTTAAAATTTTCATAGATCATTGAGGTACAGCAGGGATATTGGCATATAATATACTGATGATAAGATACTAATTTTTTCACGTAAGCTTTCTTTAATCAGAAGGTTATGAAAGTATTGGCAGAGAACAACATAGAAATTACACCCTTAAATTTATGTGACTAATTGTTAATAACATCTCCTTAGGAACAAGTGAGTAGCTGATACTACAGTTTGAATATACAAGTATTTGAAATTAAAATAGCTGTATGGAAAGTATTACATGAATATAAATAGGACTAAGAGGATAAAACTGTTTAAAAGCACACGTATTCCTTCTTCCCTCTAGACCCCAAAACGTTGTGGCTAAACACCTTTCTAATGCAATCTTAAATTTTCTATTGTTTTCTGTACATCTACTGCTATTTCTTTTAGTACTGGATCTAGAAATGTAAAATCAAGAGCAGGTTTGGGTGATGGTGAGCAGGGTAGGTATTCTCATATTTGTGAGTGGTGGTAGTTGTTGGGAAATTAGCAATTTGTACAGGTTTGTTTATTGTTTATTTATCTGTTTAACACAGACCACAATTATTTGGGATGCCCACACTGGTGAAGCCAAGCAGCAGTTTCCTTTTCATTCTGGTAAGTCTTGATTTCATCATTCAGATTTGTCATCTGAAAAGACAAATGCAAACTGAATCTGAAAAGATATTTCGCGAATGTTAACAAAAATTTGTTCTGATTTTATAACTCACAGTTTTATTGCAGTTCCACGAAAGTCATAAGACATAAATAATCCAAGTATTCCTAACTTTCTGTGGTATGGTGGCAGACAAATCCTGTGGGTCACAAGGGATTTGTGTTTGTCACCTAAGGACTGCATTTGTCATCCTGCTGCTGCAGTGATCCCATCCCATATCCCGGTGTTCCAGCTGTTCACTGGCCAGCTGGGGTGGGAATGCAGAAGGTCAGACAAGTTGCTTTGTGGGCTGCATGCTGAGCAGTCCTGCCAGGATCAGCTGGAAAACAGAATGGAGAGAATGACAGACGTGTCACTGAAGGGCCTTTAAGAAATGTGTCCCATTCCCACTCTTTATTCTGCTTGCACCACATTTCCAGTGGCATGACAGCAGTCAGAAGCATCAACTCAGCATTTCCTCCAAGCAGTTCTCTCTGTGCTGTCTGCCATAAATAGCTGGCTTGATCAAATGGAATATGTTGCCCATTATTAAGCTTCAAGTTACCACACCTTACAATGCTGGAGTTAAGAAAGGAAATAAATCCTTCGCTTTCCCTGGCTGCCATCCCTGAGAACGAGCAGGAGCTGCTGGTGGAGATGAGCTCATGTGTGATGATGTGTGAAGTTGTGGGAACTTGCTCCTTGTGCTGACTCTTGAGATTTCTTTATAGATGACTTAACTACAGCTTGATGTCCTGCTGCACTGTCTTCTGTATAACTTTGATTTGAAATATGTTCCATATTACGATGACTTATATTAAATTTATTCCATTTTGTGTAAGACTTGCTTTAGCTGCATTTCTTACTGCTCATAGTGTTTATCTTCAGAACTGCTGTAAAATTAATGATGGCTTCCTGTTGGCTTTTGTTCCAAGGTGGTGCTAAATTTGCACAAATTCTTGCAGAGTGCATTAAATATCTTTCTTTTTCTTTCAGCACCAGCATTAGACGTTGATTGGCAAAGTAACAACACATTTGCCTCTTGCAGTACAGACATGTGTATTCACGTTTGTAAACTAGGACAAGATAGGCCCATCAAAACCTTCCAGGGTCACACAGTAAGTACTGCAAAAAGGGGGTGGCTCTGTGATATTTTTATTAGTGAGAGATTGGGGGCTCAGTAAACTTACCAGTACCCAGCAGTTGTGTGATGTTTGGTCCTTGGCTACAGACGGTAGATGCACACATAGGTAGTTGTGGTTAAGGTCTTATGGTAATCACAATCTCTGTGATTATCAGCACAAATCTCACCCTCATGTGCAGCTTCTTTTACCAATGCCAGGATGCAAGAGTGAGCTTTAGAAGAAGCAGCATGGTAACTTCAAGACTTTACCATGTGGTGTACATGAATGCTTGGGAGATGTGATAAATGGATAGCAAAAAGCTGTTGTTATTGAAGGCAAAGCTATGAATAAAAATTAAGTGTTAAAACCCTGACAATTATGCAAATGCTCATAACTGCTGTCCAGCTTTATCTTTTGTAAGCTGTCATGTGTAATGGAAGGACAACTCCAAGTTACTCTTATTGTTCACTTTTAGAATGAAGTAAATGCAATCAAATGGGATCCAACTGGTAATCTGCTGGCATCCTGCTCTGATGACATGACTCTAAAGGTAATGGGAGTTCTGGGGCCGGCCCTTGTCTTTGTAGGACTCTGGAATGCATTCCATTAGCCTGGACATTCTGGCAGTATCGCCGTACTTGCCATGTTGTCCAATATTTGTTCTTTTTTAATATAACAAGGTTAGGCAATCCTAGAAATCCTTGTTAATCAGGGCCAAGCTTTGGTCCAGAGAACTTGTTACAGGCTGCCAGCCTGAGACTAGGAGCATGATTTATTAGGTGCTTTTAGCTGTTTACAGAATCAGGTCATTAATCATTAAGCTGTCACGCTTGATGGTTGCTTTTGGTTAAAAGGAAAAGTTGGAATGCATGTCAGGTAGCACATACAAGAATGGGTGACTTGCTCCTTTCCTGGTTGTCTTCTCTTTCCCCTTTTTTCAAGTTAAAATCTTTGGCATGTTGTTTCTTCAGAGGCTGTGTGCACTCCTGGATTTTTCCAGTTCACCAGGAGTCATTCTGCAGTTTTCAATCACACCTACACTTGTCCTTCAAATGATTCACAGCTACATGTTTTCTTGTAGAACAGGGGCAAACTTGTGAGTGCAGAGGACACTGCAGCTTACACATGTGATTTGAGGGCACTCTGGAGATCCTTACAAACCTGCCACCAGCAGAAATGAGGCTGCTCATGCCTGACAGGCCTGTGTTGCTTCCATGGCACAGCTGCTTTCCATTACTCCTGTACTGCTTTACGTTCACTGGGACCTTTAGCACTGTGCTTGGTACAGTTTCAGGATACATTTTTTACATTGACAGCACTGTCCTGTTAGTAGCCCTTGGGACAGTTAATTCTATCCAGCTCACTGTTATTTAATCAGGGAATGGCTGAGTAAGTAGCCACATATCCCTCCTGCTGGCACTTAGGCTCTGGCAAGGGAAATCACCTTATCTAAATACAAACACTTAAGCATTAAGCCTCCAGTCTAAAACTGGATGTCTAGACATTTCCAGTCAGCAGTGTCTAGCACTGCTGAAGAGCAAGTTATCCTTTCCTAAGTGTCTTAAGTCAAGTGTGATGAGTAAACCCCTGAGAGCATCAGTTGTTCTCCATTAGCAGTGGATGGAGTCAAAATAGCCAGCTTAAGCAGGTATTTAATACTTAAACAGCTGAAACTCCAGGGTAATGAATTCCAGTCTGAAGCTTGAGCTGCTCTTGCTGCTGCCTCTCTGTGCGTAGAGGTGACAACTGGGAATGTGTCAGCATTTGTGGGATTCAGGCAATTAACTACTTGGTGGCTGTTTTGAATGGAGCGCAGGCTGCAAAGAATGTTATTGTTTTGTTCAGGGTTAGCTCAAATGCCAAGTGCTGGAGGATAAGTCTACACATCACTAATCACTTGTGGATCACTTACTTTTCAATGGCAGAAGGAATAAATTCCAGGTTTGGAAGCAGGTGGAAGGTACCTAGTGATTTATTTACTTGGTTAGTTTCTATCTAAAACTTGATGTTTTCTAGGGCAGTGATACAGACGCTTCCATCTGTGCTAGTTTTGGGAACAGAAACTAGATTTTGATCCCATCAATTAAACTGGAAATACAATTTCAATTCTGCCTGCACATTGAAAATCGATTTCCTCTTCACCAAAATAGCAGTTCTGAAAAGCACCATTTATTTACATATGCACCTCAATTGCATCTTAAATACAGTTGGGCTTAAACATGCTCCTGGTAGCTCTTTCTAATAAAAAGTGAACTAAAAGCATTATTGAGACAGATATTATTAAAAATAGTGTTCAGGTGATTATCTGCCATATCAAATTTCACATGTAGGAAAAGGTATAAAAGCCTTCCCAGATCCCTTCTGTGGAAGCAATGTAAACTCTTAATAGAATAAAGAATAGAATAAAGTTATTTTGTTTGTTAAGCGTGATCATACAGGAGTTGGAGTCCTCTAATGACCTCTGTGAAGTACTGAACACTGAAGTCTGGCAATGCAAATACTAATAAGTCAGGAAAATGCCATAGTGATATTTGTATCTCTGGATTTGTATGAAAACAGAAAATTTCTCTACTATCCCTTTATTTCACTCAGTCTGTGTGGCAAGAAGTTCATTTAAAAATAGGACCGTGATATTTTATCCACTCAGCCATGAACATTTACATACTGCTCTTCTCATTTCAGCATCTGCTCTCATCCCTGCACTTTTCAAGGGGTTTGCAGTCCACTCAGGCAGTTTGGTTTCTACAGGCAGCACCTTTATTACTCGTTAACTTCACTGGGGACTTAAAACACAAAGAATGAAAGGTTCTGGAATAAAACTTGACATAATTACTCTAGAAACTTAGCAATCATAGCAAATGTTTTGAGTGGCCTAAAAGGTAACAGTCAGCCTGCAAATGATACAGAAGAAACATGTAAAACATATTTTAGTACAATATTGTACTGAATAATTTGTCTTTTTCCTCTCTTTTTATCATAGATCTGGAGTATGAAACAAGACAGTTGTGTCCATGATCTACAAGCACACAACAAAGAAATTTATACTATCAAATGGAGTCCTACAGGACCAGGAACAAATAATCCAAATGCCAATCTTATGTTAGCAAGGTACTATTTAATCCTGGTTTTAAATGCTTGTTAAACATTATTTTTACCTCACTTTCTATAAATGTAAGTTCACAGAATGTTTTGAAGCACATAAGGTACTTTATCATATTCTGTTTGTATTAGCAACAAAAATATGTTGAATCGAGGTGTAATTACTCTGTTTTTTTCCTTGACAGTGCATCCTTTGATTCTACTGTTAGGTTATGGGATGTAGACAGAGGAATATGTATTCATACTCTGACAAAACATCAAGAACCTGTGTACAGTGTAGCTTTCAGTCCTGATGGCAGGTACCTGGCCAGTGGCTCCTTTGATAAATGTGTACACATCTGGAATACACAGGTATTGCTCTTCTCCATGCTGAGAAGTTGTTTTGGTCTTTTCCATCCTTCAAGCCTTTGTTTATCCATCATACTTCAGCCATAAAGAGCTTTGTCATTCCCAGCACACTAGTTTTCTTTTTGTTCTTTGTCCTGTTATTTCTTTTAATGGTTGTACATTTAATTTCTCACTTTGAATGCTTGCCTATGATGAAATAATACTTGTCTTTACATTGTCTTAGGGGAAAAAAAAAATCCAAAACCAAACAAACCAAAAAGACCCAACCAAAAACTTACGAACAAAACCCCACACTGAAGAAAGTTTCTCCAAGGAGATATTTCATCTAAAAATAGTCTTTGTTAACTCTGAACTTTAAATTCCTGATAAAGCAGGGGCTTTTGCGAAAAAATGGTGACTGGGTGTAGACATACTAATCTGATTGGCTGTTTCATTGAATTTCACAGACAAGAGAATGCAACGTGAGGGAAGTTAATGATGGCAAAGTATTTCTATGAAACTTTTCAAAAAGGACACTATTACTTGGTTTGTATTTTTGGCAGAAAATAAGGTCTTGTTACGTTTGAAAGTCTAAAGACCTTGTTGTCAGGCATGATGCAATCTCTGGCTACTGGGCATTGGGTATTAATTTCTGAAAGGCTCATTTTAGTAATTGGAAGTAGTTGTGACCATCCCCAGTTTTGCCTGTCAAACACAGGAGCTCAAGATTCAATGGTTGTGCCACATTCTTTAACAAGGTGCTGAGACTGTCCACAAATCTCTTCTGGACCACCTTCCTCTGAGAATTTTAGCCTTTGAAAGTAGTGGGGAGATTTTACATGTACAAATTGTGCTTGCTCACTTTAATTTTGTTGTATTAGTTACTTGCCTTGTCCCTTTTTTAGACAGGTGCCCTAGTTCACAGTTATCGGGGAACAGGAGGGATTTTTGAGGTTTGCTGGAATGCAGCAGGAGACAAAGTTGGAGCAAGTGCTTCAGATGGTTCAGTAAGTGTTGCTTGACTTGGTTTGTGTTCTAGAAACAAATATCTTCTGGAAATCTTTTAACTAACAATGGAGACAAAATTTCCTTCTCTAGCTGAAGGTTGAATACAGCCAGCTCACCTGTAGGTTTTCAA
Source organism: Rhabdornis inornatus (assembly GCA_013397075.1). NCBI lineage: Eukaryota > Metazoa > Chordata > Aves > Passeriformes > Rhabdornithidae > Rhabdornis > Rhabdornis inornatus. Next base: position 1,076,289 of record VWZS01004114.1, on the reverse strand, counting down.
CTGTACCCATGCTGTGGTATTGTAAGGAGCATATCTTTATTCCAGTCCAAAAACCTCAGAAGGTGGAGATACCTCCAATTTATATTTTCTCTTCCTTCTGGGACCCACTGTGTCAGTGTGTTCAGTGTGGCTGGTTTGGAAACAAATTTGTTTTCCTTTCTCTGCCCTTTTCGAGTGAAAATGCTCAGTGTAGGTGATATTATTATAATGCATGACAGGAATGAAATGCCTTCTGCATTGCATTCAACAGCAAAACAAAGTGCAGATTTTCTAAATGCTTTTAATTAAAAAGTTCCTAAAAATGTCAGCAGCTATATATAAATATCAGTCTGCTTACTTTGCTTAGGAAAAGCAGGGAATAAAATCATGTTCAACTAATCATGAATGCTCCCACTGTCATTTCACAGCAGAGTGTTGGAGCATCACCTCCTGGCTGCTCTGACACTGTCCTGCAGTGGGATGGGAATATGCAGGGTCTCCATAAGGAGCACAGTCCTGGGGCTTTTGCTTGCCTCTCTCTCACCATGGTTTGCAAAGAAAGGAGTGCCTAAGGAAAAGCAAAATTAAAATAAGGCTGATAAGGGAATTGTGTTTTGAAGTGCTGTAGCTTCCTTTAACAATAGTCAGCAAAAAGCAATCCTGGCAGCTTAGTAGTGCAAAGTCTTAACACAGGTGCCAAAGCATTTCCCTCCTGAATGCTCCTTGCTGGTAAGTGAGGTTGTTTTGTTAGAGTTCAAATCACAAAATAGGAAGTTCTGGATTTTAAGAAGCCTAAATTCTAGATAATTAATTTTGATTGGTCTTTATATCATTTTAGTCTTGTAAGTTAAGTATAGGCAATATCATAAAAATAAAAGAGCTCAAGGCATATCCTGAGCAGAAATTGATTATCACGCCTCCCCCCCAGATGACCCTTTTTTATATATGCTGTGTAACCTTTCCAGTCCTCCAGTTAATTTGGCCCAAGAGCCTAATTGTACTTGGAATAGATTTGTTTTCATTTAGTTTCTGATATTTTAAAAAATGTTTGGCTTAATTTATTCTATATTGTTTGCTGGCAAAAGCCCTATTCCTCCACTCTGTTTTAAATGTGCTTGCAGCTGGTGTTATCTTGTGCGTGGTTATATTTTACTAATAGATTTCTATATCTGACAGACCCAGAAGCAATACTTAGTTGAGATTTTGGGAAGACTAAAACTGGAATCTATTTTAGTACTTGTCCTGTACTTTAATTTCATTTTATGTTTTTACAAACTGGATTTGAGTAAGTTCTCAGCCTCACAGTATTAAATAACAGGCAAACAGCTTACATAAGATGTTGTTACTGTTCTGATAGTAATTCTGGAGGCAGCAGTGCCCCTTAGCTGACTGGGGGTTCAAAAAGGGCTCACCTGGTCACTTTGATATTATTATTTAATCATTGTTGTGGATATAAGGTTAAGCTTACACAATCCATGTGGCAGGTTTTGCTCTGACAGTTCACACAGAACTGTGAAACCATGTGGTGCTATGCAGCTGCTGTATCTGTGTCTCTCTCTTTGCAGGTTTGTGTATTAGACCTCCGGAAATAGCGCTCTTAGTTGGAAGCCATGGACCGACTATGAATGTGTACATAGCCAAAATGACTGTCCCTGACCCATGTACTGCTATAGTCCCAATCGAACCATGGCCAGTCCACTACAGCCAAATGTAAAAGAAATATATACATATACTGTATATAAAAAAAAAAAAAGGAGAAAAAAAAAAAGAGGAGAAAAAAAAATTACACCCTGAAGAGGATGACAGAGTTTTGTCACAGCTTGTGAATCCTGTTCACCAAGTGCTGGAATCTGCTGTGCCCCAAAATAACATTTAAAGGTTTTGGATATGAAAAACAGAAGAGAGCGCGAGAGAGAGAGAGAGAGAGAGAGAGAAATATACCATATACAAGAGCAGACCCATATACATACCAAAATCAGAAGATACTAATGGCAGCCTTCATTACCCCTTCCCCCATGAAATCCATTCTCTCATGGATTGTGGGGTATTTTTGTGTTCCTCCTCAGTAGTTGAGCAGTTTGTGTGTACAGAGAAAATGGACTTACAGAAATCTGCAGCAGTAGTTTTTTTTTCTTTGCTTTTAAACATTGGGTTTTCTGTTTTGTTTTGGTTAAGTTTACGGATGCATGAAGTAAGGGAGTGATTTAGTTTCTTGTTTATATTTTTTCACCTTGGAAAACAAAAAAAAAAGAGTTTCTTTGAAACATGTTTTGATGCATTCTTTGAAGAAGTAGTTTGAACCTGATAATATTTGGTACATTTTGTGGCTCCCAGAGCACAATTTTGTGAACAGAGGGAGGGTGGAAAAGGGATTAGGGAGAGAGAAGAAAAAAAAAAAAATCTTTCTTTGTGGCGTGATATTTCATGTCCTTCTCATCTACAAAGTAGGATGGAAATGGCTATAATGCTATGTTTGATTTTCTGGTGACATGGCTGAAACGCAGTAATTTCTTATTTGGGACATAATTCTGCCAAACTTAAGAACAGAAGGGCACAAAAACAGAGGAAAAAAAACAGGGATGCAAAAAAAAAAAAGATAAAAAGATAAAGAGGAAAAACGCATCTTCTGTTGCTTTAAGACCATAGCTAAAATATGGTTAAATTGTGCACTATTGTGAAAAGGAGCAAAGTGTAGCTGGGGGATTTTGTTTAAGAGGTTAAGATCTTTCAGGACAAGGGTTCATGCCACAGCTTCTTTGAGAGTTGCCCATCATTATTTGTAGGAGCTTAGATGTATAATTGTAACCAAACTCCAGTATTAAAAGTATTTCATGTAATTTTTCTTTCTTAAAATAAAATCTTTGGCATATATTTGATAACACTGCCATTAAGAGGCAAAATGTTTACTACCTTAGATTTTAAAAAAAAATCTTAAACAGAAGACTTGCTTCAAGTTTATTTTAATAGCAGTGATTCAGCTTATTTAAAAGATGAATACTTGCACTAATTCCCCTGCTGCTCCGGTCCTGCAGTTTATTGTATCTTGTGACTACATTTTTTTCCAAATAGAGGGTAGATGTAAGCTGCTATTTTTTTAATAATCACTACTATATAGTGTCTTTTACTCTGTTTACAATATCAAGTATTTTTCTTACAATGACAGATGTATATGGCAAACCTTTTTCTGCTCATGTGATTAAAAGTATACTAATAGTGATTTTATTTGTAAATTATAGCATGAGGTTGTGTTTATGTATGTGTAGTCGAAAAGGTTGCATCATGTCTTGCATAAGATTCCAAGAGTGTAAATTTATAAAAAGAGAGGTTGTCAAATTTATGTCACAGACATTTTACTTAAGGAATGGTTTATATTACAGAGCTTTGCAAAGTTATCGGTTTTATAACACTATTTCAATCACAATTAATTTTGTGACTTATGATTGTTAGTCTCTAACCTATTTTTTTATTCATTTGGGGTTTTTTTTCCCCCTCCAAGTTAAGTATAAATTCATTTAATTGAGATAATGCAGCTTTGACATTTTAACCATTGTTCTTTAGGCATTGATTTCTGCTATTTCCATGAAATAAACATGACTTGAAGCAAGTCTGAGTTTGGCTAAGGTAGGGTAGCAATTTGCCAGTGGTAAAGACAAGTCAACAATACATGGTTTATCTACACCCCAGGATTATACTGTTATCATACACAGCTTTTAAAACCAACACCAAGTCATATCCATAAAGACAGTTATCCGTGGTGGTTCTGTGCCAGCTATTTTTAGGGCTTTGGAATATATTGCAAATGTTTAGAGCAATTGCCCTGTGAGTTACGATATGTAGGAAACCTAATATATTGAGAGTCTGGCACTTGAAATATTGCTTTTATTGCTGGAGGTCCATGACTGTGGCTGACCTCTGTCATTTAATGAAAAAAAATAAAAATAAAAAAAATTCTGTGCAATAATTTTAAACTGTGCTCCCAGGAATAGACACAAATGTTTTGAGTATGTTTAAGCTGCATTTTTCGTTTAGCAATGCATTTGTCAATTGCACTGAATTTAAATCTGAAAGTCAGAAGTGATTCTTGATAGTACTTTTGTATTTTAATATGGACAGTTTATTCATTTTCATAAAAGTTATTGGATGATTCTTTCAGCCAATCTAAACAATTGTGGTGGAATTCTGTGACATATAGCTGCAAAATCACACAGCCATTTTTTAGGGTATTGCCATTTTCCTCTTTCTCAATCATCAGCTGTTTTGGTTGTAATTCTAGTCGCTTCAGCATAGCATCACACACTCAGAAATAGAGAAACACCAGAGAGCCAGGGCTGTCAGGTGTGGGTCCAGCAGGAATTCTGGCTGCCTTGGCTTGGGCACTCCGGACACAGCCCCTGCTCCAGTGATTGCCCATTGCCATGGGCGAGTGCCCGCTGTCCCCAGCAGTGCCCACTGTCCCCAGTGAGTGCCCAGTGTCCCCAGCAGTGCCCACTGCCATGGGCCAGTGTCCCTGGGTCAGTGTCCCCAGCCGAGGTCTGGCCGCAGCTGTCCAGTTGTCCAGCCTCGCATGCCACAGTGCTGCTCCTGCTCCCGCGTGCTGGGTTCTGCCACCCTGCCAAACAAAAACCAGGCAAAAACACCACAGGACCATGACATTAATTACTGTCTGTTATAGCACAAAGGCCTCGTGTTCCAGCGTGTCCAAATTGCTCCTTTCAGAGGGGAAGCCAAATGGCAGCAGGGCCCTGACTTTGTGTGGGGTCTACATGCTCGGTCTTACGGATGGAGTCATTCCTGTTTTTATCAGTCCAGCATGGTAACAGGCAAATACCCAAACAGAGCATAAAAAGAAGGGGAAAAGCTGGGCTCAGAATTAATGATAGGATAAGAAATGAACTGCTCTTGAATTCGCTTTCTGTGCATCCACCTCAGAATCCCGTTTCTCATTTTTGCATGACCAGATCCAGGTTTCTGTAGAGTTCGTCTTTTTCTATTTTTACTTTACCTTTTTCTGCATTTTTAAATTGATGTAAAGATTCCCAACCAGTGGACTTTTTAGTGTAGTTAAGAGAATATCTAGGTCTTCATAAAAGCTTTTTTAGACTCTTTGTAATGTTGATAAACTGAGTTTATTCTGGGACTACCATTGTGCAGGGTTATTTAGCATGTCTACTAGATGATTGGAAATCTTATATGAAACACTAAAAGTGCCTCTTTTTCTGGGTTGGGTGGAGGGGAGGTAGTAGTTACCAGAGTCAGAACGACATGGCATTTCGAAGCATGTTTCTTGATTTCGTGACACTTTAATGCATCTTGAGAGAAAGGCCAAAGATTTCTACCAATTTTGATTAATTTTTGAGTTTTAAAAAGCACTCCTTTTTCCTTACACTGCTTACCTCATGCTAGGGCGTCTGACGGGGCGTTGCACCTTGGGAATGTCCTTTGTGTTTAGGGACAGCAGTGGGTGGCATGGGGCAGCCGTGCTGGTTTGTTTAATTCTGATGTTTAGTTCTGCTGTGGGGAGGACATCCATTACCACTGCAAACTGGGGGCTTCAGCCTGTAAATTGTCTGGCTTTGTCTGTTTAGCGAAGAGGGGAGCCTCGGGACCTGATTTTTCCAAGCTTTATATCACCAGAAATCCCACTGTCATCACTCCACCCTTGCCAGGGCGAGTGCTGGAGCTGCTGGGGCTGTGCTGAACCCCAGGGTGGATAAAATGAGCCTCATCCCCACAAACCCCCAGGGTGGATAAAATGAGCCTCATCCCCACAAACCCCCAGGGTGGATAAAATGAGCCTCATCCCCATGAACCTCCAGGGTGGATAAAATGAGCTTCATCCCCCTCCAGCCTCATCCCCTCCTGTGGCCAGGGGGTTTTGCCAGAGCAGGGTCTGCCAGATTTAGCCCAGTTCCTTTTTGGCTCCCTTCCCAAAGCCCTGTAGAGCCATTCCCGGGTGGGATCATTTCCACCCTCTCCAGACGCCTGAAGAAAGCAGAAGCAACATTGTGGCATGTTAGAAGCAAATACAGCTTCGGGAGACAGCAGTAAATAAATCTCCATCAAGATCCCTGACATTTTCCGTAGGGAGAGAGACATGGAGCAGTCCTCACTTCTCCCTCTAGAGAAAGCTCTGAAATACCACGAGCTGTGAAAGTGTGACTGTCTTCACTGTCAGTCTGGTGGGAGGCAGACGAACCAGGAAAATCTGCCCTTTCGAGTGGATTGCAGATTTAGTGTTAATAGTGCTTCAGATCAGTAGTTTTGAGTACATAATTCGCTTTCTCTGCCTTTAAGTTTGAAGCTTGACAATAACTTGAGGCATGTTTTTGTTTTGTTTTTTTATTTTTGAATAATCATTCATTTTTACTTCATAATGTTTTTTGACATTTGTGGGTAAATACAAGAAAACAGTCTGCATGTTGTTGCTAGTCCAGTGTACTTTGCAATCTTGTCCTCAACAGACTGCAGTGTGCAGAACAGTAATTCTAGAATACAGAAGTAATTTTCTCTCTCTCCTGACATTGACATTGTAGTTGTAATGGCTTCATTTGGAGTTACAAATCCTTTGGGTCTAATTCTGTGAGCCTACCTATAGCACTGGATTAAAATGTCTGCATCATTTCTTCAGTTATCCAGTTAAACTACAACTGTTGTAAAAGTGTAAACCAGCCCATGACAGTTTTTTGTACTTGTTTAAAGGACTTTTATTGTTCAGTTTTCATGATTATTGTCTAAAGAAGACTGATATAGATGTTCTATACTGTCCTGGACCATGTTAATTACACTTTATGATGTATTTTGGTTCTACATCACAATGATTTGTCCCCAAGGCCCTTATATCCCTTCTAGGCACATTTTCTGTTGCAGTTTCCCTTTGCATTGTATTGCTTTGACAACTGTAATTTGAATCAGATCTGAAAGAGGTCCAGAATAAAATATATTTTGATATTACCTTGGCTGAATGTTCTATACCAGTAGTTTTATACACTTGGGATGGAAGATTTGCAGATCATTAGGCTGGAGAAGTGACAGACTGAAACACTATTTTTGATACAAAGTTTGGCATATTTTCAGGTAAGACAAGGTGCAAACAGCAGCAGGAGGTAAATGCACTGTGTGGCTGCAGCATCTTTGTGGGCACATATTAGATCCTGTGATGGTGACATTGTCCCCTGCCACCATTGTCCTGCTGATCCATTTAGGGGAACTGATTTATTTCATGTTTTACATGCTCCATCTTCCCCTCACCTCTACACCTATGGAACAGAAGCAGAGTCCAGTGGTGCTTGCAGCTGCAGCCCAGCTGTATGGAAGATGCTGGAGGTGTGGGAGCAGCTCCTCCCTGGTGATGGAATCTCACGCTGGGGAGATCTGGTGTTACAGAGCAGTCCAGTTTGGCTGTGCAGAGCAATGTTGTTGGTGTTACTGTATTTCAGATGTGTGAAACCATTCAGATGCATGTGTGAAACAGCACATATCCACTATATATATAATGATTTAATTCCTTGAGAATGATTGGTTATGTCATAATCCAAGTGAGGGAACCCGGACTGTTGCTTTTCAATGTGTCTAGAACTTTATGGTGAAAATGCTGCTTTTTCTTGCTCTATATCCAAAAGTAATAGCTTTCTCAGTAATGCTATCAAAATTGATTCTAATATTTTGAAGCTTGCTGCTGAAAAGTGCCTGTAATGAATTGAAAGCAGGAGGGACTCTGTTTTACAAAGTGTGAAACCAATCTTGCCTTCCCTTCACCTGGAGTCCGAGTGCATTGAAGGATTTCTGCATCACTTGGATTTTGAGACAGCAGTGTTGGAGCAGTTTCGTTGTTCTGAGACAGACTGTGAGTTGATATTTCATTAGTGCAAATGCAGGAACTACAGAGCAGCGTTGTGTTACGCACACCTTGCTCTCCCGTGGTAGTTATGGCCAGATCCATCCTGTGAAGAGGAGACAGCATTCAGGTAGGTGTCTTATTCCACTGCTTCCCAAATCTTCCCTTTGGACTTTAGCTAGACCCTGATTCTAACAACTCTGTAGGAGCTTGTGGTCTCAGGTATTCATAAAGTCAATGTTCCCTACCTCACAGGGAAATGATTTAATGAAAGTTGAAGCAATATCTTTGGTTTGCTGATGTCAGCACAGGGCAGCTGTAATGGAATAATAATTTGGGAGGAATTTATTGATGATTCTGTAGAGAATGATGATGCCCCAGTTAGTATTTTGTCCTTAAGGAAAGCTGACCCAGGATTTCTGCAGTGCAGGGGCGTTCGTGGTTATCTGACTAACTGAAAATTGGGGCCATAAAGGCATGGTTGAAGGATTAATAAAGACAGGTTTTCTTAATAGATGTCATGTGAAAATGTTCTGCTTCCAGATTAATTCTTCAGTTACCAAGTCAAGATATTGGACACAAAAAAATGTCAAGACATCTCAATAGAGATTAAGTACTTTCAGCAGACTATTTTCTTTTTTTCCACAGAGTTTTTGACTTGTTCTAGATGCTGAGTGCCCTGATTTTATCCTTGGGAGCACTGTATTTTGAGTTACATGTTCTTGAATATTTTCAAGACTTCACTGGCATTGTGACAGCTTGGACTGAGTGTTCTGCCTTCACAATTAAAGAATCAAAGGGCCCAGCCCACAGTGATGCTGATGGGAAATTCCCAATTACTTCAGTGCAAGCAGACCTAGGGCAGCACTTCTGAAAAGAGATGGTGGATGAAGAATTTTTTTATTCTGGCATACCAAAAACCCACCCATTAAGATAAAGTTTCCTGTGTCACTGTGCTGAAGTGCTCATTCCACAAACCTAAAACAACTTTTGCTCCTAGTGAGTTGTCTCAGCCTTGGTGGAAACCATGAAATCTGCAGGCTCCATTTAGTTTAATTTGTACCTTTGTCCTTGCTTTAAATGTTTTCTGCTGACAAGAATATCTGAAGGTGTGGGGCCTGCCTTTAATAAATGCCAGGCAGAGGGGCACAGGTGGGGGTTAAATCATGTGGACATGGCTGGGGGCTCTGCAGAGCTGCACTGGCTCTCCACAGCCTCTTTCTTGCTCAGGGAATTGTGCTGCTGCATCATTTGCATTTCCAGAAGCCACTTGGAGCACAGTGTCTGCTGGCTGTTGCACTTGGGCTGCACTGGGGATCTCTGCTTTATAAATATGGAAAAAATTTTTTTTTAATAGCACAATAACCATGTATTCACGTTACCTGGGAGCCACAGTAATTTTGACATATATCCTTTAATTTCTCATAAGTGATTAGTTTTTAAAGTAGCAAATTCCCACCTCAGGACAGTAGTGAAGAATTGCACTTAGTTTACTTCTTAAATAGTTACTTGAAAGTTCTGCAGTTCTTTCCCTTTCTATTGCTACAGCTCATCTGTCTTCAGTTTTCCTGAACACTGCAGAAAAGCCAGGTGCTGATTAGGTGGATGGGAACAAACTGCTTTCTAGCAGTGAGTAATTTGAACCCAGGAGCCAATTCCCAAGACACAGAGTTTGTGTAGTTTGTTGCAATTGTGTTGTTTACCATCTCATGCTCAGATTGGTAAAACTTGCTGTGTGTGCTGAATTAAATATTCTATTATTTTAGTCTATTTATTTCTATCCAGTTCCTGCAGCTAATTCAATGGGAAAATCATTCAATATAATTTTCACAGGGAACAAATTATAACTTTGCCCTGTGTGTTCAAGCAGGGAATTCTCCAATACTTCTGGAAATGTCAGCTCTATAGAGGTGTAGTTTGGTGCTGTGGTCTGGACAGTGAGTGATCTCTAATTTTGGGCTTTAGGTATATGATTTTATTTTGAGCATTCAAGAGCTAAATACCTGTTGACCCATGTATTTATTTATCTCCTGGCTTATTACTGTTTGCTTGGCTGTGTGGATAAATCAACTCAGTGTTTCCATCAAATGCTTTTCTAATTGCAGGTAAATTGGGCCTCTGAATTGGACAATAAGAAACAATAAGGATGAGAAATCTGTGCCCATAATGCTCTGTTAGTTTGAAATCAGCACATTGTGACTTTCTTTGCATTTGCAGCTGGATCACTTTTTACATGGATACAGGAATTCCAAGAGTTCTGTCCAGCTCTTCAGCCATTTTATTCCACTTTCTCTAGGAGTACTTGCAAATAAGCAGAATAAAGGGGAATACTTTTGCTTTTGGAGTTTCTGTTTGAAAATAATGGGAGTCACCAAGTGATGAGGAAGGTTAGGGGAAATGTCTGAGTTGTAGGTGTGGAAGGACCCTTGGCAGTCAGGGAGCTGCACATGCCTGGTCCTGCCAGGCTGCTCTCCAAGGCTTTCCTTTTGAAATGCTGCAATAACCTTAATGGGAAAGCATTTTCCTCTCTTATCTGAATCTTCTGTGCAATTAAAATCTTAGCATTTTGTCCACCCTGAATGTGGGGGGGAAAAAAGGTGTTTATTGTTCACAGCAGCCTTTTACATCTTTGAAATCTGTTGTGTCTTTTCTTCTTTAAGATGAACTGTCCTCACAGTATCTTAATCAATTCATCAACACCAGCTGCTTTCCTTGACAGGCAATCTAATGAATTCTGAAATAAGAATCTTGTTTATAAGAAATACAGTCTCTGAAACAGGGCAGGGAGAAACTGAAAACAAAATAAGATTTCTGGTTTTGCAGTTTTGCTGCAATAACTCTGAGAAGTAGCTCAACAATTTATAGTTTTTTGCTTTGCTGATGTCCCAGCAAGGACGCCCTTGGATTTTGGAAGTTTTACATAAACACTTTTTTTCCCTTCTGCAATCTTTGTGTTGTTCCCCCTTCCTCGTTTTCAGCTAGTGATAGGTTTTTATCCAAGGCTGCCCAGCAGGTCTATGGAAAAGCCAGGAATTAAACTCAAAATTTCCCCCAAAATAGAACAGAGGACCACGCTGAGGGTTGTATCTGCCCATGGCTTCCACCTGGGACCCTGCTCCCAAACCAACACTGTGGCAGAAATGTTCCAGAAACAGTGAGAGTGGAGAAGGACCCTGGGAAGCAGGGCCTGCACTGAAACAAAACAGAAAAGTGAATTCAGGAAATGCTCCAGTGACATATTAAGACACTGGTAATAGTAACAAGGAGGAGGGAAAAATTTAACTGCTCTACGTTAAACATACTTTCAGGCAGTAAATGCTTTTTAATATGATAAAAATGTATTTCAGATAAAGCTGCTGTCTTACGAAGGACTTCTTTTAAATAGACCAAAGTCACAAGGATTCAACAATATCCAAATCTATAGTGAATAAAAAAGCTTTAAACACATACCATGTTTTAGAGCTGGAAAACCCCAAACACTAAGTAGAGGCCATTGCTCAACTGAGACTGCTGCTGCCGTGGGGAGTATGGAGAAAATCTCCTTTTACAGCCCTGTTTGAGACAGGGGTTTTAAGGATCCTGCAGTCCCAGTGGTGATAGAGAGGGTAGGTGTGTGCTGTATTTCCAGCTGCTTCCATATCCCCAAGGAGAAGTGGATGCCAGAAGAGGAGATTTTATTAGCACGGGATCACATATCATGGTACGTGTTCATTAATATTACAGAATTGCCACTGCTGCTGAGCAGGAGGGACGTGCTGTTTTTCCATTACATTTCTGCATCTCCTCTCTTTTCCAAACTTTGCAATTCCAGCTGGGATGGCTGCAGCAGTGTTCACGGTAAGCTGTGAGATTCTGGGTTTGTTTCCTTGTCCCAGGGTTAGGGCAGGAGCTGTGCTTTGCCCAGGTTCCTAAGCAGTCTCTGTTGTGAGCATCCAGCAGAGCAGTGCAAGCTCAGCAGTCCCAGCAGCACTCACCAACTATTGAGGGCTGTTTCCAGAAACACAAAAACCAGCTTGATCTGGACTAATAGGGCTGGGTTTAAACTTTCAGAGTGTGGGTGAGTGACTCGTTCAAGTATCCTGGCAGCTTTTCTGACCTGGAGGGATGCTGCTTGTACAGGACTGTCCCAGGGTGTGGTAAGTGTGGACACAGGCTGAAAGGGCAATGTGCTGTTGCAATTGCTCGTGTAATCTGCACTGAACTACAAATGGTAACAGAAAAGTGTCTTGGAATGGGAGCAAGTGTAGTCAGTCAGATCCACAGCATAAGTGGTGTTATTATTTCCCATTTCCTGCAAGCCAATTTACTGCACTTTCCTGCCTTCCCCTCAATACAAAGCAGCAGCCAGAGGAGTCATTAAAACAAAGCTCAGATCCCAAGATTGCCTGTAATTCAGACACTTCAGTGATAGAAAAATGTGTAGTTTTAAGAGAAAGCATGTGCAAGTACCAAACCTCCTCCAACTGCAGAGTTGTGTGTCTGTTCAAACCAACCCCTCTGTGCTTCAGAGGAAACAATTTACTACTTAAGTAAATAAACACAGCTGTTAAGAAGTTAAGATTAGACTGTCAGATTCATCCTCAGCTGAGTAAATGATGGTGTACAGGCCTTCCCTGTCTGCAGAAGGGAAGATGGAGCATGTCTCAAGCCTGGAAGAAAGGAGATTAAAAGGCAGATAAAAGAGCTGATGCATGGGGACCATGATCCTTCCAGCGGAAGGATGGATGGAGTGCTCTTCCAAAGGGAATTATAGCAGATGCAGGTGTCTGTGTGGGTGTATGGGGGATGCAGGGAAAGGTTGGGATTTCAGGAAGAGTACCAGGCTGTCAGCTTTGCAGAGCAACAGGGAAACTTCCACAGGCACAGCTGGATGTAGGAACTGGCTGCTGTGCACTTCCAGACCCTCCCGTGCTTTCCTTGCATCAGTTTGTCCTGCAGGAGTGCTGGCTCTTCCCACTGTCTTGGCTCCCTGTGCCACAGTCTGTGACCATTAGCATCAGTATTTATACAGTATTTTATATCAGTATATATACAGGATTTAAGATGTGATTCATATCAGAGCAGTCTCCTACCCAGCAACAGGGAGGGAATATGAGCAGTAATATGTTTTGCCTTTCTCACCCATAGATGTTGTACCCCAGGAGGGTGGAAGGCTTTTTCCCTCTTGGAATTATAGATATTTCTAGGGTGGCTGACTGAAATTCAGCAGCCAAATCTTTGGGAACTTCAGTGCAATTTTAGTACAAAAAAACCCCACCCCATCTCTGTGACTTTGGCTTTAAACATTGAATACAGACATTCTGTGTAACCTCAGACAGTGGATGCAGTTCATTTTGCATGGAAATCCACTGCTTTTCTGTCATTTTTGGTGCTGTCCTGTTAAACTGTGCTACACCTTTTCCTAGTGCCAATGCCATGGTTGAAGTGTATGTTTTATGTCTTGTTTCATTTATTTTTCATCAGCCCAAGAGACTTTGCAGGTGGCAGGAGCTGCCTGGGAGCCTGGTTCCTTCCTCCTCTCTCCCTGCTTTCCCCTCCAGACACTGGCAAAAGCTGTGCTGATTTTCCTGCTGGTTGCCTGTCCCTGTACTCTTCACCTGGCCTGTTTTTATTCCTGCATCTTCTGCTGTTTTCAGCCAGCTGCTGAGTCAGTGATTCACCTTCCCAGCTGCCTTAGGAGCTGACATTTCAGTGCAGGCCATCACTAACACCCATCCCATGGCTCTCTGGCAGCTGAATGGATCAGGGGTTCTGGTTCTGGAAGCAGCAGTGGTTCAGCCCAGCCAACAAGTCTTGCTTCATAACCATTCCTTGCCTTTTTCTCTTGAAGAAAGATGTGGTGAGGGTGTTGAGGTTTTGATGCTATCTGTTAAATCATGCCTAGTTGCTAATTTTTCAATAATATATATCCATATAGAAGTACACAGGATGAGTATCCATGGTTAACAGCAATTTTAAAACTACAGTCATCAGGTGATTTATCTAAGTGATGCACATTGGATGTTTTTAAGATACAAGTTGACTGAGAAATTAAATTGTTCTGTTTCACTAGAAAATGCAGTAGTTACTTATTTGGCTTAATTATTCCATATGTTAATGCCTTGCTGCTCTTGCAGCTGCTGGCAGAGAAAGGCTCCTTTCAGGCAGTGCTGTGCATGCTAATCAATCCCAAGGTTTGTTTTCCTGGCTTTTACACTTGTGATACCACCCCATCCAGCTGTGTATGGCCCTGGATAACTACAGCAGAGAACCCACACTTAGTGGAGACAAAATCTGTTGAAGACAAGTTTCCTGTTGTGATAAGGACTGATGTGAATTCAGTGTGTGCTGGAAGACAACCATGGGACTTGTTAGAGAAATCAGATGTGTCTTTGAAAAGCATGGGAGAAATGCTCGAGGGAGTTGATTTAAGTTTTTAGTCATTGTCATTCAAAATGTCTCCAGGAGGTTCAGCTCTTTTTTTCTTCTCCCACCCAGGAGCCTTACAGCTCCAGGAGTCTCGAACATGGCTTATCCCTGCAGCATCACTCTTGAGTCCAGAGCTCTTCTAACCCATGTCTCTGTCACAGACACAAGCCCTGACTGCCACACTTGGTCCAGTTTTGTTTCTGCTACATTTATAGCCCCATCCTTGTGCCCAGTATCTGCTTAAGAGGCTGTTTCTGCTCTATGTCCATTTGTGGTGTTATTTAAAGTGGAGCTGCCAGTGCATTCATTGCCCAAAACACCAGCAGAGTTTAACAGGTGTCACTTTTCCAGCTGGTGCAGAATCCTTGGAATCTGTGGCTCTGCACATCCAGCAGGAGCCCAGGGTTGTGCCTGTCCTGGCACACACAGACCAGCTCCTCTCTTCTGCCTGGGCTCTTCGGGCTTTAAAAGCAAAGCACAAAAATAAATAAATTTGAGAAAAGGAAAGAGGGGGAGGGAAGAGAGAGAGGAAACAAGCCAGGCTCTGCTCCTGCTTCTTCCCAAGATGTATTTAGCCCTCACACACCCTGCACAGCTCTTCAGGGGTGTGTAATTATCTGGCAATGCCGTGTACTTTGCTCTCCCTTCTCTGTGCTGAGAGAAAGCTGCTGAGCCCATGTTCTTTTAGAAAATAACAGTAATAAAGGAGACTTTAAAGGAAGAGATGCTGTTCCCCTGCAGAGTGTGCTTGTTTGGGCAGTTTGATGTCCTATTTTTATTATAAATATAATTGAATTTCCAATAGTTAACACACAAACAACTGTCGTTTGGGAATAAAAAGAAGAGACGTATGCTAATCGAAAGCTCCCATAATTACACAATCTTCAAATTAATTAACAAGCCAAAGGCAGCCAAACATTAGCATTTAGAAAGTGCTTTGCTGCATTAGCCACTAATGAGTTCATTTAAATCCATCATGCAACCCATTTTGGAAAGCATGAGCCATATTTAATCATATTCAATCAGATTTAATAATGAAATTCCTAACACGAGGCATTGTTGATTGTGAAATTACCATAGAATTTTATTTGTTAAATACAGGGGCTAAAAGTAGGTATTTATTATTGGTTGAATTGTACCCTGAGAGAAATGTGAGGAAAAAGATACACATGTCCAGGTAAGTATATTCTTAATGTGAGAAATGGAAAAGGATTTTGTTTAGTTTTTTGGGTTTTGTGGGGGGGTGGTGGGTTATTTTTTTATTATTTGTTGGTTTTGTTAGCATTAAATGAAAAGAAATTATGTCACTTTTGAGAAATTAATCAGTAGTTTCCCAAATATACTTGGGAATTCCATGATAAAATATTTTTGCTTGAACTATTTGCTGGTTTCAGCCTAGGCAATTACAGCACAGCTCTGCTTCCCATTCTGTTCCTTTAGAGCTGAAATAACACAAAAGGAGTCACAAGAGCTCCTCTGCATTTAAATCAGAGCAACTGAGGTGAAGCCTCCACTCCTGCCTTTTCACAGACAGTCTAATTTCTGGTCCCATTGAAAGCACCAGGGCTTTGTCACTGGACTTAATAGAGCAGATAAATCACCATAAGCTCAGAGAGGAGACTTCTTTCCTCCAAAGTCAGGGCAGATACAAAACTCAAGACACTCCATTGAATAAAATATCTTTCTCTGCAAAGCCTTTTGTTGAACATTTCAGCCAGATAGAGCTGTTTCAATGGGAAATTTCAACCCAACAGATCATTGAACTCTAGGCTGCACTGGCACATGCCAAAGCCAAAGGTTGGGCTGCCCACCTGGCACATGGCAGACCAGAGAGGACACCACCAGAGAGCTGTCCTGCCATGGGATTCTTCCCTTTTTTCATGAGAGCCTTTGACAGTTTTGTTCCTATATCTTGAATTTTCCTGAGTATTTGGTCCCCGGGGCAAGGGAGGACCCTGGAGACCAGCAGTGGCCCCCAAGCCTGTACTGGTCCATCACCTGCTGGGAGTGAAAGATTTAGCAGCATGAAGGTCAGACGTTTTTCTTTTTTATTGAACAAACAAATCTCTAAGATTGTATCTGAAATAGAGAAGCTTACAGTCTTTGGGTCTTGGAGCAGTAGTGGTTTCATTTCCTTTCTGAGAAGTTAGATAGTCCAGAAAAAAATGAATCCTCTCCCCAAATAAAAAAGGAATTATTTGAAAACACCTTTAGTAACAGCTCAATTTCTCACTGATTTCCTCATAAACTTCTCTGTTCTACCTCTTATCCACTGTTGTTGTTTCAAATTCAGCTTCTCAGCTTTGTGACCCAGGTCAGACAGCAAGGGATTAACTTATTAACCACCCATAAACACCAATAAACCTGCTCTGAGGATCTCTAAGAACCTTAGCAGCAGCAACATGCCCAGAAGCGAGCATGCAGGTGAAGAGATTAAATGCCAAAGAAACTCACCCTTTTATCAAATATGTTCACAATAATTCCTTAGAAACATTACTGTGCCTTCAGTGGATAAAGGAATTGAAGTGACTCACTTTGGGGACAGCACATTGTCTGTCCCACAGCTCAGCAGAAACCCAGGAACTCCAATTCCCAGTCTCTTCGTGTAATTACAAAACTTTCCTTAGTGAAATGTTAGTTGTAGGAGTCGCTTCTTTGCATCCTAATGGATAAATATCCACCATTAATAGCAGCATAATGGAATAAGTTTGCCAGGTCTCATGAAAATACACTGACTGAAACATTTGATTAGGACAAGTTTAAGACTTCAGAGGATGTCTTCAGCTGCTTGTAAAGATAAAAGCAATCATAAAAACTAAGTGACTCTCAGTTAGAAGCTGTATTCTTAAGCTTTTAAATGCACATTTTCTCTAATTACCAAGTACTTCTCGACACAATGCACTTTACAAGTAACAGGACAAAGTTTCAGAGCATTTGTGTTTTTGCAAGTTGAAAGCCATTAACATTTTAGAACTTAGTAGCAAAGGGAAAATTGCACTGGTAGACGGAGTGATTTTCTGTGAGTGTACTTAAACCTGTGTCAGCCAATCCGTGGGTGTTCATTTTTCATTTAAGAACTGTTTATTTTCCCTTAAATCAAACAAAAATGCATTCAGGTTGAGCTAAATGCAGTCCCTTGAATCCAAAGTGCCTAAATCCAGTGGCTGCTGTGCTGTCTTAGCTTTAGGCTTTCTGGGGCTGAGGCAAACCAGGTTGATGCAGCCAAATGCAGATAAAGCCTTTCTCAAAAACACATTGCCTCTGTCTACCCCAATATCAGTGCCTTTTTTGGCTGATCTTGTAGCAGGTTACTTAAAACATCCCTGACAAGAATTCCAAGAGATGCTCTCGTGTTTTCAAGGAGGATTATTATAAGGGATGTGTAAGACAACCTCACAAGATGCTTTTATAGCAGGCACACTGCTATCACACTGCGTGTCACACTGTGCTCAGGAAATATCCTCTTCATTTGAGTACAAATACCAAATTAGGTTGGTCTAAACACTCCTCTTTGGAGTTAAAATTCCTTTTTTAAGGTTTCTCTCTCACATGTTCCTCTGAAGGGATAAGGGGAAAATCCCAGGCCTGCTAAGTTGAAGTGGCAAGAGCTTAATTTCTGAATCAATACATGGGAAATTTTCATTTCTGACACTCCCAGATCTCCACATTTCTGCTCTCACTTGTTTGAGTGGTGTCCTTCAGTCATGTGTCCAGTTTGGTGCTGAGAGTTATGGGCAGGATTATTGGGATCATTAGGGCAGGATCCACGGCGCATCCCAGTATTCCCATCCGAGACAGCCTCCACATCCAGACTGCTTCCATGTACTGAGCAAGGCTTAGGGATTGAGCTCAGGGTGATCTGTGCTCACACACCCACCCTGGGCAAACGTGGTCATCCCTGGTAGGAAAGAGACAAAATCCAGCAGAGCCCTGCTGGGAGAGCTGAGGCACTGGGGAAGGGCAGCACTTTGGGGTTGTCACCTTGCAGTAAGCAAGGGCTGACTCCTGAACCCTCACACATGTGGAATTGGGGAGCTGGAGCCTCTTGCTCTGAAGTGAAAACCTGTGTGTCTTCAAATTCCAGGACTTAGAGGTGTTTGAAATCCAAAGCAGGAGTTTAGCAGCTTAAGCCCCATCCCTAATTGACGTAAGTCAGAGTGCCTATATTCTTTACTAGTGTTGGTGTCATAAATATCTCCATTAAGTAGCAATTAAGCTGCTGGGATTTGGGCTGTATGCCATTATAAGAGGTAATTATAAAAGAATTGGATTAATTGGTTCCTGAATTATTTATGTAGACATAATTATTGCACATAAGATTGGTGTTAAAGAGGACACTGGCATGAAGAGAGGAAGGGGATGATGTATTGATTTATGCTATTTCTTTAGTTCTTCTTCCCAAAAATATTAGAAAGGTAGAAGTTGTTTAAAAACTACTCCCACATTAATGTGCATACATCACCTTATCAGCTTTTACAGAAATGCACTCCCCAGATAAAGCCATTCTGTGTGCTTTTGTAATCTCTCCAAGTCCCCACAAATAATAAGTGTTGAGAGTTCTCTCTTGTCAATACAATGAAGGTATAATTTAGAGCTGGGGGAAATTACTGATTTCACAGATATTAACTTTATCGAATATACAAACAACAGATGTATTATAGGGGAAAGAAGGAGTTTTGTGTGAGCAGCACAAAGAACTCCAGCAATCAGCAAATTCAATCTGCTTTTGACACTGCAGCATTCTCACAGTCTAACAGTGCTTGTCAGCTGTAAAAATAATATAATAAAAAGAGGTGGCAAAGTGAAAACAAGACAGGCTACTTAGTATGCAAAAAACCAAGGAACTTTAAGAGGATACATTTATAAAAACAGAGATTATGGTTTGAATTAAAACTATTATCTCTAAATTGATTTATTTTTGTGTTTCAGGGCGCTACTTGATGGGGTAGAAGAAATAGCCTGAAAAGTAAAACACAGTGTTGAAGCAGGAAAAAACCACTCTGAAAGGGCAGACTGGGAAAAATTTATCTGGACCTTTGTGGTCCTTCCTACAACTGCTCTGGAGAGGCCAGACTGGCTGGTGGGAGGGGTTACCTGGCATAAATGTATTAAGGGAATGTTTTATGGATCTCTGTTTTGCCATCCCTTTTGAGGATAGATGGAGAAATCATTTAATGCCCCAGCAGTGGGCTCAGACAGGGGAGGTGATGCATGCAATGGCTGGCACCCTGGGGAACCCACAGCCAGGGGAGATGGAAAGCAAAATGTCAGAGAAAGGATCCTTCTCTTGTCAAAATGGTCTGCAGTGGCACTCATGATGTGTGCAGGGAGCCAGGCTGCCTGCAGACTGGTTTTGTGAAAATTCAAATTTTCTCTCATTTTTCTGAGCCTGCATTGTGTTGTAGCTGGTTTGCCTTGGTGCTTGTGGGAGCTGTAACCAGTATTTGAAGCTTTGTGCATTTCCTAAAAGTGGGGCACAATCTGGGGTAGATGGGGAGAGGATTTTTGTGTTCTCAGAGGCAAATGCATAGGCGGAATATTTTGGGTCATGTCTTGCAGCATCAAAAACCAGAGTCTCAGCCCTTTCACAGGAGCTGAAATACTTGAAAATTACATGTGAAAGAAAGGTGAGACCTGGAATATCAGAGTCTGAAGTTTCTCAGGTAGCAGTAACAGTAAAGAGAAATGGAAATGCTGACAGACCAACTCTTAACAGGATGAGTTTTCCAGCTTGATTTAAAAGAGATGTCAATACAAGAAATCACCTATTCCTAATCACAAATTAGCACAGACTGAGTGGTTTGGTACAGCTTCAGAAGTTGAGATTGAATTACCCAGTCTCAAGCCATATGTGCTCTTGGTGATCCCACAAGAGGTGACAACAATTCTTTTCCAGGTTCTTGCTTCTGATGGCCACAATTTTCCTTTGAGCTGTCGCCTGGGTGCCAGTTCCTTCAGTTTTACCTGCTCAGGCCCAGGTGAAGTCACAGGACCAGCAGAAAATAAAGCCAAGGCAGCCCAAGGGTTTAGCATGGGTGTTGCACACACACCAAAACTGTGCTCAGGTCTTTACCCCAAGCCTCCAGAAGAGTGGGATGTGGGCCAGATAATAACAAAACAAAACAATGGATGTTGCTGGGGCTAAAGTCAGTCTGACTGTTATGTGAAAAGCTGGTCTAAAATAGCCTGGAAGAGTTACCTTGTATTGTTAGTGTTGAAATCTCAGGCTTCTGGCAATTTGACAATTTTTAAAGGAGGACATCAAAACAGATCATTTTGACTTGCTTGTGTAAATTAATTTCATTTTTCCTTATTGAAATGCTGAATCTGTTTACTATTTTGCATAAGACAATATTTTAGGATGTTTTGACATTATCAAAATGAAATGGCTCAGCATCATGGAAACAGAACAGTTCTGTGACTTTGTCTCACGGAAAAGCTTGTTTTTCTGCTAATAGTGAATAAGAATATATTTTGAGATGTTAGTATTTTCCCTGAAATTCATAAATTCAGCTTTCTGGAAAGCTTTCATTTTATATCACTCAACCTTGGTGAGATTTAAACTTATAAATTGTCTCTCCTGGAAGGCAGACAAGAAGAAAAACTGTTTTAGGGCCTGGAATTCCTGGGTGTGACTGCTGGTGCAGAATTTGCTGATGGGACAGGTGGAGTCTTTTTGTCACCTTCTTACCCACCTGTAAAAGGGAACATCACTGGCTATTCAGATCATCCTTAGGGGGCACTGAGAGAGAGATAAAGCTGCCCAAAAAGCAATTCTGAGGTAAGGCACAGTTCACGAGTACAACTTGACCTTTACCTAACACTGAGTCCTGGGTCTCTGCATCCCTTTAGTCCCTGGTGATGCTGAATTACCCCAGACCTCCTGCTTGGGATCCTCCTTGGGGCTGTGAGCTTGGAGCACTCATGGCACCTCACTGTGTGCTCTGGGATCACCCTGTTCCCTCCCAGCTGGCTACAGCAGAAAAGCTTGAGCACACAGATAAAACCAAATGGTGTCTGCAGAGAAATGTAAATGTTTGTACAAGGCATCTGCAGAAGCAGGCTGATGGCTTCCCAACAGCTCCAGCTCCTGCCAATACAGGGAGCAGGCAGCCTCTGGGCATATCCTGTATCATCCTCTGCTCTCCCAGGCTGGCAGCAGGGCACTGTGGTGACATGTCACATGGGAGACAACTGGAAGGGAAAGCTTTGTGGCCAGCTTAACTCACATACCAGAGTTTCACACAAGCCCCTACAGCAGTCACCTGTCATTCCACTGATCAGAATCACAAATACTGCACTGCTGTGGAACAACTCCAGGTTGTGGTGCTGGGGGGAGACTCTCAGATCAGCCATGGGAGCCTCAGGGACTGGCTGAGAATTAAATATGAGCTTCCAGTCTGCATTTCAGCTCTTCTCACCTTGAAAGCCGACAATGCTGTATAGCCAAGTCCTTCAGCTGAGGATCTGACCCTTAGCCTGTGGAACTGGACAATTCTAATTACTCATCATCATTTGTGAGTAGCTTGAACCAGTACCTTTCACACTGTTCTTACTGAAGTGATTTAAGCACTGATGCAGCCAGGTGTGTCTCTGCTGGTGTGTTGTGATTGTTCAAGCAATATAAAATGGTTTGTTGTTTTGTTCGGTTTTCATCAGGTTTTTTTTAAGTGGAAAAGTGGAGGAGATGGAGGAGTAGACAGCAGCAGTCAGCAGCTCCAATGGGGAAGTGATATTGGTAATTACTGGTTGCACATGTTTGAAGTGCTGAGGATATTGCTGACTGTCTTTAATTGCTGGAAGAGCCAAGTTCCTGCAGAGCAGGAATTGAACACAAATGCCAGGAACGCTCATTTCTGCCAGCTCTTATTCTGGCACTCTGTGGGTGAGACAAAGTCCATTGGGAACCAGGAATGGGCATCACCCAGCTCAGTTCCCTGTCACCTCGGCTGGCAGCTGGCTCTGCAGGGGTTCACAGTGATTCTCCAGAGGAGGTGCTGATGCCCAGCACCAAATTCACCCCCGTGCCAGAGCCCACCAAGCACAGGCTCACGGAGTGATGCTGGTCCCAGCCCAGCATCATCAGCCGAGCCGCTCAGCCACCGTGCAAAGTGTTTTATAAATGTAGTGCAGGTGCTATTGGCTCTCCCAGGTGGCCAGGTGTGTNCCCCGGGAACGCCGGGCCCGGCGGGCGGGGAGCGGGGCCGGGTCCCCGCGCTGCAGTGACCGCCCGGCACCGCCAGGTGGAGCCCGCGCGCCGCTCCCGGCCCTGGGACCGCGCCGGGCGCGTCCCGGACGGAGGGATGGGCAGATGGATGGATGGACAGACGGACGGATGGATGGAAAGACAAATGGATGAATGGACGGACAGACAGAGGGATGGACANGGCTCACGGAGTGATGCTGGTCCCAGCCCAGCATCATCAGCCGAGCCGCTCAGCCACCGTGCAAAGTGTTTTATAAATGTAGTGCAGGTGCTATTGGCTCTCCCAGGTGGCCAGGTGTGTGTCCCAGGAGCCAAATCCTGCTCCTTGTGTGTGGCAGTGCAATGGGTGCCGCCGGGCTGTCCCCAGCCTGCAAAACGCAGGAAGGTGCATCAGAGAGTTTGATAACTTAGCCTGTAGTATTGCAATTAATATAATTATAGAGGGCAGTGAACAGGTGGCTGCACAGCGGCCGTGTGCGCGGGCTGCGGCCATACACACACAAAAAGAGACAAAATCTTCATTACAGGGGCTGTGCCATACACACACCATTCATCATTACAGGGGCTGCGGGCCTTTTTTCCAGGCTAGGGAAAGCCCTGGCGTGTCCCGGCTCGCCCCGGGAACGCCGGGCCCCGGGAACGCCGGGCCCCGGGAACGCCGGGCCCCGGGAACGCCGGGCCCGGCGGGCGGGGAGCGGGGCCGGGTCCCCGCGCTGCAGTGACCGCCCGGCACCGCCAGGTGGAGCCCGCGCGCCGCTCCCGGCCCTGGGACCGCGCCGGGCGCGTCCCGGACGGAGGGATGGGCAGATGGATGGATGGACAGACGGACGGATGGACGGAAAGACAAATGGATGAATGGACGGACAGACAGAGGGATGGACAGACGGACAAACTGATGGCTTGGTGCCCCTTGTCCCCGCCGGGGCTGTCTGAAGGTGCAGGCAGCCGCTGCCCAGCCCGTGGCTCACTCTCCTTCTCACTCCTGAGCCCCTCACCCTCGCTCCGAGCGAGAGTCACGTCCGTCCTCCCACAGCGCTGCTGCAGCTTTATGCGCAACAGCACAAAAAAGAGCCTGGGGAACCTTCTATTGCACGGCTGAGAAGCTCTTCGTAATTTAGTATTCACAAGGGAGGCTGGAGTTGGGGTTTTCTTTCCAAATTCAATGAATATCTGCTGGAGAGCCCCAAAGAAAGGACATGGACGGCAAGCTGTTGCTCATATAAGCTGGCTCTAACTCAGGGAGAGGGGTACAAGTTCCCCAACAGAAGCTGAGCCTTTGCCAGACAGTGGCTTTACCTCCAAAGGGTTATCCTGACCCAAGCAGCAATGCATCCTGCCAAGTCATGTTAGCATTAAACTCCCTGTACTTGTGTTGGAATAAAGGAACCAGGCTGGTGGTACATGTTTCATCTTCAGGACTCACTTCTGGATTTTCATGTCTCCTCCCCTGCCCTGGGGGGATTCTAGGGGAGCCAGCAGGGATGGTAATAGGTTGAATAAAACTCATTTTTTTGGTGAGAGGAGCAGCTAGGAGGTGCTGAAGGCCAAAAACCATCATTGCCTTAGTCAGCAAAGATGACACGAATCACCTGGTGCCCCTGGGGAGCTGCTCCTGGGAAGAAAAGGTGGAAAGAGGAAGCTTTTTCCTTTAGGAGAAGGGATGGCTCTGCCAAAGTATGGGGTATCTTTTTGTTTCTTTGCCCCAAATCCAGAACTTTCTGGTGTCAGCTATTCTGTGCAGATCATCTGCTGGGTGATCTCCAGGGGGCAGAGCCAGAACGAGGTATCCCAGGGGGGACAGGCAAGAGATGGGGTGGTGTCCCCCCTGGAAGCCCTTCCCAGGAAAGAACCTCCTCATCCAAGCCAGCAGGGGCCAAGGTGATGTCTCCCTGCCAAGACTGTGGTGCCGGGGATGTGTGGGGCACCTTGTGCTCCAGCTGCAGTTGGGCAGAGCCTGGGCAATCTGGATGTGCTGGCATCTCCAACCCTGTGGTTGTCACTTGTCCAGGTGCAGGAGAGGCAAAGGAGAACAAAACACAACAGTTCAGGGCAAGAGCTAAGTCTAAATCTCAGGAGCTCAAACTCTCAGTCCCAGCCTGTGACTTTTAGGAAACCTTTCCTAGTGCTGCTTCACAGTGAAAGGCTCTTTCCTGCGGTATTTTTAGCTTGACTGGAAGAAGCAGATTTTACCCAGAAATTTTCTGGAAGAGGGGAAAAACGATCCCTAGTCTGTTTGTGAGATATTCTTAAGCCCATCTCTAACACTCCACAGGAGGCAGGGTTAAACAGGGAAAATGGGATGTTGTGTATTAAAGTTGGAGCTGAAATCTCCTGTCACTCATTGCAACCACATCTTTTGTACTGTGATGAAGGACTAGGGAGACAATGCACAGAAAATTGTAGAACAGCCATCTAAACATTTAATGGTGCACTTGTGGCAAAAATTAATTGTAAGCCCCTCTTTCTAGTGGTTGTGATTGATCACTGCCAGCACCAAACTCAGTGTCCCTGACCTGCCATCCAGTGGAGGCATGAACCTGCATGCCCAGCCAACAGCGTGCCTTCATTTCTGTCTCAGCATGCTGCTCTGTGGAGAAGAGACGAAAACTGTTTAGTACTTCAAAAAGAAAAAAAAAAAAAGTGAAAAAAAAAATAAAATTACTAGATCATGTTAAAGTGGAAACCACTCTGTTTTCCAAAGGGCCTGGAGAAAAGGAATGCCTCACTGCCTCTAAATTAGATCACAAATTTTTCTGGCTGTTGGCAGCATCTCGGTGTTCACCCTGCAGGCAAAGATCTGAACAAATTAGGTTTTGCTATCACAGGGCCCTGTACCTATGCTGTGTTCCCACTAAAGCATGGGGAATGCACCTGTGTGAAATGTGGGAGCTTTGGGAACCCGCAGGAATTACTGTTCTTGGGAAGGCACAGGGTGAGGAAACCACTGCTCCCTGGGGGTGGCTGACAGCCTGTGGCACTTAACACTTGTCACCAGTTCGGTGGAATATAACGCTGGGGGGAGAAAAGGCATGTCATGGAGTGTTTTTCCATATCTTTTATTCAATGAAATACTTCATAAACACAGCGAGTGCTGATGTTGACATATGTGCTGCATACCTACAGGTGTGCTCCTGCATCTCTTCCCATGTCAAAAGCATTTTCAGTTGCCTGAGATGTGCTCTGGCAGTGCTGAGTGATTTTCCTCACAGGTCTCTCTTTGCCATGTTCATGCAGCTCTCACCAATGCTTTTGCATCCAAGGCAGGATCAGACCCTCAGGCAGCACAAGGTGACACTGGTGACAAAAGAGAAACAAATGCTGATGCATTTGTGGTCCCGGCTCTGAGCTCTTCCTTTGTTCCTCTAACTGATTGTTTGCTGCCCATGTTTTCTGTATAAGGATGTTTCCTGAGCAGGAGGCAATGACACTTGTGCCCTTGGCCAGACTCAGCTCAATAAACTGCTTGAGTTCTGAAACAAGTGTCAGGGTGGGACTGGGACTCCCACAGACCCATCTGGGCACATTGCCTCCAGCTCGTGATGCTGCTGACCTCTGTAGAATTCAGGTAAGTTTGATTTTATTGGCTTCTGATGCTGCTGATGGAGTATGCTAAAAATTCAGGAGTTGGATGAACCCAAACTGGGCAAAAGTTAATTTGTTGTTCTGAATTGAAGCCCTCACTGAACTATAGCAAATGTAATAAAATGCACCACACTTTTGGAAAACAATTCCTTCCTGCTCCAACACCCCCTTCCTGCAAGGCAGAATCCTCAAAAGCCCTTTTCTGCAGAGTTCTGCCCCAGTCTTATCTCATATGGCACATGAAACCTTGTCCTTACCAGCACAAATGTGTTGGAGAACTGACATGAGAGGAGACCCTTAGGGAGGGATAAGGTAGTGCAGGGTTTTCAGAAGAACCTGTAGATAGCTGTGAAGCTCTGTTCCTTCTCAAACATGAGTTTGGCCGTACAAATACAATGAAAACCTCAGTCTAGACTTAAGCTCTTGCCTGTTGAGTTGACCTGACTAAATAGCATTTTTTTCCCTTATTGAACACATACCCCAAAACTTGCCTCCCTCTTCCTTTTCATCCCTGCCCCAGGCAGCTATGACAGGTCTGTGTCCCCAAGATTCTCACCAGATCCCTGGAACAGCTCTGCTCTCACAGATCCCTGTAGGAACAGGTCCTGCTGTGCTTGTCCAAGTCCTGTCCTGGATCTGCTGGGAGCCGTCTCTGTCCCAGGGTAATTCCAGATGTAGGAAAATGGTTGTGGCTGTGACATGTTACACAGGCTGGTAGACAAATGGGTCAAGGTTATCTTTAAAACAGGGAGGGTGTGGAGTAACTTTGCCCCTCTGCCCTGCCCCCGGGCAGGTGTGTGCAGGGGAAAGGGATGCTTTGGTTTTTTAGAGAAGGAGAGATAATTTTTGCAGTACTTTGAGAGAGGCAAAGATAATACCAAGTCAAACTACTTGAGTAATCCCAAATAGTGCTGCTCTCTGAGTTTTTCCATTTGTTTTACATGGATGGGCTAGGGATTTTCACAACCAAACTTCAAAGGTTAAATGCAGTGAAGTCAGCAGGAAAATACGTGTATTTAACCTTTGGCTGTGGCTAGGTAAACCACTTAATTTCACAAAGTTTGCACTGGAAAAGCCTGTATTTTATGATTGTCAGACGACATGAATTGAGTGTGGGCAGGAAGAGAAAAGCAGGTCACAAAAACATTCTTCAGAGTTTGCTCACTCCCCTGGTGTGAATATTTTCATGGTGATGATCACACAGGTAACCTGACCTTCTCCAGGACTGTGCTGTGGTGCAGGATCCCCAAAAAGCTGGACAGAACACTGCAGTAGCCCTGAAATGCATTTTGCACTGCTGCTGCTGTGTGTCCATGGGACACAAACTCGCCCTGCACAGTGTGTGGGTACAGCAGAAGGGGGACCTGACTCCAGCCATGGTGACTCTGGTCACCTCAGAGCAGTAGCAGGGTTGTATTTGGCTGTGCCACTATAATAAATACTATAATAAATACTATAATAAACTGGGCAGGTGCCATCCCAGTGGCTCTGCTGCAGTCCTGTCACCTGGCCACCTGACCAGCTAAAAATACCCCCATAATAAAAACTAGTCCGGTTGCTATAGTCACAATATTTTAGGCAAATCTCAGCTTTCATTAAAAAGGAAAGGGGAAAAAAGGGTTAGGCTCTCATCTCCCTGAGCCAGAGAAAAGTTTAAAACATAAAGCAAACATGACCCAGCATTTCAAAGATCTGGAGTTAGGTCCTACCCAGAAAAGCACCATTCATCTGCAAATTGTTATTAAATGCTGCCATTATTTATTGACTGGGGTTTTTTCATTATTTTAAAGGCTGCACCATGATGGTGGGCAACTGCTGCCAAGATTTTAATCATTGAAAATTGGCAGAGCTTTGTAAGCTGTTACACAATCAATGAAGGTGCTTCACAGCAGTTGGGAAGATCAAGATAGATATTGGATTAAACTTGCTAATTAGTGCTAAATACAAAACGCTTGTGCACTGACCGCCTTACTAGATTTCCATATCAGGATCAAGACAAACTGAGATGTTATTCCCGCTCTTTTTTCTTTTCTACTTGCTGCCTGTGTGCTACTGAATTTTCCAAAATATCCACTGAGTTTGCATTGATTATACAGTTTCTTATGGTGTATATTTGTTACAAAATTTATTATATTTTCTTATGCTTGCTGACTGAACTCATAGGAAAGAAAGGTCCTTTTGTGCATTTTCCAAGTTTAATTTTGGGAAAAGTCTCTTCTGCGGACGTGAGCAAGAACATGATGATGTTGTTATGTCTGGGACCATACTCAAGTGTCAGAATTTATAATGTTTAATGCCTGCCTGGAGATTACTTATCATGTAACACATTTTATTATATTTATTGAGTAGCAAGTGGGTGAAACATGACGTGAGCCCTTGTGCTGCACAGTCTGCTGCCCCATGGCAGTGAGCAGGAGGGACAGACACACTGCTCTGGGATGTTTGGGCAGGATTCCTTGCAGGAGCAGAGCCCTGCAGCAGGCAGGTGGCTGGAGCAGGAGCAGACCTGGATCTCATTCATTCCTGGTGTGGCTTCTTTGCTGAGCTTGGGGTTATTGGGATGTGACTGCATTTGGGGAAGTGGGGGGTGAAATTGTCCTGAGTAGCAGAGGTAACTTCTGTTGGGAGTGTTGTGGTCCACACAGGGATTTAGATGTCTACAAAGGGGAGTTGTTTTGCCAAATAGCCACTATTTAATAGCCTAAATCAGTGCTTGAGACTAGGCAGTGCAGACCAACACTGAAATGTCAAAAATACCTTTGAAACTTTGTACTGTTTTGTCTACAGCATAATTTCCCTGTGTAGTGGAGGAATGCAGATGTACCTGCCCGACTAGAGAGCAGGGAAGCCAAAACCATTAATATTTAGGAGTCTCCTCACTGTACATTTGGGTACTTAATGTCTTAGCATCTCTATGCCTGAATTCCCTCATCCATAATGCAGGCATGTTTTGAGATTGAGGCATTCTGTGATCCTGCACAACTCCTGCACATCACAGCCAGGGAAGGGACTGTGAGCAGGGGTTGTTTCTTCCACAGGGCTTAGAAAAATGAACCTGCACCCCAGCCATGAGGCAAATTGATTGGAACAATAATTCCACTGGTGTTAATGACTGACTCAGCTGCTGACAGAGTTTTGCACTGTTGTAACCAACAGCAAGGCTTGCTCTCTGCTCCTCTCTTGCCTGTGACCATGCCCCTCTGTTGCTGCAGGGAAGGGAAACTCTTCAGGAAGGCTGGCTCATCCAAGGACATTAATGATAGCCATAATATTTTCCATGTCTTTTGTTGGCAGGAGGGAAAGGGGAGGATGTGATATTTTTAAAGCAATACCTTCTTATGTGGGGAAGTATGACTGAAAAAGTGAATTTAAGTTTACCAGAAGCAAGTTGGAGTTTATTATTAACGTTGATTGGTTTTGTTCTTTCAGCTTTTTGGAGCATGTGTCTCAGTGATAAGGAGTGTGCAGGAATGCTTACTTGATTAGAACCAGCAGCCAAGGCCAGAGGGTTGTTTCTTTTTCTTAGTTCTTTTTAACAACCAAGTAATTTCTTTGGTATCCTCTCACAGCCAGCCAGTATTAGTTACATCATTTAAAGCAGTCTTCTATCTCCTGCGATTGTTTCCAATGATGTGATGATTTTTTCCTGGCTTATTTACTCCTTTTGCTTCATGAAGTGTATTCTTGCCCTCTGAATGGAAGAAGCTCTGAAACAGCTGGCTCTGGCTTTGCTGGGAGATCTGTAGTAATTAGAAGGTGACCAGTCTAGTTAGGTGATAGTATGTAAATGTTTAACTCTGATTTCTACTTGAAATGTATCAGATAGATTTGCAGGAGAATTGACTGCTGAGTCACTAAAATTATTCCACTCCTGATGTAATCCCAGTCTGTAAAGGCCGAGTTTCTGGCTGTGCAAAGACAGCAGACCACAAAAAATTGCCTGTGAGGCAAAATCCTGAAGAGATCTCACTCATGTTCATTCTGTGCAATATTGCCATCACCTTCCAGTTTGTAAAAAAATAGCACCAGGACTGGATCAGGAGTGGCTGTGCAGGAGCTGAATGGTGCCTTGGGGAGGCTGGGGGTGCTCAATACCTGCTGGTGGCAAATGCAAACCCCAGCCAGATGTCAGCAGGGATGGGATGTGTTTGGGGTGGTTGATGGAGCTGAGAGGGAGGTGTGATTCAGCTGTGCCATTGTTTTTGAGGTGCCTGCATCTGGTGACTGCAGCAGTGCCATGCCAAACTGTGCTGGTTTGGAAGCTGGTCCTGCCAGTGGGATGCCCCAGCCTTGTGCAGGCAAGTGAAGAGAGATTGGCCATGGGATTCCTGCATGTGATTCTTATTCAATGGACAAATTTCCACCATTTTTATGTGGGAGCAACAAGAACCACAGAGATCTCTCCTGGGCTTGAGCTAACCCCTCTGGACCAGCTGTAACACTTGGATAATTTAATGTATAAAGCTTCAGGTTGTCGTCATTATGTCCCTTCATGTAAAGTACTTTAGGAACAATTTGGCCAAGGCAGCAGGGATACTTCTGTGTAAATATGTCATGAGATCCAGCCTTTTAATGCTCATAAAAAGGCAGGATGTCAGTTTAAGCTCTCCTCTACCCAATGCATCTGAGGTCTGCTGATTTATGGAGTACTGTAAATTGCAATCATATAAGCCTGTAACACTCTGGCAGCTATTTAAATAGCAAAACTTTCTTCCAAAAACATGATATATGGAAGGTATAAAAGTTTTAAAGCATGAGCCTGCCTTAATAGGGAAAGAGTATTAGCTTTCATTTACTGACAAGAAAGAGCTGATTTTCCTTACAAGAAATGCTCCTTCCATAGCCACCCCATGCTTTGTATTAATCAAGTCATTGCTTTTCTGCTGCCAAGATCCTGGGTAAGATTTGCTTGTGGGGGAGTTGGGAAAGGTTAATATTCTCTCAATACTTGGTGACAGAGCTGAGCAGTCAGGGCATGGATTGAATTCCTGGTCCCCAGTAAAATCAAAGGCCAAACACTCATTTGCTGGTGAAACCAAACGAGGTTTTGTGACCAGGAGGGAAATGGAAGAATGACAAAATAAATCAAGCTGAAGTGTCAGTCTGCAGCAGGAAGGTCCAAGGGCCAAATGTCACTCTCAGCACTCTGCCATTCACCATGGATGTTCTCATGATCCTGCTTCTACCAGACATTCCCGTGGGATGGGGATGCCAGCAGGCAGGAGTGCAAGTGCCTGCCAGCTTTAGGTGCATTAGATTGGCACTTCTGAAATGATAAAAGACACAGGACTCTTATGAGAAGGGAGTAGGGGATTTGAGCAGCCTGGCTAACTCACTCATGGGGGCACAGAGACCTTTGTAAGTAAGCTGCAGTCTTCAGCATTTAAAATAGCTCCAACCTTGCAGGCCAATAGACATCCATGTTCCAGGAGTAAGGGGGAATAGCATAGCACAGGGCAGGAAGATGCACTGATGTGATTTTACTGTCAGAAACCTGTTGCATATCAGAATAAGAAAGATACCCATTTGCTATGTAACAAATATCATATATAATAAAATATTTACACAGTTAACTACAACTAGTTCTTGCTCTTTAGCATGTCACAGTAATTGACCCTAATAAAGAGCCTTTTAGAAATAAGACTATTCTGCCAAGCTGGGATCTCTACTGGTTCTCTAGATCAGCTTGTAATTTTGAGTACCTTAGGAAGATAAATATCCCATATAAAAGGGTATTACTCTTGTTATTTTACAGATGTCCTATATGTGGTCTTCCTCACAAGTGACTGGCCCAAAACTGTACAGACTTCCGTGACAGAGAATTAGAAACATGAAATAGAGAGGAGAACGGGGAGCACTCTGTTCTAAATGAGGCCAGTTTGGTAATGAGGGTAATTAATTCCTGATTGTGGTAGCCCAGGGGGAGTGCTGGTGTTTGGCTTTTGTAAACTCCCTGGTGGGAAGGAGCATGGAGTGGCACCTCTTCTCCTAAGGAAGTTCATGGCTCTTCTTGTTTTCAGTGTTGACAACAGGCTGGAAGGAAGAGAGGAAAATCCTGCTTTTAGATATAGGTCTAGCACTGGACATTTAACTGAATTGTGTTATTTGGGAACAAATGAGGCTGCTGGAATCTCTAAAATAATTGCTCACTAATAATGCTAAGAGCATTGCTCATCTTAGCAAAAAAACCCTGTCCCTTTTCCACATATAAGACTAAGGTTTCATTTCGTTTAAGGCAAAGTACCTATTGTACAGGATAACTGCTGTGCTGATATTCAGACTTGGAAAAGCCACTGAGAGACCTTTGGGAATGGTGCAGTGGAGGAGAAGGAGGTGTCTAAAGCAGGAAGGGTCCGCACACAAACAAGCTCAGAATTTTGCATAGAGAGGTGTCATTAAATTGATTGAGCCTCTCTTGTCCTGCTTTCTTGTGCTGCAGAAGGGAAAGGCTGTTCCAGATGACAAGTGTGCTTTATTTAGCTCTGGCTTAGTCTGTTTTTCTGTAGGAAGCCAAACTGGAGGGAAGTCTTGTCTGTTTAATCATTCCTGGGGCCAATAAACATGCTTGTCTGACCTGCTGGCTCTTAGGTGTAGATACTCCTGTCGCGCTTGTGCCTCCCTTAATTCTGATTTCAGTGCAGAGTTTAAAGTTCTGAAAAGGAGATTTAAAAATGTTTGACTCAACATATGACTGATCATATGCCCATCTCCAGGCTAGATTCTCAGAGAATATTAATTCCTATACCACACTTAAATTTAGGGGTATATGAATTTGACACATATGCTTGAATTTCTGTACCAAAAGAGGAATTTTGTGCTAGTGCTAATAGTCAGTTTTATTGGATTGAAAGAGTTGAAGACTGAATTTAAAATGGATTTTACCCCACTGGTATGGTGCAGTCTAGCAAGCATTGCCATGGGAGGTATAGCCAATTTTTATCTCAGCCATGTCAGGGCAGGCACTCTTCTGTGCTTTGGAGGGGGTCTGGTGAAGAGCCCATCTCCTGTGTGAGCATCACTCTCAGGCCAGATCACTCTCAAGTGGCCCAGATACAGCTGATGCTATGCCATTTCTCTTATCTTTAGCCCAGAGAAGATATTGGTGGCTTTATCTTACTCCAAAATTCTAAAAAATTCTTTTTACCAACTTCTAACAACCTGTGTGCTATAACAGGTGAGAAGCTGCCAAAACCATGTCAGGCATTGCATTTGAAGATTTTTTGTAACTTCTCTGACATACTTTTTAAATTTCTTCTTGGCTGTGTCTTGTTATATCCTGTTTGCACAGACATGAACCCTTCCAACAGAATTGGGGCAGTGGTATTAAAGCTGATAGTATCCCCCCTGTGATAATGTCTGACCACATGTCTCAGAGACTGCTGAAGAAATATTTTCAGAGATCATTTTCTTCCAGGTTTATATTGGTGTCTGCACCTCATAACATCCTCTTGAATCCAGAGCACTGCCTCAGAACCAGTCCTGAAGGACTAGATGGATCACTTTAATAAAATAATAACATTTCCTTTAAACCTGTTAGGAGGAAGAATATTGTTTTAGGGCAATGATTTTTTTTTTTTTTAAAGCTTTAGAACAACTTTCAATGTTGCTTACAGTCCTGTATTTCTTCCCACAGGATTTATCTTTTGAACACTTTCAAAAATGTGTGAAGGCATTCCCACAAATGTGAACAAGCTAAATGTGGATTCATTTCCAGTTCGCCACCTTTTGAAGTGTGGCATTTTCTGCTTTTTGAGTTGGTCTTCCAGTTGGCCACAGAAAGCATTGTAGTCAAGTATTAACTTTATTGTCTTGAGAAATCATTTCTCTTGAACACTTCCAGTGTCCAGTATCTTAAAAGCTTTTTCTCACAGCTAAATTCCCAAGCTGGTGAGTCAGATGGGAAAAAAAGAAAAAAAGAAATTTCTTCATCTGAAGCTACATGCACAGTCATTGTTTTCAAATACCTTTTATTTTCTGATGTGGTGTTCATGTACAAGAAAGTATAGATTAGATCATAAAGGAAAACAGGAGTGCTTATGCTTGGATAGAACATACTGGTTTACCTGGCAAATCATAAATATCCTGTTCTCTTCCTGCCATTGGTCACTTTGTTTGCTCCCTGATGTCTGGAGTTTTGCTGTGGCAGCAGCTGAAGCTTTGTGTTTCATATCCTTGAGCTGACAGTAAATCAAGATTTACTGAAGGAGCAATGGTTTGTGATGCACAGATGAGCCTGGTGGCACAGTTCCACAGAGACAGGAATCTGGGAAAAATAAAGTCCTTAATGCCAGGCAGTGTCAAGTTAGGACATACACACAGAGGTGTTTCATTCAGCTGGATTGTTGTATATTACTGTCTCAACAGATATGCATTGAAGGTTTAAGTTTCCTGTGCTGTGAGCAATAGGTGGGAATGGCAGCTTGGGGAAGGGGCCTCAGCTGGCAAAGCAGAGCCCAAATGTGTGCTAGAGCTGGAGCACTCACATGAAAACCAGCATCTCAGACAGATGTGGTGGAACTGCAGCTATGAAAATGTGTCCAGATATTTTTCACTCCTTGCAAGAGACAGATAAAAAGCTTTAACTGG
This sequence comes from Rhabdornis inornatus, assembly GCA_013397075.1. Classification (NCBI taxonomy): domain Eukaryota; kingdom Metazoa; phylum Chordata; class Aves; order Passeriformes; family Rhabdornithidae; genus Rhabdornis; species Rhabdornis inornatus. Next base: position 1,041,694 of record VWZS01004114.1, on the reverse strand, counting down.
GGCTTGGGTGTTGCAAGTTTTCACTCGAACTCCTGAAAGTCTCTGAACTTGGCAGGATTCAGCATCTCAGAATAACAGTTCAAATGCAAATTTTGGATTCACAAAAATCTGATCTCTTTTGCTCTGCTTCAAAGCTTAGGCTGGTTTGAACACATTCTAAAAATGCCTTTTTCAGGCACACCAGATCTCCCTTGGCACAAACCACAACCAGGACAGTGGTGCTGTGGCCCTGTGTGCAGACAGCAAGGCCTAACACTCCAGAGAAAAAGACTAAAAATTTCCTTGGAGGAGAGAAATGTATCAACACCTACCCAACAGGAGAGAGCCTGTTCATAAGGAGAGGGAAGCTGGTGTCTCTATCAAAGATGAGGCTGTAAGTGATGCTTATCCCTTTTAGCTCAGGTTGCAGTGCAGGGTAGCACGTACCCTATGATAAATCTCTGCCACTGACTTTGCTTTCAGGAACTGTTCCCTGTTCATGTAAAAGGGAGGATTAGTACCCTGCTCTATTACCTTAGTCATTTACCCTAGACTTGGAATAAGATTTTGGGCAGTCCTTAGTTGCTTTCAACACCAGCCAGAATGGAATAATTCCTTTGCCCCACCTGTATCTCAAATCCCATGCAGTTTCTTTGTGTTAGTTTGTTTGTATATGCACTGTCAGTATTATCAAATTCTCTGAATTCTTGAAAGTTGCTGTTTTTCAATAATCCTTTGCTTGTTTTAGTTTTCAGCCAATGCCTTCATTTTCCATTAATCTGGAGTAAACAGCAAGCACATCTCCCAGAAGAAAAAGCAGTCCTTGCCCTATAGCACTGCCTGAGAGGAGGCTGAGGGTCACTGCAAGTGAGGGATCTGGGGACAGCAGCAATGAGATATGTGGAGGTGCAATTGGTACTTGAACAGAGTGAGAGAGAATGGTTTGATCCCAAATCAGTGCTGGCTTAATGGTCTACTAATATTACAAAAAAAATCCCTACAAAACAAAAAACCAAAATTCGACCTCAAGGGTGTTTCTTTTGGATTTCTGCAGTCTTTCAGATAAGGCTAACACAGCAGGGGAAGGTGATGCTTGCAATCCATCCTCCCATTAAACCCTCCCAACAGGGTACTATTGCTCAGCCCACCTTCACGTGGTAGTCTACAACCCTCAGATTAATTTAATTTTATTTGTTTAAAGAATTTCTGAATTTCAGCAGTTGATTATCCTATCTAAGGTAAGCAGCAATGTGCATGTCATGGCTGAGTACCAGAGATATTTTTCCCTATTTCTTAAAAGCATTTTGAATTCTGGATGTGTCATTCATTGTGACTACAGTGCCTCCAGACTTCCCCTCACCTGAAAATTTAATAGCATACTCCCCATCCCATGACCTTGATAATTAATGAAAGTTTTGATAGCACTGTGATATTTGGGACAGGTCCTGCAGCATCCACGAGTAGATCCTTATGTATTGTGGTTGTTCCATGGGGGAGCAGTCTTTGGATACAGCCACCCTGCCAGCCTCTGCTTTACCTATAACAGAGAAAAAGTTTAGCAAGAGATTTTCCCTGGTTTGTTTCTGAGACTGGTGAGTGAAACAGCATTGAAGGTCTTGCTTTGAGATCGATGATAGCTACTGTTTTTACCTCCAGAAGGTTTGCTACCTGCTGTAGAAATAAAATACATTTCTTTGCCATGCTTTCCTCTTAACAAATCTACTGCTGGCTGCATCTCATCTCCTTGTTATCTTCCTGATTCTGACAAATGGTTTGATTTGTTTCTGCAGGAACTGGAGTTAATCCGATTGATTTATAAATCTCCCAGCTACTCCTTTTTTCTCTCTTTAAAGAACTGCACTATGCTGATCTTTTTTCAGTCTTTCAGTAGCTTATCCCTCCTCTGTAGGATCACAAAGATGAATGCTAATGGTTCTTTGATAGCTTCCACCAGCTCTTTTGGCAGCCTCGATGTGTTTGTCAGGCTCTGTCTGTCTGAAAGTTTGCTCATTTCATTACCAACCATTTACTTGCAAAGTAATGTTTTAAATAAAGGTTCATTCAGAAAGGCCGCTGAAATTGCAGGGCTCTCCTCTGTAGATTGTTTTCCTGTGTTCATTGTTAACATTTTCTTTTTCTCTGGACTTCCTTCTCTTCCTGATGTTATTTGAGAGTGATTTCTTATTCTTCACATCTTTTACAGTTGTGTGCCTTATCGCTCTGATTTTGTCCATACATTCACTTTTTTAGTGAATAAACATATCTTTCTCTTTATAAATTCTCTGTAGCATTAACTACTTAAAATAATTTATCTAAGGGGAAAAAGAAAACATCCTCTCTCTACACACTTCTCTTTTCAAGCTTTTATTACACTTTCCTGGGTTGTCCTCATCCCACACTTATTTATGTGAACCTGCTATTTTTTCTGCCACACCATAGATATTTTCTAATCATTATCCATGGTCTGTCTTCTCCATTCTTCTCCTTCCCTCCAGCCAAGAGTCATGGGCAACTGCTTCCTGCTGGCTGCCAGACTGGGTGACTTTAGTGCCCAAAAAAATGAGAAAAGTTTGTTCTTAGACTTTTCTAAAAATGTCTCCATGCTCTCACGTTGGCAGAATCTGTTCCCTAAACTGAAATTGAATTTATGAGGATTTTGATGCCTCTAAAACCACACTCTCTAATGGTTTTACTGCTTTTTGAAAAAAAATTTACACGGATGTAATTGCATTATTGGAAATGATTGGAGCATTTTAATATATGGGGGAGAGTTTCTGTGTTCTCTGAGAAATCTTTTATTCAGAAACAGCCAAAAAGACCATCTAATGCTTACAGGAAAGATACTTTGAAGAGCTTTTTTTTAATTAAAGGGAGTGGGAAAGAGTAATGAGAAGATTTAACTCGGGTGCATTCAAGAGAGAGATTTGGGCTACAGGGATGGAAACTGCTTGTTGCAAGGCAAAAAAGTATATTTAAAGGTCAGGAAACAATTTGTAGTTCAAGAGCAAAAGCTTCTGAAAGCTCTTAATTCTTGATGTAATTACCCTCTGTGAAGCAGGGCATTAGCACTCCATGTTGCCCTAATTAGTTTACCAGACCACATATTCCAGGTAGATTGTGCTTGCAATTGGCCTGGTGCTTGTTTGTGATTAACAAGCGTTCAGATGAAAAATTGAATGTCATGTGAGCACTGCTCCAAGCTCAGTAAATGTCAGGCAGTCCAGACAGTCGGGAAGGAGCAGCAGCAAAACACCAGGAAAAAAAGCATGAGCTGTGCATAAGAGGAGCCTTCCAGAATTCCTGGCCTAAAACAGGAAGGTATGGAAGCAGAGACAGTCTAGTGAGGAGCTGTAACTTAAAATATTAATACTGACAAAGAACAGAAGAACAACTCCACTTACTTTATCTCAGGCCATTAGCTTTGATTTAGTGGAGCCAGGGAAGCCTTTCAGTACTTTCTGTGCTATCTTCACACTCCAGCTTAATAGCATTTGTTTAAATGAGGAGTGGTCCCTCAAGCAATATTTCTCTTTAAGAGGCAAGTCCCAGCACAGAGTAATAAGTAGACTGGGAACAATATATTTTAAAAGAAGAAATAGATTCTGCCAACTCAATTTAAGGAAATATTTATTACACAAAATTTCTCAACTGTTTTCTGAGTAAGCAATATAAAATGATCCTTATGAACAGCAAAAGGGAAGGAAGAGAAGAGTGTGCATCATTATGGGGGGGTTTAATCTTCTATGTGTCTGCCTGTTGTTCTGAACGAAGTCTTCACTTACATGAACTAATGGCATCTCATCTACCCTGGATGTCTCAGAAGTTTTAGTCCCCAAATGACCTTGTTTTTAACACTACCATGCACCTACATCCTCCCTTTCATGTTTTGCTTTCTAATAAATGACAACAAGCCTGGTGACTTTAAGAGAAGGAAAGGGGTGCTAGTTTATTCTTGTCTTGTCTTGTCCGTGACCAAATATTTTCCATCCCATCGAGTTGCAGGTGTGATGGCACTTGGCAGAGTGGGAATGGAGTTGCTCTGGTTTGTGCTGCTTTGGTCCCAAGTGAGAGTGTCTGTTTGCTGTAACTTATTAAAACTCACATCCCCAGCTCCTTGCAGTTCATAGTTTCTTGTGAGTGTTCTGCTGTTTGCCTCCTCTGAGAAGCAAATAGGCCAAGTGTGAAACATGAGCTTAAAACATGTGCATCATGTAAAAGTAGCATAGTTCAACAACTCAGAATAACTGCTTTTTTTTTTCTTCTTTATATAAACATATTAAATTGATATTGAGTTTCCAGGGCATCATTTTAGCTGTAGCTAAAATTACAATCAGTGCACTACATTTTGGCAGATTTAACTCAGCAAAATTGTTTATATGCAAAATGTTTCCTGCAGAGTGTCACAAATAATAATTTAGTTTAGAATGTGGCACCCCACAGATCCAAAAAGCACTGCTGTGACAGGAAGATGTTGCTCCCTCCCCTCTTTCAAATGTTCTGATATCTTGCTTTCCTGTCACTGCCAACCTGGCAATCCCTTTGCAGACCCAGACACAGATATTTTACAACTGCATTATTAAATTAGTTAAGTACTTCCTTTCTTCTATCTCCACAGAATTATGACAGAGTGCTCTACCTCTTGTTCCTTTTGTATTACTTTTATTAGTCACAGGAACTGATCAACACAGCTTGTTAGAAATCTATGCAATTTTTAAAAATCCAGTTACATGTGGTTTAAATTATTTTTGTTAATGTAATCAGACATCATGTTTGCTTTGCTTATTGGAGAGTGGTTGCTCATCTCAGAGCTGATGGCTCCAAGTTGTTACAATTGCCATTTTTTATTTCCTGTGACTTGCTCATATTTTTTATCTCTCTTTTATGAGAAGACTTTCCAGTGAGTTTATCTTTCTTAGCTTAGTTCTTTGTCTAAGAACTTGTGCAAATTGGACAAGGGTGGGTGAAAACTGGTCCCATAATGGGTGTATACTGGAGAGTGTTGTGAGAAGTTCATTCCTGAACCTAAAGCTACAATTCCCCTCGATATGCAATGGGACAAAGTCTCTGTGGCTGGGAGGACAATGGGAAGGTCACTGGTGACTCTCCCCTGTTGACAGGGATGCAGCAGGTAGGAAAGGGTGGCTGGTTCTTTCAGTGCCCTTGTAAATCATAAAGAGATTTGGACACAGGCCCTGTTCCTCAAGGCATTGTTGATTCAGCTCTTACTGGACAATCTGGTTCTTCCAAAGGGTGCCAGAGAGAGCAGCAAAGCTGCAGGATGCAGCTCCAGGGACTGGCTGCTGGAAAGAAGGATTTCTTCACATCACTGCTGCCCATCTGGCATCCTGACTGCCTGCAGGAGCTCTGCTCCTGGGGAGAGGCTGAGTGGAGAGAGGACAATGAGTGATCTGCAAGTGACAGAAATTGGTCACACATGGTGATGACAGCAGCCCCATGTTACTTCATTGTCTTCTTAGGCGAAATAGTATGTTTGTCAGAGAGGCTGGGATGAAGATATTAACAAACACTTGGTAAAGGAGTAGGGAATCTCTCTGGAAATGGGGTCTAAAAGTGGATTTCACCTTCCTCATTTCTCTTACAAAATGTGCTGTTCCTAAGAAGAACAGTACTGAGCCATTTAAATAAGGAAATAGGAAGTTGTGCAAATAAGGGAGTATTCTTCTGGGGGTTATTTGAAGCATTTTATATAATGTATCTAACAAGCAACAAACCAAAAATGAAAGGGAAAAAACTCTAGAATGTTGACACAGATGGCCCCTGGTGCTGCAGAGGAACTGCAGTCATTGTGTTGGTCATGCTGCAAACACAAAACAGAGAACATACTCTGTGCCTAAAGATCCCATGATCCAAGACAAATGGGAATAAAGTGGTAGCAGGGGCACTGCTGCTGAGCCAGGGGGGTTTCCTGGTTAATTGGAAGTCCAGGGTGTTTTGTAGCATGGGGAGTTCAGGAAGGATTTGAAGGAAGGCAGTGACTTGTGTTTGCAAATGTATATGGGTGTACATTTCAAATTAGTCCTTAGAAGTCAAGAATTGCATTTTGGTCACCTTAGCTCACAGCTACTTCCTTCATTATTATTGAGCTTTCTCAGGTAAAGTAGAGGCTGAATTTGATTGTAATGATGTTGTACACAACTCGTCATTACTCAGGTGATACAATAACATCGGGGAGAGCCTGGGCAGCACTGGCAGTGCTTATGTGAGATGTGGGTTAATCTGTGTTTATCTTTTATCTTCCCAACAACTCATGTTGCAAAGTGACTTCATATCCTTTACAGAGTGAGTGTTGGTGGGGACCTCATAATTACCTGGTTTTTTTAGGTTTTTTGTGGTTTTTTTTGTCAAAATAAAAAGAATGAAAAATTTGGGACTGAACAGTGCAGTTTTCAGCCAAAAGCTCCTGGTCAAGATCTGAAAATCGCTACTTGCAAGGGCCCCGATGGTGCTTTGGGATTTCAGTCTGAATCCCTGAGGGCCAAGATGCATCACTGTCTTTTCCTACTGAATGACCATGTAAGTTTATATCTGAGAGTCTGTGACCATGGTGCAAGAAGGAAAATTAAAGCTAGCTCAGAGAAGGGGAGGTGGGCACTGGAGGCTTATTTCTGTATGCAAACCTTTTGGCCGTAACCCAAAAGTGTTGCAATGGAAAACGATTGGCAGCTTTTTAATCATATTCCTTCTTTATTGTGAAGGGAACACTATGTGTGCCATGTACAAAGTTTTCTGTGATAGAAGATGTCATTTAAAAAGTCAGACTTAATTAATTATGAGGACTTCAGGCTGGATCAGAAGTGGATATACCTTGCAAATGAGAACAAGTTAATAGGAGTGCAATTATTGCAGGAAGACCCTTGGTATTACCATTGCTTGGATGTTGCCCCATCCTGTTGTTTAGAAAAATATATTCCAAAAGCATTTTGGCAATGGAAAGAAGTGCAGTTCAGTGTAAAAATGAGGCAGATGAGAAAGGAAGAGGCTTCTGAGCATAGTGGATTTAAATAGTATACCATAATGTGCCAGTAGCAGTCAGATTTTAACACTGAATATAATAGCAATATGGCTCTGCTCTGTCAGAGCCGTTTTTATATTAAGAGCTTTCAGGTTTTTTGAGAGGTAAAGATCACTATTAAAGTGTTCAATTCCTATTTGAGTCCCCTTGAGCTTTGTTTCTCATCACACACTATAGTGGGAATGAATTAGATGTCATCCCTCTTTGTGCCTATGTGGGCCCACAGAGCAGTGTGGAAAAAGCTGCTTAAACTTGTTTGCTGCTGCTGCCCCATGGAACATGATAATTGAAATGTGGGTATGGGAGGTGTGACACAGAAAATCTGATACTGTCGCATCAAGGCTCCTCTTAAAATAGTTGTCAGATCAGTGAAGGGAAGGGACATTCAGCTGAAGTAAAATGCTGCAGATCACTTTGTGTGCTTTCTGGAGAAGGAGAAATAGGATTTGGTATTTACAGCCCAACTACCTTGACCAGGCTCTTTGTATACTTTGGTCACTTTCCGCTCTTGCACTTCTTCAAATTCCTGGTTCAAATTATTCCATGACATAAAGAAAAGAATCCTTGAAAAAAGTGGCTTAATTTTTTTTCCAGATGAAAATAAAATCCCAACACTTTCGAACTTTGACAAAGCTCAGCACAAATTTTAGAGAAAAAAATGTTCACTATAAAAAAACCTAATTGCTAGAATCAGTAACTTAGGAACAAGACACGGTTTTGAACCAGAATGTAATGGGATCAGAGGGGAGAAGCTAATGTCTTGTGGTTTGAACGTCAGGCATCCTTGATCATTGGAAGAATGAATGGATGGAGTGGATGGTATCCTAAAATCTATTGCATGAGATGTGTCTGGGAGCATCTATTGCCCTGCCTCAATAATGGAAAAAATGGATTCTTGGACCCCAGGATAGGGACAGGAATAGATTTAGAAGAAATAACAACACACACAGACCTGCTGTGTTGTCTTTGCCAAAGAGATTTGATCAATACAGTGATGGTCAATAGCTAAAACTTTCTGCAGTTCATGGTTAGACTTCTCAGCAGAAGTGGAGTTGGAAAACCCAGCAGAATCTGTGCTTCACTGGAGGAGGTAGTCAGAAGACAAAACCAAGCACCTTAAGACACAGGACTGCTCATATGTTTGTTCCTCACTGAAAGAGAGAATATAACCTAAAAACCATCTAAATAGACAGCTTTGAAAAATAGTTTATCTGTGCTAAATTGAAAAAAAAAAAAAAAAAGAGTTTTAAATGAGAGTTTTGCAGAAGGAGCTGTTTAAAAATGCATCCTGTGAGAGAGAGTGTAAGAGAGCTGCCCTGCACAGTGTGGGTGTAGGAACCATCCTGCTTCATGCTGTTCTCACCCTGGACAGAGGGAGACTCGGGGTGGCTGCACAGGGCACACTGCAGAGTCCATGGTGTGGGAGAGCAAGGGAGAAGTTGGGTTTAACCTTCAGCTGTGCCCAGCTTTTCCTCTCTGTTTGCATTGGCCAGGCAGTCTGGTAGGAAGGAAATCTCCTGAGCTGAGCAGTGTCAGTCAAACCTCTGGTTTGAACACAAGGCAGGGATGTGAAGTCCGTGCATCACCTGAAATAATTAAGTCCCACTGCTGTCATCCCTACTCAGATATTATGTAAGGGTCCCATGTGCTGAGAGAACACTCACTGGAACTGATAATTCTGAACATTATTTAATGTGATGAGTGTGGCAGGAAAAAGCTACTCCTCCAAAATAATAAATCACATGATATTTAGCTACCTTTTCCTTTGCAAGAAGCCATCAAGTTTCAGCCTTTCACGGTGTGTGAGTTGCTTTTGAAGTGCTTTTGTGTTAGGAAGAGTGGACCTACAAATGAGGTGTAATGCAATTCTGTATTTAGTGTATCTTTCATAGGGAGATTAAATGTATCTAGGCTGCAAAGCAAAATCTGTAACTTCATCTGTGGTTTTTGTTTTGCTTTCTTCAGACCTACTTTTGTCTTCCCAGTGTTCTTAGTTTTTTATCCTCACTGCCCACCTGCAACTCCATTTCTGAAGGATGGGAGAAGATTTTGATCTGCTGGCACATGGTAAGGGAATGGTTGCTTTTCCCCCACATAGTGCTCAGCATGCAATGTCACACTTGTGTTCAGGTTGGGCTCCATTGGCTTCAGAGAGTCATAGATATGAAGTGAAAAAAGTGCAGTCATTGCTGGGACAGGGCACCACCACCCTGACACTGTAGAGATGCAGTCATATTCCTGCTGTATTTTGTGTTTGGTTAAATATCAGATGTGTGATGGGGTCTGTCATTCTTTTCCAGACAGTCCTACTAAAAGAAAAGGCAATACCTGATGCATGAATAACATTAGGTGGGAGATCAGGACAGATCCCCCTAAGATTTTTATAAATATTTGGGTGTTACAAACATGCTGGAGCACATATTCAGTAATTTTTTGCTGGGAAAAATGAAATGTTAAAAGCATGCAAGCAAGAAGTACTGCTTTAGGGTATGTGCTTGCCATAGGCATGGTTGAAAGTCACTGCTGTAATTGTTATTCAGCACAGAAATTGAAAATGTACTTGGGCTGCAAGTAGACTGACCTGCAGAAGAAACCATATCTCACTGTGATGTGCTGAGTGTTCACTTGGGTGAAAGGCAGGAAGGAGTGGGGCACATCTAGTATTTCACTGTCACTGTCACCTTCCTGGCCTACTAATGTCTCCAAGAATCAGCTGCAGAATTCCATTAATTCTCAGTTAAAGAATCACTGAAAACTGTCTAGAAACTTTTCTGACCAAATGTCATAGGCTGAAGTGTTGACTTCAAAGTTTAAAACTCCTGTGTGCTGCTGGAAGTGCCTCCAACTGGCTACTGATGAATTTGGTCTTCTGTTTATTGTTTCTAATGACACAAGCATTTTTTCCCTGATGAAGAGACCTCAATTTCAGACACATAATCTCCACTGTAATTAGTGATAAATCATCTTCAGTGCACTTCCCTGAAACACATAATGTTGTATTTTTACTCTCAGGTTGTTCTGTTTTGGTCAGCATGACTGAAATAGCCTTTTACTACTAAAAGCAAAAAAAAAAAAAAAAAAAAAAAACCAAAACAAAATAAAAAACCCACAAAAATTTAAAGAATATTTTATGAAAAGTCCAACACCCAGATGAGAAAACCCAGCATTAAGGATACACATGAACCTTCAGGTCAACTTCTTGCTTGTGCTCTCTCTGGTCACTGATAAATTATGACTTCCTGCCTTCTTCAGTTGCTCTCATATCATCCTAGGGGGATTTACACAGTATTTTTTCCCACTCCTCACATGGTGTGTGTGGCCTTGAAAACTGCCTTTTAATAACTATCCGAGCACTGCATTGAATAAAGCTTCACTTACTCATTGTGTTTCTCTAGGGCTTTCAATATGTTTTCTAAAGCTTTTATAATTCTGGACTAACTCAACCTTCCTGTAAGTTTCCAGAGTAGCAGATGACATTCCTGCTTTACACCAGGGAAATGGGAGCCCGGAAAGGTCAAGCCAAAAATTTCCAACTTGTAGGAAATGTCACCCAGTCTGGGGTTTCTAGACCAAAATGTAGAGGGTTTTTTCTTCTTCTTTTTTAAATAAAGACATCTTAGCATTTAAAGCACAGCTATAATTGATCTCAGCTGCAGCTGATGACATTCACAGGTCCTGCCAATCCAACTGCAAGTGCCCAAGCCCAGGCAGCAGGAAACCAGGAGTGTTGTTCCCATGTGAGAGAAGCAAATATTGTGAATGAGTTCTGGATCAGAGGAGGAGCAGATTTCCATTCCCAGGGGTGGCACTTCAAGGCTGAGCTCTGACACAGTGATTTTTCCTCCTGATGTTCTCCTTCTCACTCAGTGTCCAGCAGTTAGACACAATGCAGGTTTTTCAGGCGGGCAAAAGTTATGTAACCTTTACTTAAACTTTGAAACTATTAATCTGGGGGGTTGTTTTTTAAAAAAGTATGGGGTTTTTCTTTACTGATCTTCAGATGCTTTGGGTTTTGAATTTATGGGGTTTGTAAATGGAGGTAGAAAACATTTCTGAATTTCTGTCTTCATGGCATGAAGGAAATTGCATTTGTTCATTGTATTATACGCTGGAGTAAAAGCATCTGTGGCAGTATCAGTCTATTAATTTTCTTCATATAATTAATCAATATAAGTTGTTCCAGATAGGCCTATTTCTCAGTTTCCCCAGAGATTTCCTGTTCTTTCCTCTGTGCTGTCTGTCATAGGTCACACTAAAAATTAAAAGCAGACCCCAAAGCCATAGGGAGGCACAAGTCACAGAGCTGCACCAACAATTAAACTTCATTGCAAATGGGGAGGGAGACAAACACAGCAATGCAAAACCCCACTCCTTTCTACACAACAGAAAAGTTACTTAGGGAAAATCTTTAGTTTGTGTTTCTCAAAAGTTGTTTCAAAAGGCTGAGATCCATTAGTTTTGAATTTGCAAACTCCTAGTTGTGACTTAGCCATGTCCCATAATTCAAATGATAATAGATGTTCTGGGCAAGTCTAGTAAACCAAGTATGCACTGGGCTGTGCACACACATGGGGGTGGTACGTGTGCACATATATTTTCCATTATTGATTTTTTTATTGATTTTTTTTTCTCTGATGATTTAGCAATATCTAAATGCAGCAAAAATGTGGATGAACATAATTATTGTAAGAAGTTGTGCTGGAATTTTAAATCTTTATTAGCAGGCAAAATCCCAGAGCGTTGTTCTCCCAGATGGGAATGGAAAGGCACAAGGGGTAATTAATCACTGAGGGGCAAAACTGTATTGAGTATTTGCTTGTGCTTGTCCTTGAACCGCTGATTCTCCTCCTGATGAGCCAGCTCAGCATGTGGCATCTTTGCAACACTTAGGATTGTTTTGGAATAAAGGAGTACAAGATTTGTTAGATTTTAAAGCTCAATGATTTTCTTTTTTTAATTAGAAGTAAAGCAGTAAGGCACTTAAGATGCAAACTAACGATAAACAGGGTTTGCTCTGTTTTTATGGCTAGTGAATAAAGATTGCACAAAGGTGGTATCTTTTAATTTTGCATGAACCCAGCCTGGCTCTGCAGTGGGTGCTGAGCTGGTGTGATGAGAAATGAATCAATTGCTGTCTGTGCCTTGCAGTGGCTGTCCCCGGCAAAATAATCTAAACCTGTCAGATGGTGACAGCTTGCTCTACCTTCACAAATAACACCATTTTTGAGAAATCAAGGACTGCTGGTATTGCTGTAATAGATCTAAAAGTGCATACTGATGTGATCTGCCACTTCTGCAAGATGGAATTTGAAGCCACTAACACGCAGAATATTTCTGCTGCTTCAGCTTTTCATCTCAGAAATGTGGATCTGATCTTTGAAAGAGTTCAGCACTGAACAAATACCCATCTTGTCTAGTTCTGATACTTGGATCATGAAAAACTGACTTAAAAAAAGAAGCCTCCCATATGATAAAAGCTACAACAAGTTTAAGAAACTGCCTGGGAATATCCCTTGAGTATCCCAAATATGTGCTACTGAAATGTGGTGTCCACCAACTCTGGTACAGCTTGTACAAACAAAAGCAAAGGTACTGGAGGACTTCTCTTTTCCCAGAGCTCTAAAGAGGTTTCCAGAGCACTCAGCCATAATTGGCAAATGTGAGGTGTTTTCAGTGTTTTGGACAAAATGTAAACAGAAGTGGGAAAATGTGAATTGCAATCCAAGCAAGATGGCTATTACCGATGGTTTTCAGTTTTGCAATGGATGGAGAGGTAGTGACAAGACTTGGAAAAACTTTATTTTGGTTAACCAGAAACCAGTTGTTCAATGCAAATTTAAATACCTCCATTTCACGGGAATTGTTTTGGCTTTATCTAAACATAGACAAAAAAGAAGGCATTGAAAAAAAGAAAATGCCAGTTAAAAAAGCTGAAAAAAATCTGATTTTGAACTATTCTGAAAAAATCCACTCTTTTCTTACTGAATTTATTTTTTATTTTGACACGATTTTGTAATTAGTTTTAGCTGGCAGTGTTGAATAACCATTTGGGGATGAATTCACTCTTTATCAGGATGTTGTCTACCCACCTTCACCTTGAAGAGTTCATGCAGAGCCAGTGGGAGAAAGGCAAGGGCTGCTGTTACTGTGCTGTTAAAAGAAGGATCATAGAGCCTTTAATGTCTCGAGGCTTCTGAGATCTTAATCAAAAACGAGTGAATGAGCTCTCAGCTTCATTTCCAGCCACAACAAAATAAACATTGGTCAGCTTTAAGAAAGCATCGCTGTCAAAATGAGACTTAAAGATTTGTGAAAATTCTTTCTTAAATTATTCATTCATGTTATTTGTTTGGGGCTTTTCTTCAGTGTGTGGCTTGAGCACAGCTGTAAATCTAAGTAAACAGCAGCTAGCTGTGTGTGGCTCTGTTCTAAATATAGTGAGATGGAAAAAGAAGTTTAATTTCTCCCTAAGATCTCTTGAGGCTCAATGTAATTTTGAAACACCATTGGCTGCCCTGACACTGTGAGAGCAGCCAGTTGTTTTAAAGGAGATTTGCTTGCTGGAAGTGGTGCAGTTGACCTTGGTGCAGTTGTACTCTCAGTAGGAAAAGGTGGTCGGGGGCTAAAGGATGCCTGACAGAGGAAGCAAAGGTTGTTCATTAGGCTAAAATTTCAGCTTTTCTGATAAAAGTAAAGAATTAGTGTTTAAGTGAGTGATCTGCAAAGAGCAGGTAGAGAGTGAGCATGGTGGGGCTGGAAAGGAGCACTCACCTGGTCATTGCCATTGACATCTCTTGCCTTAGCACAGCACCAAGAGCTCAGCAAGGCTGCACGATGCACACTGCCCATGGCACCTGGGGCAGGATGAGAGGCTTTTCCTGCAGAATTTTGAGTCTCCAGTGATTGGTGACAGGTGGGGTTGGTGCAGTATTTGTCCATTTGGTGAGGAGCTTTACCACAAAGGGTAGAACAACCTGCCCAGAGTAAGAATGGGGCTGATTTGGAAAATGAGCAGATTTCTTGAGAATCAGTTCATTGCTTTTTTTGCCATAAGGTAATTTATCTTCCACTGTGACTTCTGCTGTGCATTTAATCAGGTTCTGAGTGAATATCTTACTTTGGAAATCCAAACTAATAATGGACATAAAAATCATGGTAAATGATAAGATGCAATAAGACAAGTCATATCTCCCCTAATGACACCATAATGAACTGAATTTAAAATGAAATCCTATCATGAACAGTCACGGCCCATTAGACAATGAAATTTCTTTTTAAAGTGACTTTTCAAAAGTACTTTGCAAAAAGTGAAAATGAAACAAAAAATACACAATATGGTTGGAAGCCACTTGCAGCCAGATCCTGATAATGTTTTGGGGTAAACCCCCATGAGCTTCAGTGAATATTTTGCTCATTCAAGGACATAAACTTTAAAAGCACTGGCTGTGGATTACATGCCACAGAAATAATTTCAGCAAGATTTAAGAGCTAATATCACCAATTTATGGTCTAAAATAGTGTACCCATTGAGAACAGATGTAAAAAGAAGTAAAAAAGAGGGGGGTTAATTTATTTACTTTTTGTGACTGCTGCTTTACATGTATCATGCAGAACAGGGACAGAACAAAAAGTCCTTTGATTTTTAAACACCACATGCTTTGAAGAAAACATTTCAGGAACAGGAAGTGGGAACATTTCCCAAAAACAACCAAATGGAGGTGCAGGGAATGGAAATTACTGTGGAGGTGCTTGTTTTTGTTGCTAAATGTTCCAGAAAAACCTTTTTATAGATGCAAGTACTATTGTCATTGTCATCTTCAAAGCAAATTAAACAAAGCTTTCTCATCAGCAATGATTATTGTGAATTTGAGTTGGCATGAAAATTTAAATTGTAAAAAAATAACAACAGTAAAGGTCCAGCTCTCATGGAGGAACAGCAAGATGTAGGTCCCTGTTGCCCATCAGACCCTCCAGCTGAAGGTATATTGAAAATGGGACCATAGACTCCTAAATCAAATACTTTAAGAATTTTTACACTTCATATTATCTTTATTTACAATCTGGATATCCCATAGTATTTTGATCTCTTTCATACTAGGTAGTAACCATGAGAGAAAAAGATTTCTATATCCTTTTATAAACTTCCTTTTTTGTTGTTTTTAAGTAAAAGGATCACTGCAAATGCACATTTTCTTTTTCTAGCAGTATTAACAAAAAATATCAGATATACAAACGAAGTGTATTATATTATTGTAGGAATTAGGAGGGTTGTTTCATTTTTTTTTCTTTTTTTTTCGTCTTTTTATGAGCATCTGTTCTGTAGTAATTGCCATGCTTGGGTAATTCATCTAATGATTACAGGGCTGTTGGTAGAGGAAGCTGTAAAGCAGCAAGTAAACATAGGCTTATATAGCTTTAAAGAAGGCAAAAGAAGAAAATATACTATTCTGAGTGATTCACAATTCTGGATACCATCAGGCTGTGCTTGTGAAAGGGCTGCAGGCTTAGCTGCTGTCATTGTTCCCAGCTGGAGCTCTTATACCAACTTCTTTTGAAATCTGACCATTAAAGCTTGCTTTGATACATCCTTGAGTATGAGCAGAAAAGCTGAAGCAAATTGTTTCATCAATACTGATTTATAATTTGAGTCCAAAGCTGTCTAGGGTGCTTGCATACAGGGAGTAGCTCTGAATAGAAGGTAATTGTGTCTCTTATTCAATGTATCTACCTGGCAACGCTGTTTAGAATTGATATTTGGGGAAGGAAAAGAGAAATGGAGAGGATGCTGTCTAGAAGACTTCTGTCCTTTTAAAAATTTGGTTAAATTTTAGCTCTGTTCATTTGGACTGAGATAAAATGGAACAGATAGGTTTATTCTCATTTTACTGTGGTGAAAATAGACCTTGATTCAGGTGTCACTCTCCATGCTGATCTGCTGCTTTTACTTTTGTTGTCTTTGGTTTACAGCAAAGAGAATTAGGGCTTTAGTGTTTGTGTCAACTGCTAATGTGGGCTTTTAGCCAAAAATTCTCTTTGCTGGTCACAAAAGCATTTGTCAATAAATTGTCAAATGCATGGTTGTTTTGAACCTGAATCCAGTTATTCACCTGCTGTAGGAAGTGTTATGGAGTAGTGAAATAGCAAATTGTTCTTTCATTTTGCTACTCTAGATGGTTAATCCAAAAAAAACCAAAAAAACAACTGGATTCCACTTAGAGCAGATCATAGGAAATAATAAACTGGAACTGAAATAAAGCTCCCCAGTAGGGCAAAGGATACAGCAGTGACGTGATCATAAAAATACACTAAGCATACTAAACAAAAGCAAGCTCTGCTTTGGCAGGAGGCCTAGGGAGAGTGAACTAAACTAGATCAGAGTTGGCTAAAAGACCAAATGGAGTCAGCGATATTTAGCATAAATAAAACTGCAGCCTTGGAGCTTTTAAATCTCTGCCTGTCCTTTGAGCACCTTCCTGCTCACAGGTTAAATTTCATCAAGAAGCACTGAGCTTTTTAAAGAAAGAACAAAAAGGCAAGTAAAGCCCAATGCATTGAAAGCATTTTAAACTGGTGAAATTTTAGTTGCAATGTTGTGAGTTAAGTGAAGGAGGGAACCGCACCAGCATTCTCAAATGGTAATGTTGCACACAGAAGGAAAATAAGTCAAAATTAAGAGGCAATCTCCATTCTGCTTCTACAAGTAGTCCCTTGTACAACATTAGGCATAAGAGGCTGGAGCTGACTGGCATCCTCAGAACAAGCAATTTGGATAGGCTGCATCCCAGTGCACTTCAGCCAGGCTTCATTCATTAAACATAACCCAGGGGTAGCAGCACAGCTCCATGTGCATACGTGCATGCTTTGAGCTAATGACTTAATGACTGCAGGCTTCTGCTGGGGGGAGCAGCTGGAGAAATGTCCCTCAGTAACCTGCTGACATGCCAGGTAACACAGCACAATCACGGCAGGGCAGCTCCTTGGAAGCTTCCATCCCTTGTATGCAGCCATTGGGGGTGCAGAAGGAAATGTTCATGGGTGATGTTCATGATTGTGTTCTCTAACAGCTCTGCCCCTAGCCAAGGATGCAGAGATAAAGATTACAAGTGGGAAGGGTTGAGTTTTCCCCAAGTGTGTGAGAATCAGTCACCTAGGCTGGCAGGGTATGGAGAGGAGCACTGGGAAGTGAAGCTCACAAAGAGAAATTGGAAATATGCTGAATTGAGTAGAAACTGGATTGAGGAGGAATAACTGCTGGATTTGTGAGAAAGCATTTTGGAAGGAATGGGTTTTGTGTGTGGAGCTAAATAACTGGTAGTATTTTGTATCTGAAAGCGTGTAGAGTTGGGTTTTGAAAACAGAGAATACATGTCAGTGAAGTCTAAGCTACTATTTGGAATGCAGTAGCTGCAGGGGTGAGATGGGGTCCTGTAAGTGGGATAAGTGAAGAAGAAATTAGCAGGCCAGCCAGAAATGATTTAGGCTCCTGTCTCATCTTTTACTCTGCAGTAAGTAGTGCAGGGACTATTGCTTCCCTTATTTCCAACTGCAGAAAAGCCAATAGGCAGCAACAATTCAGTGAAGAAGTGATGACAGCTCAGGAAACAGAGTTCATAATGGAAACAACAAAGCAGCCTTAGCTTCAGCACATATTTTTGCTCCCATAATAGATATCTGTTATTTTATTTTAGCTACATTAGTGAAGAATAGTGTCTCAAATTTATTTTTCACCTACTTTCTAAAAGAAACAATAGATATGTGATTATCGGGTCCTTTTTTCTCTCCGGTTACCTGCTGGGAACTTTTGAAATAGAAAGTAAATTATGTTCCCACTATCTTATCTTTGCAAAAAGATTGTGATCAGATTGAGAAGGAGAGACCCAGATTAGCCCCCGGGGAAAAGGCAGCCTGAACTCCAGCACTACACACTTGTCCTGTGGGAGCTGTTTGCTGGGAATTGTGTTTGCCTCCAGCCTGGCTTCTGCAGAGATTGCTGCTCACCTGCAGAGTTCAGCCCTGGGGCAAAGGGGGAGTGAGGGGAAGGAGAGGGGAACAATGGTGCTGCTGACAGGGAGTGTGGGGTCAGAGGAAAGAAGACCTAAATCTATGAAGAACCAGGTTTACGGTTCTGCTGCTTGAGGAACATCTTGTTTACCTGAGGAATAACACCCAGAGTAAACCTGTGTCTGTCTGCATCTCCTATGGAGTGGGTGAAAGCAGAGCAGTGTCCTTTAGATCTCACTAGACCCCAGCTCAGTGTTGCACATCTAATTCTGCATGTGCACCAGGGTTTTCTGAGTAAGTACACCATAACCAAAATGATCAAAGCTGAGGGTCTTGAGTTAGCTTCACTGTAAGCCTTAACTCCTATTTTGGCACATAATGAACTCATTTTTTTTTGGCAGGTTAATGTCCAAATTCATAGAATCATAGAACCTTAGAATGGCTTGTGCTAGAAGGGACCTTACAGCTCATCTCACCCCAACCCCCTGCCATGGGCAGGGGCACCTCCCACCACACCAGGCTACCCCATCCAACCTGGCCTTGAACACTTCCAGAGATGGGGCAGCCACAGCTTCTCTGTGCAGCCTGTGCCAAGGCCTCCCCAAGGCACTAATTCCCCCCAGGCCAGCATATTTGGGATGTGGGTCCTCTTTATATTGGAACACAGATCTGACAGACTGGAGTGGTGACAATGCCATTTAAAATCTGTACTGTGTGCCCTTCTCATGCTGGTATTTCTCATTTCCCACAGCTGTGCCCTGCACAGGATGGACACTGGCTTCTCTCGTAGCTTGTGCTGCACATCTGCACCTGCAGAACCTGGGGTGCTGATCTCAGAGCTCCTTTGTGCTGAGGCATTTGCTGGGTGCTGCTGAAAACCCCAGAGCTGCCTTTTGTGTTGGCAGGAGAATTTTGGAATCCTGTGGGGTCAGGCAGCTGTGTCCAGCACAGATCTGGCTCCAGCTGAGCCACTGCCTCTGTCACAAGGCTTTGATGTGCAGAGCTGCAGCCTCGTGCTGGGTCCTTGGCAGCGTGACAGGAGGTGAGGCAGGAGGGAACAGCTGGATATGAACATGAGGAAACAAACAGAAAAACAGCACATCACAAGTAGGGGTTTCAGTATATTCCCTACTTCTGCTGTTCTCCCAACTTTTGTGCTTGCCTTGAGGCTTTTAGAAAATGCAGAATTTTTAAAACATGACTGGCAAGTTTTTAATCAAATCCTGGTTAACCTGTCCTTTTGGTCTAGTCTGACATGATTTTCTCTAATATTTATCTTCCAGCATATCTCTCCATCTAGTTTTGAGCTTCTATGAATTGAATTTCATGTAGTGTCTTCATGAGGTTATTTTACAATCCAATATCTAAGGCAAAAACTCTCCCCTTTTTTCCACCTCTATATCCAAATTTGACCAAATGTTTTTCTGTTTCCCCTGTAGCTTGGTGTTCATATTAACTTATATATTTAATTCTCCTCACGAAAAGCTTTATTTTTACTTTCTCTTAATGATTCCTTATACGTGTATTTATATATAAGATTTCCATGAAAAGCGTACAACTTTTACCAAAAAGAGCTATTTAATTTCTTTTTGCTAGAACTTATGGAAGCAGGTGAGTGTCTCATATCAGTCATTTCCTGGTAATTCTGGATTTTTAACATCAGGATGGAATCCTAATAAAAAAACCTCCCTCCATCCCTCAGCCTGTAAATGACTAGGTACAAGAATGTTTACATGCCTGCTATTGCCATCATTTATGCAATCTAATTCTACAGTGCTGGGACCACCACTCTATAAATTTCAATTATGCCATTAGCAATAGCTCTTCACTGCAGTAATTGGTACACTCACTTTATCTAATGGAGTATTTTCCCTCTAATTGACTTCAAATTTATCATATAAATGTCAAACCCAAATTTTCCTATAATAACCTATTATCTCTGCTGTTCTAGCTCACTACACTCACAAGAAACAGAGCAGTAATAATATTTTGGGATAATGAAGGACAGAAGTAATTCACAAAGTGCTGAAATGAATGACAGCTACCTCTTACCTGTCAAAACCAGAAACTTTTAATATATTCATTTAATTAGACTAGTGGTCCCCTTCACATAATACTTTTGCTCTCACTATAATATAAGAATGAATGCATATTTTGCTAGAAAATGAGAATATCTAGTGTTTAGGTGGCAAACATCCTATCAACATGTTTTTAGACAAGTATTTCCATTATCAGAGGCTTTCAAATTTCTCTCCTCACTCTGTAAGTCTAATCAATTGCAGCACAAGAAATAGGCTGTTACACCATGACACAGAAATGGCAAAGGCACAAAGAAAAGACTTTTTAATGTGTAAACTAATTTTTGAGAATAAATAGGAACAGGGGGTGGGAATGATGTAAGAATACTCATCAATCCCATAGATTTTACATAGGATCAGCTGCATTACCATATCAAGTTCCAGAACAGAAATTTATAGTTAATTAATTCTGGAAGTCAAGGATGCTGTTTAGAGAGCCATAAGAGGTTTTGGGATTACTGTGCTTCTGTCCATCAGTGACCAAGATCACTGGAAAGGAGTCATCAGTGACAAGTTTGCATCCCCACCTCCCTTGAAAGGAGGCACCTGAGGGGGGAGTTTCCTTCAGCACTCCTTCATATTGCCCTCTTGTGCATCTGAACAAAACCGGGATAAAAATCTTTCCAGATTCATTCTTTGAAATGGATAGGTAAGGAGCAAACTCTCCCTCTTAAGAAATCAAATTACACTACAATTATGAACTTTTTACATTTTGAATGTGTCACACAGCATAGAAACTGACTGAACTTCAGGTAAGAGGCTAAATTTTAATGCTGAGGTTTTAGGTGACACATCAATTTGTTTCTTAGAAATGTAGTAAAGGTTTTCATTTATGGTTATTGTGGATTTTTTGGATGGAAGTACAAGTGAAGAGAGTAGCAAGATTCAGAATACTTGTAAACCTGAGGTAGACGTGGAAAGCAGTCATGAAATGTTACTCTAACAAAATTTCCCACAAAGAAAAGGATTCAGTGATGAGAAATGAGAAGTTATGGTACTGTCAGGGTTTAGCCCAAAGGCAGGAAAGCATCACAGCCTCTCACTCACTTCCCCTCACTACAGGGGGATGGAGGAGACAGCTGGGGGACAAAACAAACTAACATTTGTGGGTTGAGATAAAGATTTAATAGGTTTAATAGGACACAAAAGGAAGGGAAAATAATAATAACAACGATTACAAGAATACACCCTTGGAGGTGGGCTGAGGGGTAGAAAATGCCTTGGCTCTGTGTAATCCCAGCTACAACTAAAACATCCCTGAGTTATTAACAGCATTTCTAGAACAAATCCAAAACACAGCCCCATACCAGCTACTAGGAAGAAAATGAACTATCCCAGCCAAAACCAGGACAGGTATTCCTCTGTATATGCCATATGGCCATCCTTCACATGGATTTATCTGAGGAGTAGGAGTTTAACCTACATAAGCTGAATATTTTCTGTTTCTTCAGTTAATAAAAATGTACCAGGTGAAAGCAGTGGGTGTTTAAATTCTTATGTGGAACAGTAGAAGGAGGTAAAGGTTCCTGAAGTGAGTTGGAAGCATACAAATATTCACCCTGTGGGTGCAATCTTGACTATATCAATGCAGGATCTGAAAAATAAATGATTTTAAAGCAAATAAAAAATGGAAAGTCTAAGTGTAGCCCTGGTCCTCAGAAATGTGCTGCTGGCAGATTAGGGCATTCCTTACTAGTGTGAGGAAAATTATTTACCCAGTAAATACAAAGATAAAACCTATTGTTAATTTGAGACATAATTGCCTCAGACCCACCTCACTGTTTGCCACTATCCTTTTTTAAAAAACTGGTCTAAAAAGAAACACTTCACATAAAAACTCATATGAGAGCATATCAAACCAGCAAAGTCCTCCTGACACAGACAGAACATAACCTGCTATACCTTATCCTTCCAGCTGTGGATAAAACAAGGTTCATTTGTTTAATTGCAGCTTGGTGCTCTCCTGGAGCAGCAGGGATGGGGCTGCCTCACTGACACTGTCCACCAGCAGCCTTTAATGGGGTCACAACCTTCCAGTGACCCTTTTGGGAATGCAGGGCCAGGCACAAGGTCCATACAGGATAACTGCTGGGCCAGTGGATGCTGTCTAGAATTTGCACTCAGAGCTGACTCTATTTGCATGATCTGTGGCACTTTACCCTTTAAATTTTGCTATAGCAACTCTTTTAATGACCTGCATCTTTCAATGTGTTTGGATGCTAGAAGGGTTTTTTTCCTTTTTTTGTAGGGGGTTAGCTGTTTATGATAATTGTCCTCAAACTTTTTTCTCAGCAGAAAATCTCAAGAAGTTGCAGGGGTACCGTAGCTCTGCTGGAGACTTCGATGGGAATGACAGGCCACGGGATTGTTTTCACACTCCTTTGGCACGTGGGTGTCTGAAAATGTATCTCCAGTGTTTCTAACACCCCAACAGAATTTATACCCTTACCCATGGGGCTGCCCTGAAATTTAACTGCTCAGGAATATTAGGTATCACTTGGTGTACAGAGATCTCTATGCATTGATTAATTTGGGCTACCTTGAACCAATAGCTTATGACCTTTGTAGAGTCTGCATTTAATTTAATCCCATGAAGCCATTCTATCGACTGGAACAAAAAGGACAAGATCAGTCTGAATTTCTGTTCATTTGAAAATGTGTTGACAAGGGACTTTTCTATCTATCAAAGTCTTTTCTCAGTCAAAACTGATGAGAAGCAGATGATATTGCCTTTATTGAACAGATTGCACTATGTAACATATATCTTAAACAATTTGGGGTATGTCTTTTATGTCTTTTAATTCCAAAAGAGAATATTTATATCTTGAGACACAATTAGTTCTTAATATTCATTCTTTTTAAAAGGAAGTCCCAAAAAATTGGCCCAAATGTCTTAGGTAATTACTCACAGAAATAAAAATAATCTGAACCTCAAGAAATCTATGAGTTATTGAGCCAGCTTCACATATTTTCAGGAGCTAGATTTTCCTATATCCTCATTATTTTACTGGATAATGCAAGTATTGTCACTCCAATGATATGTAGTTGTAATATATCTGCAGACTGTTGGCAAAAGAAACAATTTTAGGCAATTTTAGGGGAAATGCTCATCAACCCAATTTTTAGTGTTATGTGTTATAAAAACCAAACTAAAGTGAACATTCATTTTCAAAATGGTAAATGTGGCTTATATTTTTCCTAAAAATATAGAAAGTACACCTTCAATGCACTCAGTGCATACATGCCTAAAAGTTCAGAAGTTTTATTCAGTTTGGGCTTGTCCAGATTTATTAAATTGTGAATTGAAAGTTTGTATAAGCTTTGGAAGTCTCCTTCTTCCCTTGCCCTTTTCAAAGTCTTTGCTCTCTTGAAATTTCATTGTTTCTTTTTCTTTGTACAATCTAGAAACCTTCTCTACCAATATCAATGGTAAGTGTAATTACTAGGGAGTTGTTGGTCAGGAGAAGAACTTTAGACATGAGAAATGAAAAAAATATGACCACAAAAGGAGAGCATAGGTATAGTAGTTTCATTTTGAATTCCAACCAAAATATGATAGCTTGAGTAGAACTGCACATGAAGTATAGAAAGCATCCATATATTTTCTTTCCAAGGAACAGAAATATTGTTGTTTAGTAGTAGCCTTGCGTTTCTCAAGGTCCAAGTATGTGACATAGCCCCAAAATAATTTAACACCATGCTGGTAGCAAGGTATTTACAGCAGAATGAATCAGGGCTTGCCTGATCTTACAAATCCTTACAAATAAATGTGTTTCAGTACAAGGTGTGCTCATAGCTAAACATGTGCTGTGCTGCAGTTTGCTGTAGGTTTTTACCAATTCACTTCTGTAGCTTCAGGTACATCAAGAGCAAAATGGAAATTGTATGCCCAAATCCTGCATGCAGCTCTGGAAATATCAAATTGGATTGACATTTGCTTTATTTAAAGCTTCAGCTCTGTGAAATGTCCCTTTATGGATAAAATCCAGTCTTAAACAAGAAAGAAATGGGACCCCCAATTTTGCACATTAAAAAAGCAAACAAAAACCACCAAAGAAAACAAACAAAAAATCCCAAAACAAAACAACAACAACAACAAACAAATAAACAAACAAACAGAAAACAACAACAAAAAAATCAATCCTCCAGGTAATAACTTAGAATTATTGCAGCAATGCCATTATGATTTTGCATAAACTTGTTAATGTCATACTAAGGGGTATCACTGCTCATAAGTCTAAAACAAAAGCAGCCTTTTCAGACTGGTTCAGATGACTTCAGCCTGTTATTGTTGAATAACTGCCTGAGCAAGTTTTGCAATGCATATCTAATATGTGATCACCAAATATTATAGATCTATCTTTTTGTGTCAGTGAGTTTCTGGAGATTGAAGAGACCATCTTATACTTCACTAAGCTGCATACCCAAACAGGAGAGAATGAAAAATTCTCAATTTCTGTGCACTGAAGAGGTTGAATTAAGCCTGGGCTATGAAAAAAATGAATCCATTAACACATTTCCTGTAATTCTGGTTCTGTATGAGTTATTAAATGGAAAATACAGTTTTAAAAAGGATGGCTTACAGGTATCTCTTTATTGCAGACCTTTATGAAGAGTGAAATAGGGAAACATTTCTCTGGGAAGCAGTGCCAGAGAAGTGTTTAAAGTGGCTTCTTTTTACAGTGCTGAAATGAAGGAAGATCAGTGAAGAAATTAGTTTCCTATGAAAAAATAGGAAATATACTTGATCAGAAGTACAAAGACTAGCCCTTACACACCCAAAATATTCTCTCATCTGTGAAAATGTGCATGAGCTGAGCTTTCTGAAGACCTGATGCTGTGGATTATTTAAAAAATTTTACCAAATCTTGGGACAGAGGTGAAACTGAGAGGGATGGGTGCTTGAGATAGATCCTGCAACTTATGCCAGCAAAAGAAGTTTTCTCCTGCCTGTTCCCTTCCATCTTCATGCCAGATGTTTAAACAGCCTGGTTTGCTGTCAGCAGTGCTCAGTCACATTCCTGGGCTCACTGGACCTTTGGCAGTGCTGGCTGGCACCCCCACTCCTGATGCAGAGCATTCCTGAATGGTTTTGGGTACAGCTGCTGCCAGCTTGACCCACTTACATCCTCTCTGTGTTTTGGCAAGAGATTCAATCCACAATGAAGCCCGTGGGGAGCACTGGAAAGGTTTTCTCCTCCTTCTCCTCCATTCTCCTTCCTCTCTTGTGTCCTGTACTCTGCAATCTTGTGCCTATGAATACGTTTATATATATGAGTATTTTTCTTTAGCAGTGTGAAGAAAATATACTCTTGTGTAAGTATTTGCCAGATTGAGTCTTAAATCTGCAGTGTAGTGTTTCCCTGTGCTGCTGAATATTTATCATGCTTTATCCCAGAGATGGTTGCATTTCAGGGAAGAGCTGAGTTGATATATCAAGGCTAAGAGTCTTGCCAGCACTTCACTGTATGTGTAGTACTGCTGAATAAAACAGGGCACCAGTGCAGCTGAACTTCTCACTGATGTAAGTATTGACAGGATCACCCCCTGCTCCTACAAACATTCGGGGAAGGAAAGAGGAACATTGATTTGTAGAAGGAGCTGCTGGAGGAAAAAAAATCCATGAAGCATATTAAAATACTTGTAAAAATTACTTTCTTTCTGAATGCTACAGCAGTGCCTGAGAACTTTTTGCGACTGAAATAGCGTTTACTACCAAACACACTGCTCAGGAGATATGCCAGCACCACAAAAATAACGTTGGCACTGGACCATCTCTTCGTCTGTGATATTTATCATAGAGCAATACTGAGGATTTTGACTGTGAGTTCATGCTGTGGAATACAATGAATGTAATAGCAAGGAAATGGCAGAGCAGGTATAGCTGGATTCTATAATCCAGGGCAGCATCCATCACAGTGTGAAAAGGAGAACTGCTGATCCTGAGAGGCAACAATATATGGAGCAGAAATGTTCCAAATTTTTTTTGCTGGGTTGAAAAGAAATGCATGATTTCACAACCAGAGAAAAATCATGATGAAGTAGATGATACTTTTATTTATTCTTAAAAGACACAAGAGTCTGTTGCCATATGCCATAAAACTTGTCCTATGTCTTTTGAGGTGTCTAATCCTACTGCAGTTCTTTCTTACTGACAAATGATGTGAGGTGGTATGAAAGGCTGACAAAAGAAATATTTTATTAAAAAATTACTTTCATATCCCATAATTTGAAGAGAAAAAACAAACATGAGCGTCTTTTACAAGGGTAAACCATATACCCATTCTTCATGTTATTGTACTGATTAAATGAGAGTTTTCAATAATTTAAATCAGTGTAAAAAATATTCAGATTTTAAACAAAGAAAATTTTATTATGACAGGTCTATGTCAGTACCTTTCTTCAGTAAATATGTTAGGCTGTACTCACGTTGCTTACCCCAAGAAATACAAATAGATGTTGCAGAGAAACAGAGCTACATCACCTCTTTATACTCAGCTTTATATATAACACAGTATGTCCCAAAGTTTCCTGTACAGATGAATGATAATATGTGTTCACAGTCAGTGATGCATTCAGATGCAAATTCATGAAAAAGCTCTTATTTTAAAATAAATATCATGTGATTGTGCAGGAAAGTTATTATTTCCATGTGTGTAGATATATAAACAAATGATGACCTCTGGCTCAAGCAAGAATTTGACATACAATTTTTGCAGTTCAATCTGGTTTGGGCTTTATTCTGCCTTTTGAAAGCAAATAAGTATGAGAGAGATCCATAATAGTATCTATAGCATATGTTTTCCTCAGGGTGGAGGAAAACTGAGCCCTCGGATCTCAAGATGGGTAGAAGAGCTTTGCTTGAAGAGGAAGGCTTTGGGCAATCGCTTTGCAGGGTAATTTTGCATTCTGTAAATGAATCCCCATACAAAGAACTCAGGGTGCCATTTCCCAGCATGACCTGATGGAAAGGTGCACTGGAACCTCCCTGGCTCCCCCAGCATCTGCCGCAGGCTGCTCCCAGTCCTGAGGGGAGACAGGAAACTTTGTTCTTATTCTCCACTTGAAACCCCCTGGTGCTTTTTGATTTAAGTGTGACCAAACAACAACAGAGTGGGGGGGTTTTCTCTTCAGTGGGTCCCACCTCGCTACTGAAAACACACTGAGGAGGGAGCTCTTGAACTCGTTAGAAATCAGGGACAATCTCCCAGTGATTGTAACTGGTATCAAATCAAGTCTCAAGTGGACATGGTGGTAGTCTTTACTGTACCACCTTTCTGGCTGCCCACAGTATGAAAAGTGCTCATTATTCTCTTCTCCTATTGATTCCTCAAGTTCTTTATGGGCACTTCCAGATAATGAAAAACAGGATATAGATATATATTTGAAAAGTGTATGTTAGTGAGTATTTATTTAAAGTTTTATAGTGATTGCATAAAATCCAGGGAAGAGTCTCCAGATGTTGAATATACTGCACAAATTCAGAGAAGTACTGATATATATTAGCATCATTGTCAATTGTTATGAGCACTAACCAATTCAATCTTTCATTGCCCATTGTGCTTGAGTACTTTGACTTAATGATCCCCATCCTAGAGAGAACTCCATTAGCATTTGCAGATGTCTCTATAAATGTAGGGGTGAGAAAAGCTTTAGGATGTGAAATAATCAGGCTATATACTGCTAGTCTCTTGCTGTTAGTGGAGTATTTGAAATCCTCAAATTGGTTTCTTTTGCATGAATACTGAATTTTAAACTCCTGCTTGCAATTCTTTGTCATTCAGTTAATCGAGCATGCTTGAGGGTGGCTAAATTTCATCTTCAGGATATTCACATGTTTTAGAGATGCCAATTTACATCCCATAATTAGAGCATCATGAGAGCTCTGAAAGGGTGCTAAACTTGTTACAATGCTTGATCAATAATGTATGGCATCTTAACTGTTGTGTAGAAAAGGCTGCCCTTTGCTAGTCCAGGTGTTTTATAAACAGATGCTTCCTTTCAGGATCTATACAAATCTCTATGGTATTTTTTCTTTCCTATTTGAATACAAAAATCTGTTATACATTTTTACTGACCTCTTAGCTGTCTATCAGTTCCATGGAATGGGTTGTATTAATGCAACTCCATTGTTCAAGGTCAATGCTTTAAATAGTAACTCAGCACTGTGTGGAATCCCAGATGATGTCTATGTGTAATAAGGCACAAGAAAGCTCCAACAATGACATTTTGTCCAAACAATCTGCTCAATTCTGTTGCTGTGTCAGAGACTTCTGGTGTCCCTTCAATGTTATCTAAAATTTCCCACTGTTTTAAAACAATTCCCATTGTCTTAGAGGCTTTNTTTTTTTTTTTTGGTGCATTTCAATTATGGCTTTTATTCAGCACTACCATTTAATTCCTGAAAGTTACTTCAGTTTGACAGTCTCTGATTTAGCTGTTATCTATTTCACAGCAATGTCAAGTGCAGCATGATAAAGTGGGCAACTTTGATTGAATATAAACAGGATCTGGACAGTTCAATAAAAGTTCCTTGCATGTTTAATTCCTACCTGTCAGTGTATCACCAAAAGCACATAAGAAGATTTATGATGATCTTGGTTCACTTCCCTTAACTCACCTAAATGTAGTCCATTAATGGGCTTATGTTTAATGCATATTAATTGTGCTGCATGCTATTTTTGCATGGCAAGACAAATTAGAATTGGATTGAAAATATTTTTAGCTACCTTTGTGCATTATAAGAAAATATCCCCTGCATAAAGGACTCAGATGAGCTCTGCACATAACTAAAATTGACTGAACTTCTCAAAACCATGTCAGTTTGCTGAAGTCCTCATTGTATCACTTCATGTATGAATAGGATGTAAAATTAACCAGCTCCATTTTTATAGCACCTATTTAAATCCATGGCCTTGTTGTGGAGAACCTGGTGAATCTAAAGTTCACATTTCCCTTTACTGGATTGAAATTTACTTTTCACTGATGTAAGTAAAAAGAATATCAACTCAGTATTCCAAACTGTTACTTATTGATGAATGTTTTTTTCAAATTGATACATACAAAATACACAAAATGGGTATTTTAAACATCTCCATTTGAGAGCCTCAGCTCTAGTTTCTTTGAAGACACAGCCTGTGTCTTCACTGTGTGTTTTGTTTTGAACATTATTTGACACTGTTTTTGTGTTACTTCTAAACAATAATGACGTCTTCTAGATCATTGCAGAGCTGTTTTTGCTTTATCCTTGGTGGAAGCTGGACTTGTTTTTGTTAAAATTCTGTTTTTTCAAGTTACAGGGACACTGTAATGATTCAAAACTCAGCCTGTTTGAGGGGCTGCTGTTTAATGAGGGGTTACAGCTGCATGGAAAGGGTGGGGTTAAGTGACCATGGTATTATTTTCATTTCCCCAAGAATGCACAGGCCATGCCCTGTGTTTTACTTGTTATCTTTACTTGTTAGAGAGCATGGAATGATATGGACACAAATACTGGTCCAGTGGACAGCAGTTAGTGAGACCTGGCAGGTAGTATTAGAACACAGCTGGACCTTGAAACCAGAGCAACAAACACCTGTGTACTGTGACCTTCTATTTGTTGCACATCTGTCTCCCTGAGCTGTAAGAGGAAGATATGATACCACCAAGGAGAAATGACATTATAGTCTTATAACATTTCTGCATCCTATTCTCATTCGATTTCTCCTTCATTAACAGTACAAGCAGAGCACTTGCATATCCAGCTCTGTGTTTATAGACTTGGATTTTTCTGATAGGCTGACTCTTTCTAAATGCTACATCATCAGGGCTTAATTATAAAATAATTGCAGTGGATGCATTTTTCATCTGCCGTGAGTACCATTTTCACTGTTTTATGTCCTTTTAACAGTCTAAGTACTTGAGTCTGATGAAAATGAACAAAAGTAATAGGACTTGAAATACATTTCTATTTTTCTTTTAAATTAGCTTTTTCTTTTTTTCTTAAATACAACAAAGTTCCCAGCTGATTAGAAGCAAATTTGAAGTCAGTTTAAAGATAAATGCCCTTTTGTTCTTACCTTCAATTTTGCCTGAAACCAGCAGATGAGCTAGCTGGAAAAACACTGATTTTTTTTTTTTAACTGACTGCCTATGCACTTGCCCAATCCATTTTTAAACCTGCTGTTACTGTCTGCTTTGGTAAGCTTGTGTCAACAAATTATAGCTGGGTAAAAAAGGACTTGCTTTTATCTGAGTATCTCATGCTAGTGTGTTTCTCATTCTACTGGTGGGAGCTTGGTGAATAAAGATTCTCCACATTGTCAAATGGTGTCCATGACTTTGTACACCTCAGTCAAGCTCTTCCCCAGTGCAGTGTGGAGTACATTTTATTTATTTAATTGGTGTTACAGGCTGTGATATCATGGTTCACTAGACGATAGATGTTGTGCTTTTCAGCAGCTCTTACTTTAATGCACTATTTGGAAGTGAGAATCTGGGAGAGCTGGGCAGCAGAATCAAAAGCTTAAACCTAGTATTGCTAAAAGACTTGCTGGTTAGTAAAGTGTTCCTTAAGGAAGAGCCTCAGCAGGGAAAATTCAGCCTGGGCAGGGAAAACCGGCAGCTTAGTGGCTCATGAAAATAATTTAAAATTTATATTGTAAAATTTGGTGTTTGGTGTCTGATTAAGCTGTTCAAGATCTGCTCCTTCACTCATACCTGAAAGGAGGTTGTAGCCAGGTGGGCATCAGCCACTTCTGCCAGGACACCAGAACAGGACAGGAGTGCATAACCTCCAGCTGCACCAGGGAAGATTCAGGTTGGTCACCAGGAGGAATTTCTTCACTGGAAGGGTGGTCCAGCACTCCAGTGAGCTGCCTGGGGAGTGGTGGAGTCACCATCCCTGCAGGTGTTCAAGAAATGATGTAACAGTGCAATGGTTTAGTTGACAAGGTGGGATCAGTCAAAGGTTGGACTTGATGATCTTGGAGTTCTTTTCCAACCTCAAATATTTGTGATTCTATACCCTTTCCCTTCCTTTTCTGCTCTGTCTTTGGCACACTACATTTCTCTCTGCAGAAACCCCTTTGGGGCATTATTTTCTGTGCTGTTGCCAGCCAGGACCAAATTTCTTTCAACAGCCCAAAGGAGAATAGGAAAGATGGAAATTAATGAAATAAATAGCTTGGTAGCAGTAAGAATATTGTTGCAAAATAAGAGAGTTTGTTATTCTTTTAAAAGCTTTCTTTAAGCTGAACACAATTCTGCAGCACTCAGAAAGGAAGAGAAGTGGTGAGAACCAATAGTAATGAAAGGACAAATAAGGATGGATGGTTTTTTTAGCTTTTTTTTTTTCTTGCACAGAAGTTCTCCATCTGCAGCTCACAAACCACCTGTGAAATGTAGGAGGTTTCTGCTGGGTTGCAGCCAGAAGCTGTTGTGTGCTTATGATGTACAATACGCCTACTCCTAAAATTGTCTCAAAATCAGTGTCACAAAAAATTCAAGGGAAATGGAAAAGCAATGAAACTTCCTGGGTTGCATTTATCCAGTGACAAAATGCCATCCAAATGGGATTCCTCTCCCTGCATCCCACAGCACAGGCAGCACCAGGAGGAGTCATCCCACTGAATTCAAAGGGATGGGGCAGGGGTTGAGAGCAGAGGGAGGGAGATCAGGGAGCTCGGGGTACAGAGGGGACCAGGAGTGGGTACAGAAGTGATCTGATGCCACAGTGAAGTGAAAGGGAGAAGTGAGAAGTCAGTTCTTTGGAGTGGCACTGGCATGAGATGAGAGATTAAGGGGGAAAGAGGGACAAGGAGGGGGCAAAAGTAGAACAGGTATTGATCTGGTAAAGGTTTGGGTACAGGAGAGGGAACCTGTAAGTGGCTGAGCCGAAGATGGAAACAAGATATTAGGTTGGGGCTGTGGGGAAAAAACCAAGTAACATCCTGGGATGGTGGCTGGGATGTGAAGACAGAGAGGAGGAATAGATCTAAATAGTGTGTGAGTTTGGGAATGATTGTTATTTGATAATGGCCTTTGAAATAGGCTTCAAAATCCTAAAGAGAGGAACTGAGGACCAGGAAGAGGCAGAGACATGAAAAGTGAGGCACAAAAGGGTCCCTTCAAACCTTTGAGGGAACTCAAGGGAACAAAGTTCATTGCTTCTTTTTTCTGTAAGTATCTGTGAAATTTAAAAGCAAAGTTTGTCTCTCATCCCCTTTTGAGAGTTACTTCCAAAGAATTAAAAATAGATAAATAATCCTAGTAAACAGTGATAGATGAACATTGAAGTTGCAGATTTTATAGAATGCCAGATTAATGTCCATCCTTATATGGATATTAGGATACTATTATGAGTAAAATCATTACTTTATTTTTTTACCTTTGCAATTTTTTTCCCTTTTTCTAGCACTCTGTAAAATGTCAGGTGACAGGCAATATTTTATCTAAGGTCTCATCCCTTAAAAATTGATTTCTAATGAAACAAAGTAGAAGATGCTAAATTCATTGCTGTCACACATTGAACTGGCTCCTTATGTGTGGATGGAACTGAGAGAAGAGTACATCCCATCTGCCTAGCTCAAACAACTGGATCTGCAGTAGGAAATGATCTTGCACTGGGATTTAACAACCACAGGTACTGAAGAGAAGCTCTTGGTTATATTTATGCCTTATGCATGTGTCATGCCTGCTCTAAAAAGCATAGATCTCTCTCTTGTGCTGCCAGCTCCTACTTGTGTGCATTTATAAAGTCAAATAACTCGACCTCCCATCAACCTGCTCCCTGCAGAAATAAACGGGTGTGTTGTCTTATGCAAAAAATTATGTGGAAACACACAGAGAAAGTAACAAGTTACCGAAACAATCAAGTCATTTCAAATGGATTTCATTTGGTGTGGGGTGGGGTTTTTACAGCCTTTAGATACTTGTAGGTTTTGGGAACTAATGAGGTGTTTGTGGCTGGAGAA
This sequence comes from Rhabdornis inornatus, assembly GCA_013397075.1. NCBI lineage: Eukaryota > Metazoa > Chordata > Aves > Passeriformes > Rhabdornithidae > Rhabdornis > Rhabdornis inornatus. The sequence continues at coordinate 1,008,650 of VWZS01004114.1, read as the reverse complement.
GAGATGTCACAAGGAAGCAGTCCTTGGGAATCAGCCCGGGTGATTGATCCATCTATTTTCCCCTCTAAGAGCATCACACACACACTAATGAGGGAAAATGTGCATCAAACTGCAGTTTCTGTTGGAGTTTGGAAGCAAAATGGAGGTAGATAGAGAGAAAATATCAAGGGTATTCAGTCATTCTAGGATTTTATATTTTTACTAACTGTATTAAGCCTCTTTTAAAATTTTATTTTTATTTTTTAATAAATTCTTCTTCTTTTTCTTCTGATTTCATAGTTAAACCCTGAATGAAATCTAGAAGGAACCTCCCGCTTCCCGTGATAAAATTTTAAAGTGGAATGTTTTCAGAAACCATGGGGAGCAGTGATGGGTGGAAGTGAAATGAAATTTCTTTTGACAAGAAGATGACAAGAGATGAGACTGGAGAGATTTATGCATACTTTGGGATTAAAAACCTAAACTGATACATCTCATAGCTGTCTAGGGATGAGGCATTCACTCTCTATTTGCAGTGAAAAGTTACTTTAATGATTTTAACATTTACCCACTAAATTTTTCTCCTTGATGTATAATTCAAAATGCTGTATCAACTCCTTGAAGGTTAGACACACTTTCATTTTCATGTGGAAGTGGATCACCAGGTTGTTGCATCACTGTGCTCATCTCAGGGATGGGTGGAAAATTTTAGTCAGGACGAATCTTCTGTGGCAAAAAGATTTGTGCCAAGTCAATTCTGGTGGAAGATATTTAAAATAATGATTTCTGATGCTGAGTCACAGTGCTGTCACAGCACTATTAATAACAAACTGGGAGAACATTTGTCTTGCCATATGGGATGGAAGTAGTCCAATGTCTGCCTCTGGTTTTGGATGGCATTATATAATATTGCAGCATGAGGCATATACATTCTCTCTTCCCCCCTATCCCTCCTTAAATGCACAAGACAGATTTCAACTATCTTAAGGAATGAAGTGTTGTTAGAGAGAGTTGTCTTGATTTCTTTTGGGAGCTGTGGCAATTGTCAAGGATTCCTTGCCTGCCTCAGTCACTCATAAGAAGATTTAGTTTAACTGTGTTAAATTCGGTGCCCACGCTCATAATCAGAAATAAAATGTCCTCAGTTTAATTTGATTTAACTTAAATTACTTAGGACTGTAAAGAAAATCTAATCAAGGCATTTTCAACTCTTAATACAAATATCTAATGCAATTTAGCTAAACCACTTCAAAAATTCATTCAAATTAACCCCTTTGCTCCCATGCTGACAGACTTCATGTGCCATGGACACTTTTAATATGGATTAATAACAGACCAGTTATAGAGAATTCTGAAGAATTTTGGCACGAATCATGGATTCAGAATAGGTATTCATGTGAAATTTTCTCTCTATGCCTCAGTTAAATTTTCAAACTGTACAAGACTTTGCTTGGTAGGCCAGGGAAGAGTATGAGTCTGAGCTCCTGGGATGAGCTTCATGAAGAAGCTACACAAGAAACACAAATTTTGCTGGGCCCCACAAGCCCAGTCTAAGTCACCCCTGCAGTACTCACTGGCTCTCACTGTAGGACACACCTTATTGGGTTTCATTCCGGTTTCAGTTCCCCACAAAAGCTCAAATTGGCCATTTAAGACACGCATTTAAGGTGTCTTTCCTGATTAATGCCCCTGAGCTCACTGTGCCCAGCAACACCTCTTAATAGGAGAAAACAGAGTCCCTGTGTTGCTTTATATCTTCAAATGTGCCATCCTCTTCCTCCAATAGGTGTGATCACCTTCCCTCTCACCTCCTCCCATGCCTCCATCCTTCCTTTGTTCCATATGTCACTTTTCCCTGGAGGAATACTTAGTCTTTGTCTTTTCTCCTCAAATTTCTAACATTGCTCTTGTCAGTAGTAAATTGGTGTCAGATATATTTCATAGTATTCCCATCCCAACTCATTTGGCAGCTATTTTAAAAACGAGATTGTACAAGGATTAGCAAAGTCAACTATCTGCAAATATTGAAGATGATTTAACTCATGAGGAAGATGTAAGGCAACTCAGTGTGTAAAGCAAATATTTAAAAAAGAAAAGCAATGGAATAGAGTTGCTTTCTGTCTCAACCAAATAAAATTCTTAAACAGCTGTCCTAGTAAAATAAAAAAAAAATCAGTTTATTCTTATGGAGAGTAAGATGTTTGAGATAGATTTTAAGCTGATGCATTTGCTATCATGCTTTAAACTACCACCCTCTCCTTTTTGTTAATATTGTAGATATCTTTGCATAGCATAGTTCAGACACTGCCTGTTTAGGTGAGGACTACAGCACCATGTTATTGCCAGACATTGATAAATCTAGCCTCCATGTCTGCTTAAAAACTGTACTGGGAAAGCCATTAAAATAAGGAAAAGTGAATTAGGATTTTATGATGTTTGAGAAAGCTGCAAACCTGAGATAAAGAATTCACTTCTTTTCTTTTTTTTTTTTTTTTTTTTAAATAGGCACAACATGCGTCTCAGGATAAGCCTATGTTTGCTTCACTGAAATGTGGCTTTAAATGAATGTGGATGGGAAATGGAAAACATCTCCATTTCTAATCATGCTGCTGTCTCACTAAGGGTAGACAGCATCCTGATTCTAACTAAGAAATTATTCTTTTTCTGTTGCAGGAACCTCAGGCTGGCTGAGTGAAATGTTCCTTATAAGAGTACTTTGGTGCTAATGACAATAACAATAAGGAAACCAGCAATTCAGTGCTGGATGATGCTGCTGAGGAAACATTGACATGAGGGCAGGTAATTAGTGCTGCTGCTTCTATTAAAATAAGAGGGAGGAAAAAAATCAAAATTGAGTCAGTGGAGCAAAGGGGTTATTAAATTGAAAAAAAATCTTATTTACCCTCTGAATCCAGCTGAACTAAATAAACTAATCAATATAATGGGCAAATTCTATTAACAGTAGAAAAAAACCTGAATGAATAATTAAAGTATAACAAAGTAGAGTAAATATTTGGAGGACAGGGGTAAACCTGACAGAGCCTGAGTTGGTCAGTGTGCTGGAGTTGCTGCTTTTCAGCTTTTCTCTAGCTCTAATCAAAGACATAATTCTGCATATTATCCCTTTCAGTGGTTTCACTCTTGCCAAAATGAGATGGGGCATATATGTGGGGAGGAAGAAGAGAAAAATGCATCTGTTGGAACACCAGATTGAATTTGACTCAGCCAAAGTTGGAAGAAAGCTTCAGAACAGGTTTTTGCAGGTCTTTGATTAATAATTCTAATAGAAAATGAACCTCTGTAGCCTGAGTTTCTTTTTGATGTAGCATCAATGACACTCAGCAACTTAGAGCAATTATGAGTTTGGCACAGACTCTTCAATGAATACATGTGGAAGTAGCCAACTGGTAGTTCTTTTTCCAAATCCCAAGCACACTTTCTAGCCACAGAATGGTGCTGCATTTTCTCTTAGCTTTACAAGCAATAGAATTTTTTTTTCCAACTTTGAATGATGTTATTTGATTTAATGGAAAATTTTGAACCTCTTGTGGGTCAGGGATGGGCTATTTCTCTTTTTATATAGTTCCTAGAATAATGACTTCTAGATCTTGATTGGAGCCTTTCAAGGCTTCAAATAAATTGAACCATTTTTCTTGCTTATGCTTTTGCCCTTGTGTCTGGGGTTTTGGGAGAGGGATTGGGACTGGTTTGGGTGTTGTGACCTGTATTCTGGGCAAAAGAAAAATGAATGAGGATTAACAGGTTTGGTAAAAAACAGAGACTTTCCTACAGAATTATCTGCTGCAGAAAAAACCTCTATTTTGTTCCGTATGCCTTTTCTTTTTTTTTTTTTTTCCTTGCCGCAGTCAAATAAAATGCAGGGTTTAGTTTTGTGTCAATATGAAAATTAATTAGCATAAATTGTAAACCTGCTGTCTTTCTGAGAGCGCTGTTTCCTTGTTATTTCCTTTTAAATGGAATCCTAAAGGGGGAAAAATCAGATACTGTGTTATAAATATTGCATTATATTTAACTGATTTATATTTATAAAGCTAATTCCACTTCTTAATGCAATTCAAACAGGGAAAATTCTTCTCTGTGAAGGCTGGTTTACAAGTTGGATCAAGCATGCTGATGCAGTCAAAATGAACTGGCAGTTCTGGCCTGATTGTCTCATTTTTTACTTGGCCTCTTCCCATTTTCTCATGTTATTTTCCTCAGTTTAGTAATATACTCAAGTGACTATCTTTGCAAAGAAAATAACTTCGTGCAAAATACACATCTGAGGTGACAGCAGCTTCTGACCTTCATGCATATTATATTGTAGCACTGGTCATCTCAGAGCTCTGGCTCATTGCAAATTTAGGCTTTGACACTGTCCCTGTGTGGAGATCAGGAGGAGTTTGGAAATTGGAGGGCTTTTCACAGGGGGACATAATTGGTATAATGATGCTGCTCCTGCAGAGGTGCTGGGTAATGTCACAGCAAGCCAGCTGTATTTCCTGCTTTTCTTGTATATATATATATAGATATATGTATATGCATCAAGTAACAGCAGGGATTAATGAGGCCCTCCAAGCACCCAGTTTTTAGCATCTCTTTTATTCAAAAGGGGAGTTGGTTGTTAGTTTCCAGAGGTTAAAATATGAGAATCTTTAATTGAGGTCTCTGGCATGCCCAGCTCTTGCTGTGTATGAGTTACCAGTAACAGCATTAAGAGGTTTTGTGAGCCAGAGATTTGAAGCTCTCCCCAGGCAGAGGGGAGGTAGGAGCTGGTTGGACCAACCTCATCTTAACTGCCTCAGAGGCAGGACAGGAAATCGTAAATATGAAATATGAACTCAGAATAATCTGTAATTGATTGCAATTTGCAGCAGAGCAAGGGAATACAGGTGAGGTCTGATATCTGGCTTAGGACCTGTGACTCTGGGCTATTTTTTCCACAGGATGAGTTCAAATTGCAGTTCCAGGTACCCAGACAAGTCACTCAGATGATTAGTTCTGTAAATGTAGATTTTGCTGTGTGGTGAAGGAGATGGATTAGAGTGAGAACTCTGGAAATTTTCCTTACAAGACCAGCCTAAGGCTGAACATTGCTCTTCTTGTCTGGCACAGAGAAAGAATGGGTCTTTTTTGTCTCTGGAATCACACTTCCTACACTTAAAATTGTGAAATCACCCCCCTTGAAGGCTGCTGAGGGGACTAACATTTCTAGGGAACCGACATTGATTAGACAGAAAACTGCACAGTTGTGAAATGCATTGCTATCAAAGGAAAATGGATAAACCTAAATCTTCTGAAACAAAGGCAGAGCAATCTTTTAAACTGTACCTGGGGTCTTGCTGGAGCCTCTTTCTTCCACCCATAGTCATACAACTAAAAGAGGACAGGATTAGATTGGATTTTAGGAAGAAATTCTCCGCTGTGAGGGTGGTGATGCCCTGGCATAGGATTCCCAGAGAAGCTGTGGCCGCCCCTGGATCCCTGGGAGTGTCCAGGGCCAGGCTGGACATTGGACCAGCCTGGGACAGTGGAAGGTGTCCCTGCCATGGCAGGGGGTGGGATGAGATAGTTTTGTTTCCATCCAACCCAAACCATTCCATGATTCTGTGACACAACTCTGCCCCATCTGCTGCTTTAGTCTGTGATAGAATTCTATCTATATAGATAGAATAGATAGAATCCTGTTCATCCCTGACAAGGCAGGACCATGTAAAAGCTGTGAATATGCAAAAAGCCTGCATGAGAATTAGCTGCCATTAGTTTTGTCAAATTGTAATGCCTCTGAATGGGTGTAAATCAAATGTTTTCACTGTGCCAGGACAGGTTCTTGTGTGCTGGCTACAGAAGTGTGCCTGGATGTCTGTGTGCATGAACTTTATTCTGATGGAGCTGTTTGTGTGTGGTGGTGGTGGTGTAGTTGTCAGGCAGAGAATAAAGGAGAGTTGAGCACAGGCCTGCCTTAGATTAGTGCTGCTGAAGATGTCAGAAGGCAGACAGGGACCATCTGTTACAGAGCAGGTTCAGCTCCCCACAGGCACTAAAATAAAGTTTTCCTTTGGCTCACTGCTTTTAGGCTCCCTAGGGTTTCTGTTTAGGATTCCCCTTTTGCTCATCAGCTAAGGATGTCTTTGATCCTAGTCAAAACAATAAAGTTTAAAAAATTTGTCGTTCCCACTCTTTAATTAGCCCCTCTCTTTTCAAAAATCCAGTTGGATACCATATCATTTTCCTAGATCAGTTTTTTGAGCCACTTATTTTAATAGTTTTGTGATATGGCTTATACAATATCTCATGTTGGATAATTTATTTCCTCTCTGGCATAGAAAGCCATTAGCCTTAACTATTTGTTCAGTAACATTTTTGTTCTATTTAATGGTGTCCAATTCATCTCTGGGATTAGCAGTGTGAATACCAACCAAGCTTCTGTAAGTTTTTCCCACAGGTCCAGTAGAAGTTCATATTTTATGTAAAATATAAATTGTAAAATATAATATATTTTACAATTCTAATGCAGAGTTATTCATTGCCTATTCAAGAACAGGCATTTATCACAGCCCTGACTACAGTAATATCCCCATATCCCAGCCTAACTGCCCAAGGTTACAATGGTCACAAAACCATTATTCTGCTTCCCTGTTGTGACTTACAAGCAGTTGAATTGGGATCAGGGCAGAGACAGCAACAGATTGGCAAGGATATCTGACTGCCTCTAACTCAGCAGGATTGTGTGAGCTCCATGGGCTTTGTGAGATCCACTCTGCACTAAAGCCTGGCAGTCAGTCTCTGCAGGCCATGACTGGGGTGAAACTCCCTTTTCCCACCCTATTCCATGCTGGCTTGAACTGGTGATGTGTGCCAGGATCAGCCTCATTTCTCCTGCTCGGGGGGTGCTGACCTTGCCTCCCTGCTGCCAGATATTAAAATCCACACAGCAGATGTGTGCCTCTGCCTAAGCCCTGAGATATTGCATCTTGCCCTCATCTCTTTGTGTCAGAAACCCCTCCCTAACCTCACAGACCTGCCACCTCCCAGGGGAACCCCTCACCACTCCAGTGCCACCCCTGCCTGTGACCTCTGCCTGCGTTTCCACCGCCTGAGTTTCCTTAGGGAGCTGAAGGTGTAAATATCTTTGTTGACTCTTTTTTTTTATAGCTTTAATTTTCCTCCCCTATCTTCTGTATTAAAATCGTTGATTTTATAACTGCCATAACTTCTGTGAAGCGTTTTGGTTTCTAGAATGTGTGGATGTACAGTCTTTTAATAGAATTATTTTAAAAATTGGAAATTTTTCCAAAGACCAAAAATTATTTTCTTCTGCAAATAATTTCAAAATTCTGAGATATATGAGGTGCATGCAACAAATATTCTCTGACATGGAAGTTCATAAACAAATAATTTTTAAGCAAGTGGTGATGTTTAAGAAGCACATAAATTGTAAATATTTTAACCAAAGTAAACCTGAAATGAAATTTTCAGCATTTCTAGTAGTAAGGGATTGATATGTTGTGGAGGCCAATAAAATGGTGCTAAAAATACTCAAAGAGCATTCTCAAGACACTAATTTATCTTATTTTAATTAATTTAGTAACAGCAGAGCCTCCCCAAGGGAGAAGAACACTGTCACCACCACACTCTCTAGATATCTGACTGCCATGGCTGTCTAAGGAGTCATGTCAAAGAGTTACTGGCTTCTTTTTGTGTCAGCAGTCAGGTGTTTCCTGGCAGTATCTTGGTCTCAGCAGCTGCAGTGACAAATCTCATCCCTGCTGGAGCTCCCAGGGCTCCACACTCTGGGGATGCTCTGCAAACATCTGTCGATTCCTGGCCATGGCAGAGATTGAGAGTTTCTTCTGCCTCCTTCCCTAAAACCTGTAGTGTTGTATCAGCTGCTTGCAACAACACAGAGGCAGCTGGAGCAGGCTAAGTGGCAGGTTAACATATAAATCTGTATAAATCTGTGTCCTCAGCAGCACTGGTGCAGAGGCTGTCTGCTCTCAGCTCTACTGCTGGCTCTGAGTATGAACCAACTTCAGCTCAATCAACTCCCTTAAAGATCTTAATATCCTACTGCTGACACCCCCCTGATAACAGCCTTAGAACCATCCTTAAGTATGGGAGACTGACAGTTTTGAAATAGCAATAAATCAGCTTTTTCTGTCATCTGTTTATCTCAACTAAGCCAGTGTGAAGTTGCCAGAAGAGAAACCTGAAACCAGAATGTGACTCTGCAAGTAGCAAAATTACCCCTTCTTCCCTGTTCTGCTCCAGAAATGTGTCTCCTGGATTAGGAGTGTCTAGATAGAGTTGTGAATGTAATTGATTTTCTAGTTTGGCTAGTGAATTGAGAAATGAAAAACGTTCAGCTTGGGTCAGTGTGATTTGTTTGGTTTTTTGAGTTTTTTTTTCAACTGGCTGTCAGATTTTTTCCTAGGTAAATTAAGGAATTCATCTAGTGGTTTCCAAGTAGAAAGCCACCCCAGTGCACTAATGTACAAGTCTTTGACTCATCTGCATACATGGAAAATCTCCATCTCAAATTTGAGATCCTGTTTTGCTGCTGCTGGCTCTTTTCACCTCTGATTAACTTCTTCCTTCGATTCTCAAAAATGAAAATGTCCTGCAGCATTCTGTCTTTCCTGAATTAAAGTCAGTACCCACTTTTTCTGACATCAAAGATCACAGTTTCAATCAGATTATTTCATTCAGGTTGCCTCCTATGACTCCCCAGATTTTCCCCACTACTTACTGATCACTATTTAATTCTGGTTTTCTTCCCTGTCTCACTAAGAGATTTCAGTGAGTCAGCCCTAATTTAGTGTTCCTACATAAAATATCACCTTGCTTGTGGTGTTTCTCGGGGTACTTGGTCAGCTGACACAGCATTTCAGTCCTGAACACATTTTCTTTCATTACAAGGATGCTAATAGTTGTGAAACTGTCTTTAGAGATTGCTCTAGAAAACGGATATCTCTAAATGAATCAATGTCATATTGAAATTCCCAAATATTCTGACTTTAAAACAGAGATTAAAATTAAGCAGCTGTCTAAAATTAAGCTCTTGCATATGTGCCTTTCTGGTTCTCTGGGAAGTATATTTAGTACTTGGGATAGCCAGTGTCTAGCATGGTGAAAAATTATTCGAGTTGCATAAATCCTTTCACTAAGCTGAGAAGAAAGACAGATGCTGAAGACTTCTCTGAATCATCTGTAGAACAGGAAATTATATAATTTTTGCATGGCAGTATGAGAACCTTACATATCAACTAATAATGAGTAACTAAATCAGAAGCCTCTTGTCCTTAATAAGTGTTTCTTTTTGTCCTAATGCATTATTCAACTAGATTAATGTCAATCTCTCAGTTTAATAACTTGCCAGACAGTAGGTTAATATACTGCTTTTGTTGGTGAGCCATACTATTACTGGCTAATTTTTAAAATAGCAGTTTGTCAGGCTGATCAAACAGGTCTAATTTTGGATACTTACATTTTCATCTTCAGTGGTTTCTATTCCGTGATTGTAAAATTAATGTCCAAGCAAGGGAGAGCTTCCTGTAGATGGCAATGTTACACTGGGATAAAAACGAGTGGAAATCCTACATCTCAGTAGTTTCACTCTATTAATCAGTGAGGAAAGGCATTAATGGCAATTCAAGATACAGCTGCTGAAACTGCTGCAGAGGTAAATATCTATAAACACATCATTAGCAGTAAAAGGATTGGATCATTGTTGTTTGCTCTTATTGGGACTTAGTGAGGAATCGTACTTGCTGGGAGCTTTTTACACCAATATTATATCTGGTTCAACAACAGCTAATTTGCCCAAATTCTTACCTGGTTAAAACAGATGACATCCATTTGATGGCCTCATTATCATCATCTAGGAGAGCTGCTATTGTTCCAGTTAAAAGTCTGGCAATCTGACAACAACAGTAAAATCTATGTCAGCTTTTCCCTGCTTTCTGGGTACCTTTTAACCAATTTATTTACTTTTTCTAAATGTTTTGTTGAGTCTTATTTTGCTTAGCATATATTTTCATCAATCCCTTAGTATACAGGTTTCTTTCCCATCAAATGCTTAATGTCTCTACATAAATATCTGAATTTTCATAGCTCCAGGTAGACTATTCAAAAATTGAAAGTTGCACGTATTTTTAAGAAGTTTTGTTCTAAACCAGACATGTTCCCCTCAATTTTTTGAAGATCCTGTGTGGTTTGGGAAAGTATTTAGTTATTTGACACAAAAAAAACGTGAGTTAGGAATCCAGTCCATGTGCTATGTGTGTTAAAAATCCAGTCACAGAGTCTGCATAGCAAGTATTCAAAGCACTATCCAGGACAGAGTGTTTATGAGCAATCATTATGCAGAAATATATGTGAACAAACCATCTGTTCTGCAACTTCAAATAATGAACAAAGTGGCCAAAGAAGTCAGCACAAAGAAATTCTGTAAACTAGGGATGGTCCTAAATTAATCAAGTAAATTATTCACTGTGAAATGCTCATCCAGTTCAACAAGCACAGAACTGAAAATAGATTTCTTGAGGCCAGGTCTTAGAAAGCTTCATAGCACAGACCACTACAGTTCTGTATCACCACGTTGTAACTTTATTTGCCATCCTCAGTAAAACAGCTATGGAATTGAGAGTTTTATTTGGAGGCCTGACTAACTGCCTGCAAGTCATAGCTGGATGTGATTGTTTCATTTACTGGGTGTCAAATGACTGCTCATTTACAGATGATTGTGCACAGGAAATTATAATCATTCATTTTGACTCTGAACTAAAGTTTTTCTCTGAAAAGGTAGACCACAGAACATACACACTATGGTGAAACCTGTACTTCAGCTGGGAATCTGTTTTGTCTGAAGTGACCTTTTGCAAGGATCCCATGGGTCTTCACTGCAATTTTGTTTGACCTTTTGTTAAAAACCAAGCTCTTCTACAACTGATATTTGGCAGAGTGATTACTTGAGCAGAGGTTCATTGGAAAAGACTTCCAAAGGCAGCAAGAGGAGCAGGACAGTGTACAACCAGCAGTGGGACACAAAGCTGATCTGCATTGTGACTCAACACACATGCTGAACATTAGTTAGGCTTTTCCTTAACAAACCAAAATAATGTTTATGGTCAGGAAAGCGGATGGATTAGAGAATCTCACACTCCTGGTTGCCCCAGTCAGTTTGCAGTGAGAAACTCAAAAAGTCTACATGAAACTGGGGGTCACACTCTGTATGTGGAACACCTCAGGTCTAGTAAGGCTTGTTTTGGACTCTTCTATTTTATATAACTTTTATTTTTTTTAACCCTTCTAATGGTAACAACACAAATGCCTCTAAGACATCTGGCCAAACTTGTGCTTTTCTGACTACAAATCACATACCTGGCACAATCACACTTTTGTTTTGGCACTGTGCATTTATTACAACATGGACCAAACATTCAAGGTTTTCTTCAATTTGCCAGGTTCTAGACCAATTCCCCTACAATGGTGTTAAGTTTTAATTTTTTTTATCTCCAGTGTATCGATGAATTTGCATGAACAGCAACAAGGAAAGAATCAGTTCCTTCCTTTGTTTTTGTCTGAATGCTTTCTCATGTTCATGGAAATATGCTGGAGTATCACTGGAAATATGGGACAACTGTAAAGTGATATTTCTGCTCAGCATAATTCGAGTTTCTTTCTCGTTCTTGACTGTATTCTGTAATTTCCTCACCTGTAGTGGACTGACTGGTTAATATGTGAAGCTCCCTACCAAATCCCATTTTTTTCTAAAACTGTTTCCCAGCAATGGTCTGGCTGTGGGCAGGAACTGGAGGCAGAACCCATCACATGATGTGTGGAAGTTGAACACAACTAGTGGGAACAGGGGGTATTTTCTGGAGAAAGGGCTGGCTTGTTTTTATTTCAAGCTCAAGTAACCTTGAGGTTATAGTTTGCTACATTCTGATAAATATCAAGCTTTTTAAAAAATTATTATTCCATTCTGTCTATGTACTTAAACCTTGACATTTTTGATGGATGTCATAGCAGTAGTGAGTTATCAAATTCATTTTTGACCTAATCAGCAAATGTGTGTCCTCCCTTCAGCATTAGGGGCTGGGTTAGAACTGAGCCTCCAAGACCAGCACAGCAATGGTCTCCAGAGCTGCCTCACTGCACCAAGCACTTTTTTGGACACTCTGATACCCTTAGTGCCAGTGATGTACAAAGATATGAAGAAAATTAGAACCTGGTCATAAGATTAGATATAATGTGTTTATAATATGTCTCAGGGCTAATTTAAATAAGAGAGAGGATTTCCTTTGTCATCAGTGAGTTTTAACTTGGGAAATTACTATCAAACCAGGTAAAGATGAGAAAGCCATAACTAACAGCCTCTTGATTTTTGTCTGAAATTTGAAATCAGTCTCCTTATTTCTTTCTTGAATAATGTGATTAATTTATCTCTTGAAGCTGAGCCACTATTCAGGGAACAAGCTACGAATTTAGCTTTCTGTTTATGGATGGTACTTTGAGATAATGCTTTCACACATCTTATCACTTGTTTTTTTGAGTGCTGTTTTATTTTTTCCCCCATTTATTTTGCTCTTTTCCCAGTGAATAGCTTGTTGTGATTATTTGGTAGTCAATATTTAACATGCAAGTCTTGTGGGTTCATTGTGATAAGTCACACAATGCTGCAACTGTCTCTGTGTTGAATAAACATAGCACAGGAGAAGAGTCTGAGGCTGTCCCCAACACTGTGAAAGTCTCAAGGAGAAACAGCAGCTTAGAAAAGAGAAAGGGACAGATAGAAAATGTTATAACTATTGTCTTGGCTTCACCAGCCAGGCCTTGCCCAAAGCGTAATTCCTTGAAGCCTTCCTACTGTAAGGTTGATTGGGAGGGTGCAGAGCTCATCTATCACACTCACTGACATTTTCTGAGCAGGAATTGCTTTGGGAGTGAGATCCTCGTGGATGTACAGCAGTCAGGTTGAGACCTGGATCATTTCTGGCGTGAGCTTTTAGGAGCAGTGTGCCCACAACCCTTTCCTGAGGCTGCAAGTGCACGTGTTTGCTGTGTCCAACCACCCCTGGAGAAAAAGGGAAGCTGGGAATGGATGCTGTGTTGTGGTGGTCTCAGCTGTGTGATCTTGTCCATATAACCCTTAGGAGTGACAAAGGAATGCATTCAGATTTTTATTGAGACACCTTTGACACTTCACACAATTGGCAGAAGTCACATTCCTAAATGATTCTGGAAAATCATCCCTTTCCCCTGTGCATGAATACTGTTGCAATGGTCGTTGTGCCAAATGGCAGACATGGGACTATTTTATGCTTTGTGAAGCCAGGATGGCTTGAATGTTATTATCATCTTTTCAATGAGAACAATACTGCACCATAAAAATTAAACACAATATCATTCCTGGTTTGCTAGAAATGATTGAAAGATCCCTGTTCTGAAAGCATATTTCCTCCTCCATTTTCATCCTCCTCAGATTAAGAAATTGCTCTGAATCACTGGAAGCAGCTTCAACAATGGGCCAATTTGTAGATGTTGTGTTTGTAAAAACTCCCTGCCAAACCACAGAAACCATTTCAAAACACAGAGTGGCTTAAAAGTAGCAAACTGACATGATAAAATTAAAAAATACTCAGTTTTATTGAGTGTCCTTTGTGACTAGTTGAAAAATACCAAATCCCTACTTGTAATCACAGACAGTATACAAGAGTATTTAAAAAGGAGTGGATGTTGGTATCCAGGTTTAATTACAGCTTTGTTTAAGAAAAACCTCTGTCCTAATTGCAGTGTCAGTGTTGGATTGTGGAAAGACTTCCACTGTGCTAGAACAGCTACATCCATGAAGTCCAGGATACTTTTTCCCTCACTTCAGGATGTAATACAGGGAAAATAGGTGAGGAAATATCTTCAGTGAATAATCTACTCATTTCCAATCTTCCTGAATTACCATTTCTTTTCAAACACAGCGGCACCCTACAGGGACAGACTTCTTTACACAAATACTAAATAGAACTAAGAAAAAAGAAGCAATATTTTAAGACATGCTGCCAGGCTACCCACAATGTGATGTGATTTTTGGCACTGGAATAGAGGAATTGTAAGGAAATTTTTAATTTGGTCAATAAACAATAAATGTTGGTAAACACTTTTTCTTTTTTTTTTTTTTTTTTTAATGGGGCAAGATGGGATTCTTCTAAGCCAGCTCTCTGGGTTTACATGATATGTAAAAGTACAGTGACAAATCAGATAATAATAATAATAATGTAGAAAACTATACTTTTATTTTGTGATACAATTAACTGAATACTCATTATATCAAACACATTCATCTGGCCTGATGTTAAGCATTAGCATTGTGTAAGAGAAGTATGTTTTTTCTTAAAAGAAAACATGTGTTTTCTTGTACTACCATAAAAAACCCCATTCCATAAACTTTTAAGTGCTAGTGATCTTTGTATGTCTCACTGCTCTGTGGTTTGGATGCATCTTCTTCCCTTTGTCTATTCAGATTATAATGTTTCTAAGGGCTTATTTTTGTCCTCTGTGTGTAAACAAAACCCAAACATTCCCCTCCTTCACTTATCACAATACAGAAACAGAAATAAAAATGGTGCTCCTCTTTAGAAGATACCTCAGATAAACAACAATGTGCCAAAATTTCTCTTCCTGCTTGGTCTCATAGATTTAGGACACAAAGGCTTCCCTTTTACAAATCTGAGCCTGGATCTGAGAAATGAGGGCATAGGTAGCTCTATATTATAGGTGCATGCCTGTATCTGCAAGTGTGTATTTATAGATATGCACATAAATATATATAATTTTAGAAATGACAAGGGAATGACAACATCAGGAATGTCACCTCAACAGTGCATGGGATTAACACTTCTTGGATGACCTTGGTTTAATTCATATTTTGTCTTTTGAATGCCTAATTTTACAGCTTGGACTGACTTCCTCTGTCCCAAACTTAGCTGCCTATTAAAGAATATGCCTAGTTTCATTTTTAGATGTAGATTTTTTGTCTTTTCAAAGGGATGAGGGTAGAGGATTCAAAGGTAGTTAACATTGATTATGGTCTCTAAAGGACATGCATGTATGTGTCAGATTTATTTTAGCAAATTTTGTTAAATCATATATTTTAGGGCTGAATCTCATCTCTCGGCTTTCTTCTTTACTTTTGAATGCACTGAGTTTCTTTTGAACATTTGACTTTTTGATCAAGCTTTTAGTTCTGTGTAAGTTCTTAATTTTACCTAAACCTTTCAAAAGCAATTTCTGTCCAAATCCACACTTTCATTGACAACTAATTGAATTTTCAGGATGAGATTACAGTCATTTGAGACCTACAGATCTGAAGGGCCACAGATGGTTCTGCTTCTGTAGAATGTGTGCTAGGCTTGATGTGAAACATTTGATGGTTTTGCTTCTTCTCTGATCTGCATTTCTGCCTGCTAGTATGCCACTAGGCCTTTTAAGTTAAAAAATGCTAATTAATTGTTTGTATGGACACGTGAATTTCAGTAATACTCCTGGATTTGTTTTACTAACTACAGTATGGACTAGAGAACTTGAAGAGCACCAACCCATTCAGTCACTTGGGGCATATGTACAAGGAGATTTGGGCAACTCTGGAATAGTTTCTGTGGATTTGAGCCTTCATAGACAGAAACAGTGTATGCTTTAAGAAGGGTATTCAGACAATTAGAATAGCCCTATATTAAAGGGGAGTTTTGTCTCAAATAATAAGACAAAATATTCATGTTTAATATTTTCCCAGTAATCCAGGAGGAGCTGTGATTGTGGGCAGAGCCTGTTTTGTGCGAGGCTGCTGAGGATTCAGAATCACTTCTCACATGCTCCAGCCTTTTTCATTCTGAACAAGTTGTGTGAATATTTAATATGCTGTAGACTCAAGGTCGTAGATGGTTTGCAACAAATTATTCATGCAACAAACTCTTCTGCTTCCTGAATCTCTGTGAAGGGGTGGCCATTTACTCACATAGAAATCCACTGAATGTTTTACACTTTTTTTTGGTTGTTGTTAATATTGGTGGCGCAATATATCTCACAGGGAAAGGTGGGCCAGTTATCATTCTGTTGCTAAAACTCCCTAAATTCTCTTACTGGATTTGACACAGTGACAGTATCATTAACAGCAGTCAGCTTGATTTCAGCAGTTTTCTGAAAGTAGTTTTTGTGGTTTGCTTGTCATGTGAGAATAATTTGAATGATATGAATTTGAATGAATTTGAATCACTTGGCATTCTTAATAATAATATTGCAATACATTTTTGTAATGGCTGTTGCTAAAATATGTGCATTGGCAACTCTCACTAGTACCTGCTCTATTCTCATCTCCCTGAAATAAAGTGTTTTATTTATTTGCAACACCTGGAGAGCTGTGAGAAGGATATTGTAAAAGTCCATCTGGACAAGTGAGCCCTAGTAACATAAATTATAGTGCTCAAAGGCCATATGCACAAAGTAAAAGTGGAGGAGATTTTGGGTATCTGGTCATATATTTTCTAAAGTTGCCTGCCTTGAAACAATAGTGTTGCCAGGTTGGTTATAAATGATATGTTGTTCAGAAATGTAGTTCTGGAATTTTTTTATTGTTGTTTGACTCAAATGTTTTTTTTTCTACAGATGCTTGGAGTCTGCTTGGAGTTAACAAAAGATAAGCACAGACTTAAATTTTGGTTGATGACTTCAGGTAGGTGGAAATTTACCTACACCATAAACATTGAGATAACATCAGCCTCTTGATCCTCCTGTTGTAAGGCCAGGTCCATGCTGGTGTGCTGAATGGCAGCTGCCTTCCATGGGTTCTGGTGCTGGCAGTGAATTCCTCTGCCCCTCTTCCTTGGCTTCTCACTCCTCAAGGTCTTCTCATTTTCTGTTTTTTTGTCAGCAGAAACAACTGTGGTGTTTGCTCCTCAACTGAATGATAACACTTTTTTTTTTCCCTGAGAATTCTGGCTTGCGTTCAAATTAGCTAGTTGGGTTTTATCCCCCAAGTCCACATGGTTCCATCAAACCACTTTTTTATTACATTTTTGCCTGGATTTTAGGATTTTTGCTGGGATTTGAGGATGCTCTCTGGGTAATACTGGCAAATCTTTCTTATGAAGTGTTTGTTTTTTTCAATCCATTTCTACTCCTGTCTTTTCCTGTTTTCCAGCTGGCAAACTTTCTAAATCCTGGGTGAATACTGAAGGCAGGCAGGATGATCTTGTGTAAGGGATTTTTCAAACATGGAACAATCTCAGAAATTACATTGTCAAGCTCCCTGCTCCTGTGTAGAAAGTTGCACTTCCATAAAGGTCTGTGAGGAGAAATCAGTAAAAGAAATGGAGGGTACTTCAAAACAGTCAAAGCTTTATCAATATTTAAGTCCAAATAGCAACAGCAGTAATTATCCATATACCCAGCACAGCACTTGAAAGCATGGTAACCTTGGAAATGATAAACTCTAGAAGAATGAAATTGGCAAAGAAACCTACTGTCAGAAGGAAAGAAGACTCTTTGAATGCAAAAAAAAAAAAAAAAATCCTATCTGAACCCTGAGATATTCTTAAGTTTCTGCTTTTAACTACAGCTGTATCTTACTGCTGCACAGAAGAGAGGGTATTTTCTTTTCCCTCTGGAAGAAAAAAATATTTTAAAAACATCTCCTGCATGAGCTTTTTAATTTTATAATCTGCCTAAGAATATCTTGCTTCCTGCTGTAATTTTTCAGCTGATTAGAAGCTAAACCATGTGTTCTTACCAGCATCCAGGATTTGTATTAATGGAAATAGCATTACAAGATCCTCTTGTAATGAAGGAACATAGAGGTGCAGAAATATTTTTGGGGTCATTTAACTGCTTTAAGAGTCAGATAGATAAAAGTGGCAGCCAAGGCCAACCACCACAAAACTACCCCAGCCCATCAAATGTCACATCAACACTGAGTTTCTTTAACAACGTAACATCCCAAATTTCTGTGTCAGAAGTAACATTGCCTTCATGTTTCTGCCCCAGACAGTTTCATCTCCAGTTCTCCGTTCTTGTCGCTGCTTGCCAGGATGTTGAATGTAGATCTGCTGCTTTGGGGAGGTTTAAATAAGAATGTGCCCACACTTTACTTTGAGAATATTTCAGACTTCCTGAAGAAACCGTAAGTTCATTTTTCCCCTGTGTGCTTTTCTCTAGCACTGTTCATTTTGCAGTTGTCCATTCTTTGGTGTACATTTTGTTGTGTTCCTTTCAGTTCCTTCAGCACCTTCATCTTAACAAATAATGGTGTTAGGAATCCAAAGCAGCTTGGTTTCTGACACTCCGTGTTTCAGAGGCCTTTTGAGCCAAATGTCTGCTGAAAGCTGAGTTGTGCTTTTAGGAGTTATGAAGTCACTGTCCTAAACTAAGGACTTTGTATATTACCTGAACAGTAATTCTTCCTTTTGTTCTACTTTGTGTATCACCCAGGGTCTCATCTGTCTTTTACTCAACAGCACATTTAAAATCTGAGGTCATTGTTGAACATTCAAACAGGTCATCACTAAAAAAAAGCAGATAAATTATTTGTGAAATGTGCCATTTGCTAGAACCTACTTAAAGGTCTTCTGAATTTAACAAAAGATTTAGATAGTAATTTTGGTTAGTGTGGGGCCTTTTTCTTTTACATCACTAACTGCTTGGTTAGATTTCTAAGAGCTTTAACAGAAAATAAAACTCCTTTTTTGGTACCTCACTGTTTGATGCCATTAAAGGGGTAAGGTTCTATGGTTCCCGTGCTATGCTGACTGCATACATTTTCACTCAGAAAATTGGTACAGATTTCTTTACATTTTTTACTTCCCCTCTCCCTGTCCCAGTTGGGTGAGCTCTGCAGTCACTATATTTTCAGGTATATCAAGACCGATAGAATGTGAATTCTGTATTGCTAAGGGCATTCAGTGTGCAATCACATTGCCTTGGCTTGGCACTCTCAGCCATGGCAGTGCTGATTTCAGTGCCAGCCAGCAACCTAAATATCTGCTCTGCTTTTCTGAAGGGTTTTGCAGTTCAGACTGAGTTTGTTGTTTTTTTTTTTTTCTTTTCCTGCAGCTATATTGCTCTCAGCTACTCAGCTGAAGGCTGAGGCAGGTACACCTAGCCAGGCTTTGGTCTCAGCAGAGATTGCAGTGTAATCAAGATAGAGTTTCAACTTAAAAAAATGATGTTTGTGAATCTGCAGTTGTGTCATTTGACCACTGTCATAAGTCCAAAACCGGTTCCTTCCTTAGTTCACTGAAGTCCAGATGCAGCAACCTCTAAACACTCACATTACTTAGAAGAAGATGTTGAAAAATTCTCATTGTCATTTGGGAGCCTTTTCCACTCATTTTCTAATATTGCTTTTGAAAGTTCTTTTTGGTGGTCCTAGAACAATGACAATAAACAAGATGACATTTACCATCTTTTTTTTCCCTTGAGTGCACACCTGTTTGTTTTTTCACTGCAATCCCTTAGAACTCCCACCTTGCTCTGCTGCTTTCTGCAAAACCAGGGGAAGTGTCAGTGTGAGTGCCCAGCCTCAGAGCACACCATGGCAAGGTGTTTGCCATGAATGAAGCAGGGAAATGAGCAGAGATGGTCACATTTGTGAGCACTTTGCCAAAAAGAAAACAAGGAGAGGAGGGGATGTTGAAAAAATATAGATCTTCACTCTTTTTGTTGGCTTCTGGGTATGTCTGAAGTAATCAGAAGGAAATGAAATTTCAAGTTGGCAGTCTTCCCTTTAAAATGCTCTGTGCATTAGTGCTGAATGTGAATAGCATTATCTTTTTTTCTCTTCTTTTTTTTTCTTTTAAAAGAGAAATATCTATTAATAGATCTCTGTAACAACAATTGCTTACCGGTTTATGCTTATGGCTTATCACAGAACTCTTCAGGAGGACTTGTGGTAAAAACTGTGAAGTTTATATAATTGCAACCAAAGGCAAAGCTTTGCTTCAGGGTCTGCTACACTATCAAACTCTGCAAGAGCTGAAAATAATGATGTAATTCCAATGACTTCTTCTAAGGGGCCATGTGAGCTGATTTGACCCAACAAGACACTCGCTTTGGCAAGCAGAATACCTTTGATTCAGAGCTGCTTCTGATTAACACAGAGCTCTCACTGGTCTATAGTGTAATTATCTTTTGATCTTAGTCATGTATTTTCAGTGGGATGTGATAATTACATTAAAATTAAATATTTTGCCTCCTTTTTTTGGTGTGTATGTTATCTGCAGTTATATTTGTGCAAGTGTTTCAGTGTAATATCATGGAAAATTACCACAGTGACAGAACTGCAAACATCCCATATTATTACCTTGTGCTGTGGGATTTCAAGTAAACTAGAACTCTTTACAGTCTAGGAGAGCTGCCAGTCCCCCTGAAATTACCATTTTAATTGAATTGATCATAAACACTGGTCTGGCTGTAATACTAGACTGAGAAGATTAAATCTATTTAGCTATAGTTTGGGGAAAGGGTGACCTTTCAGCCAGTTTTGTTGTAATTGAAAGGTTACTTCTTTTTCTGACTGGAGCTTGACGCAAGGAAATGTGATGTCAAATTGTAATATTAGGAATATTGGTTTTGTATATATAGATGTAGTCTGTAAATATATATATAAAAATATATATGTATGTAAATATATATTTACCTATTTTTTCTCACTTTTAAAACTGTTATCTTAATCTGAAATTATTATACTTTATTTTAAATCTACTGATTTAGAATTTTTATTAGGAATATTGAGGAAAATACAAGTGGCTGACACACCCACGCGTAAAATAAACTTATTTCTAAAGGAATAAAGGAAAACTAGAAAGTGTCCTCTGGGCTCAAAATTTCCAGAGCCAATTCTTTTTTTTTTCTCTGAATTCTTTTGTCTTAAAATTGCCAGCAGCCTAAACATTATGTCAGACCTTTTTGTCCTGCTGGTGAGCCCCTCTCCTTTTGCTGTGCTCTTTGCTGCTGTTCTGCGTCAGCTCCAGCACACTGGAGAGCCCAAACTGTTCCCTTCAACCCAATTAACCCCGAACCATTACAGCCATGTGTGGTGGCACACTTGCAACTTTTTATTCTTTCATTATTTAAATGGTAACTTGATTCCAGCATCTCCCTCATATTGGTTCTCTCAGATAATTGATCATTGTAACAACTTGCTTTCAAATCTTTTCCCTTTTCAGCTTGACCTATTGCAGAAAGGTAAAGAATTTCTGTACTTTTTACATGCCATTTTAATAAATTGAATCTAATAGTCTTCTGCCTGGGTGGAAAGACAGCCAAAATTGAATTGCAGAATGTGATTCTAATCTCTCTTTTCAGTATCCTTCTAGGTACAAACATACTAGAAGTTTAAGCAGTTGTAATTAGGGAAAAAATAACGTTTTGCTACCCCAACAGCTTTCTTAGGTGGGTTGAATTTTCAGGTATGCCTGCATACAGAAAATGCAGTGATTTGACAGCTCCAGACTGCTTTTGTCATTGCTCCTTTAAATGGCAATCTTGTACAGTGTGCTGTTTTTTTCAGGTGAAAAGTGATGGAAAATACAGCTCTTCGAAGATTTCTAGTATTGACAGAGGTGTTTGAGAGGAATAAAGCATGCACAAATTATCTGGGTTCTTCAAATTCAAGTACTGTGCTCCCCTTTCTAAATTTCCTTTCTTTCTTCTGAAATACAACGCAAGTCAGCAATTCTTCATTGGAATTGAAGCCCAGACCATAACTTGGACTGTGTGGGCATCATAATTGTGATTGATCCTGTGCTGCAGCCAGCTCTCTACTCAGACTGGAATTCAGACACACAACCACAACCCTCTTTACTCAATAAAACCTAGTGCAGAGATCTGGGAAGGAGAGGAGAGTATCAGAAATGCTGATCCCATTACTCCTAAGATACTTCTTCTGCTCTTCTGTATTACCAGCAAGAGGTTTCAGGACTGTATGGTGACTTTATGGATGCATGTGAGGGAAATGCTCCTTCTCGGTGCACAGCTGTCAAAATGGATTGCCATCGAAAAGTAATTAAATATTCTGTCTGAAATGAGCAGATTGGAGCAGAGAGGGTTAACTGTATCTTCCAAAAAGTTATACAATATATGGAAGAAAATTATTGGGTGAGTTCCCTCTGATTGCTAATTGCATACAGTATTAAGACATCATTTTCTTTCCTTTCTCATTTGCTCTATGCTTCAAGGTAAAAGATGGAACACAGGATTATGACAAATTCTCCTCTGGGATCTGTGTAGTGGGGCTTGTCTTTGATCTTCCTTTTCTCCTGCCCTTGGAGACCAAATCCATTTTTGCACATGGCAAGTGCACAGAGCTGTGGGGCTCAGAGGTGCTGTGCTGATCAGAGAGAATTTCCCTGAAAGGTCTGTGCTCTGTGTTATTGAAAGATTAAAAAGTGTAGCACAAGTTGTTTGGGGCTTGAATTGGATGTGGCTCTGTGTCCTGCCCTGGAAGCTGTGGTCTGGCATGGGATGAAGGGTCAGATGGCCCCAAGTTTGGATATGACCTGTGCTGAGTCATGAGACAAATTTTTTTTCCTTTTTATTTTGTATTTGCTGCCATGAACTGGTGGTTAATATGGGAGTTTCCTGTAATTTTTGTGAGCTGTGCTCTCCTGATAACAGTTACAACTTATGCTAAGGAATTAAAGCTCTAGTGGGCATATATTTCAAATAGATTCATAGTAGAGAAGCCAATCCTGTCAATCAAGCAGTTGATAGCTAAAACTGGATATTGAGGACCTCAGCTTACAGATATGGGGTCTCCCTAAAGCTAAGTCTGTATCAGGCTGTGCTGGGTCAACAGCACAAAAAAGCAGCACTGAGCTGTGTGCAGTGGAGATAAAATGAAAATAGGGCTCTTGTGCTGTGCCATTAATTTACTGACACTGCTGTGTGCTGGGTGTCTTGGAGCTGCTGAATTTAACAGGTTTTGTGCAAGGTGTGTCAGCACCCTTGGAGAGCCCTGCCATCATGGAAGAGCTTGGCAGGATGGTGCTGAAATACAGAAACAGGAGTGGGAAATGTGAGAGGTAAGTGGAGATGGACATTGTCCATGTGTGGTCATCACCAACATAGGGCTTGTTCCACCACAAAGAGACCTGAAGTTGTTCTCATTGCTTATCTTAAAGGCTTCTTGCAAAATTGATTGAATAAGGGTATATTTGGGAAAGAGAGGACTTTACTTTCAGCTGGAAACTTGTTCTGTGGGATTTTCTTAATTTCCCTGAGCCAGTGTTCTTCCCCTTTTTTTTTTTTTTTGACTAGGGTAGAGGAAAGAAAAGAAGACTCAAGGTTTTTATCAGACTTTCATTAAATGTATTACATCTAAGCAATGAGACCCTGTATTCACTGAAATTTGTGGTGCTATCATGATGGAAATAAACCTTATAGTATCATTTGTAATAGCCAACGAATTGATGGTACTTGAAGTTTTTTAAGTTTGCTCCTGAAGAAGGCCCAGTAATTGAACAGGGTTTTGTTGTAGAGAAAGCAAATACTGATGCATCTCTGGTCGATTTATTTTTCATTTCCATCTTTTTCTCTCCACAACTTACTTATTTTTTGCCTTCATTTGGAGGCTTGGAGAGGTAGTGTGATTTTCCAAGAGGAATGGTTCCTACAGTCATGAATAGCACCTTTCAATACAGTTCAGATAGGCCTTCAAATGTAAACATTTTTCTTATGAGAGAGTGGAAAAAGCAAGTTGTTTAAAATAGCTGGTATTTTGTCTAAAAGAAGGACATGAACACATGAGCTGTTCTGCCTTTCCTCCTATCCCCCAATATCAATGTATTAAAAAACACATTAGGCAAAACAGGTTCATAGGGATACATTTGCTTTTCAAAGCACATATCACTCCCTGATCCAATTATTACAGCATTTTTCAGAGGAAAAATTAATTAGCAGTTTGTCACTGTCCTTCTGACTCCTGGAGTTCCAGTAATGACTTGATTTTTATAGATCTGAGCTTATTACATGCAATAGACAAGTCTGGACAAAACAACTTGGTGCAGCTTCTGAAATCTTACTGCTATTATCAGCATCCTCACTGTGACTGCAGAGCTGACAGATTTTAGGACTTAGAACAGGATGTAGAATTCAGGTTATACCTTATTATTTGGAAAAAAGGTCTTACTTTTTCACCCACCTCCAGCAATTATCATACTACCAAAAAGCATGATGGACATATTTCCAGTTAAGGAAAAATTAGCAGTGAGATGTCCACACTTGAGGGACAGGTAGTGTTAAAATTTAATTTTCAAATCTGACAGCTTAGTTCTCTAGGGCAGCGTTCAGCTCTTCATATGTTAAGAGAAGTACCATGAGGATTTTTTTTTTCCTCTATAGTTACACAATAACCTCGTGTATGGGTTTAGCAGTGCTTTCTCTAGCTAAATAATGGAGATTTTTCTCCTTTTCAGTATGTATCAGTATCTGATATTTTCCCTGAGGTCAAAAAAAGTATGATTTGCTCAGTACTTTCATTTTCCAGTCTTTTTGCTGCCTCTGCAGCAAAGCTAAAAGTTCTACATCTGCAGACTTCTGCCCTTTTCCAACCCTCTTCACCTGTGAAGAGGTTCACACCTCTTCAAAATATTATGTTCCCCAGGACATGAGGACTTTTGGAAGGTCCATGAGGTGTGAACCATCCATAGCTACTTGTGTTACCCTGCATATTGCAGCAGTGTGGACACAGTGGAGACAGGCTTCACCTGAGGTGTAGCAGTGAGAAAACCTCTGAGCAGGAGAAATTGAGAGCAGAAGACCAACAATTCTCAAGCAAGAAGCAAATGTTCTTCATCAACCTCCCATCATTGGGGGTTCCCTGTTCAGATTCCTCCCAGCACAGCTTTCTAGGCATCTCAAACACCTTTGGGAATTGAGTACCTTTGATATTCAAATTGGAATGGAATCCTTTGTAGAAATGATACATAGAGAATAATTTATACAAGACATTTTACTTTCCTGGTTTTGTGACTTTGCCCCTGTTTTTCTAGGTATTCAGTCATAATCAAGAGTTTTCTCTTTCCAGACTGTCAATGGTTATTTGAAAAGTGTTGAACTTTGGTAAATTGTGTGTAAATATTGCCAAAAGGAAAGATAAAAGTGTGACAGCATGGGAATGATTTTGCCACAAAGGTAAGAACTGTTTCCCACACATCTATTTGCAACTTCTAGTAGAAAGTATCACTTGAAATACAAGGAATTCCTTAGAAAACTTTGGGGGAAATTACTCTGATGAGTCATCTTAATATCAGATATAGACTGCTTTGGACATTTTATACCAGAATTGCAGATCCCGTTGTACTATTAAAAGATGGATCTATATTTCCTGAGGTTTCTAATTCAACTTCTTCAATGAGTATTGAGCTCAAAAAGGCCTTTTTCCAAAGAATATTCACATGGGCTTCTCTGAGGAGTCTGTGCTCTGCTTTTGGCCATGCTGAGCCCTGACACTGATCCACTGTCCAGGAGCTGGACATTTATTTCAAAGAATTCTCTTTAGTCTTTGGTAGGTATGTGCATATAAGGTATGTGCTGCATAAAACTATTGCAAAATGTTTGCAGCCCCATGAAACATCCAGACATATTCAGTGTGTGCAAATAAATTAAATGAAAATGCAAGAAAATAAAAATAATAAGCACTTTGGCTAAATCTTTAGAGTCTAGATACAGTATTTTGTTAAGTGCTTATGTGAAGTAGAATTTTTATTGCTCCATGCAATAATCCAGGACAATAATATGTTATTTTTGTCAGTTGCTGGGTGAAAAATAGCAATACACCATAGAAGAATGATGACAACTATACATTATTCCTTCTTTCATTTTATTAATTGTATTCATCAACAGAAGTTATCTGTGAGTTCATCTCCTGATACAATTAGCAGCATAAATTTAGAATGGTAAATGGATCTGTGGACTACAAATTGATTCAATATGGGTATATGTAAGAAAACCCACTCTGTTATGCCTCATTTAATGCAATATGTTGTGTACTTTCTGTTCATCATGAACACAGAGTTCACTTACCTAACACACAGCATTTCATTTTCACATCCCTTTGGCAATGCATGGCTGTGCTTCAACTAAAGCAGGACAACAGATGGCTGTGGAGGTGTGGGATTACAATTTTCTCCATGGTCATACTTTGAACTTTTCCTGCCCTCGTAGTTTCTCAGTGCTAAATATAGTGACACTCACATGTGATGTAGTCACTTAAAGATAATCATGTGTCTTTTTTTCCATGCTGCACTGTATCTCACAGAATCCAGAAGGGCAGAGGTGTGCCTGCAGACATCACTGCTGGCTATGTACAGGTGTCTCAGGTGCTCCACAGCTCCTAAAATCACCCTGGACCCATACCTTCAGGCAGTTTAGATCCTGTCCTGGAAGCACACACACATCCACACAGGATCCTGCTCTCACACCCTGGAGGTTGAGTCCACACAGTTCATCTTGGAAAGTGCAGATCCAAATATTTTACTATGATTTACTCATGTCTGGAATTTATTAACTATTTTTATTAGAATTATTAATTGTTAGAAATCACCTTTATTGCATAAAAAATTTAACAATTGTATCTACTTTCTTGACACCAGTGTGCTGCTCTTGTGCATGAGAACTTTGCATACAACAGCTGCTGAGGAAGGATAAAAGAAACCTTAAAATCTTTGTGCTGCTACCTTAACAAGCTTGTCAGAAACTCTTTGCACCATAAAGTCTACTTGAACATGTCCTGACACCTTTTAGGGATTCTTTTTTCAGCATCTTGTCCTGAAACTAATTTTCCAGCTCAACTACCTTAAGCTAAATGATTTTGGAGATGCTGACAAAATATAGAGAAGGGATATCCTCAAACTCACAGTTAGGAAATTAGGTCTCTTTCATGTGTTGTTTCTGCGACACTGTTACAATTCTCTAGGATTCTTTGGGCCCTGGCCTGTCAGAGTATTGCTGCTTTAATAGGTCGAAAAGCTTGAACTCAAAGCCTTTCCACCACCCAAGCATGGTGGGGCAAATACGAGTTTTAGTCTTTACAGTAATAACCAGTTTTTAGTTTTCACATCCTCCTGTGACATTTTTCATTCATTTTCTCACTGGATTTTTTTTTTACTCCAGTGGAGACAATATTTCTAATAATTGCAATTTAAAAAATGTAGATAACCCTACCTTTCCTTCTGCTCGGATTTTTAATTCTTGAAGAATAATTTCTGTTTTCTGGCTTTCTTTTCTACTGAGGAACTCAGAAGTGGATTATGAATGTGCTGTTTTGTGCTGCCATATATGTATAATGTTGTGTAACGTGCTTTGGACAGAAGTCTTTTCAAATTTATTCTTTAATCTTAAAGCAGGTATTAATGCATATTTTGTATGTGTTTGTAAGGCAAACCTATAGACAGCTTGGCAGTGCCAAATTTTCAGTGGAAAAGGACTTTTGTACTTGTACAAATATCAACTCCCACTGATGACACTTCCACATCTCCAGTGATGCTAATCCTTAGTGTTTGCTTTTCCATACCCCATGCTTCTACTTATCTTGTCTTTTATGCTTGACAGGAATTTACATTAGATGTACATTCACTCCTCATTTATTCTCATCTTTTCCAGCAATGTTTGGGTTGGGGGTTTTTGTCAGGGGAGAACTTGGCTAACTGAACTTTTTGGTTTTGAAATAAAAAATAGATTACTAGGATGATCAGATGTATGTAATATAAATTTTTGTTTGAAAAAACTGGGAAGGCTGACATGAAAAAAAGGAAACTTTCTTGATGATAACTTGAAGTCATTAGTTAGTGGCTACCTCATCATTTTTTGAAGTGGTGTTAGAGTCAAAGCAAATTATCATAGCTGTGGAGGACAGACAGCAGCAGCAGTGACTCTTGTTTACATGTTGGAATCTGGTATTCCACAAGTTGAGTTATATCTAACCCCCTTCAGCACCTGTCAAAAGTAATATCCATCACTTTTCCATAAAGGCCTAAAGTGACTTAATCAGCTGAAGTTTCTCTCTGTTTTAGCTGCGTGCTCCTGTCTGAGGCAGGGAGAGCCTGTCTGGCTGCACAGAGGTGCTGTATGTCTTTGTTAAATAGATACACAACCTTTCTGTTCACTGCCCCTCCTTTTACATCCCATCATCCTCCTGCTCCCCCCTGACTCTGGAGAAATAAAACAAACTCAGAGCAGACAAAGCTGATAAGCTGCAGCCAGGCAGGGAGGGATGGAAGCTGTCTTTGGGAGTCATGACCTGGGCTTCCACTGATGTGACAGCACTGAAGGCACTCGGGCAGAGGAAGAGATCAAATACTGAGCTTTGGAGTCCCCTTGCTTCCCAAATGCCCAAAAGTGCTGGTATGTTACCTGGAGTAAAAGACAAGTCACCAATAAAGAGATAAATTAAGTAATAAGGAGAGGAGGGATTGATGGACATTTCAGTAGCTCATCTTACATGTATATTTAATGCTGGTGGAAAGTGTGGATGGGAACTAATGAATTGCAGGCATGTGTGTGTTGCGTGCCCAGTAAAAGGAGCTGCTTAAATTATGCAGGACATGTCATCCTGTTGCCAAATATTTAACATCATTTATACACAAAAGAGACAGCTCAGGGGATCCTTATTTAAACACTAGTAATCAAATCCTTCTCTTATCATGGCAAAATCTTTTGCATAATTTGTGCCTGCCACATCTAGAACTCACACACAAACTAATTCACAAAGAGGTGGCCTGATGTTGGTTGACAAAACTTAGTGCTTCAGTGACAATTTGTGCTGTTCCATAACTGTAAGTGAGAAAAAAAACCCCTGTCTGGATCCCCATTTGCTGATCATAATTGTTGTCTGTGTCTATATATTTTACAATGACTTATGATCATTTCCTGTCCTGGGATTGAGAAAGAATGTCTTTACCTCAAAAAATTGCCCATTCTGACTCAAAAAGAAAAATGTTGGAAATGCAAATATTTTCCACAAATTGAAAGTCACCTCGAGCTCTCCAAATCTCTTCTGAAAGTAATGCTTTCAGCAGAAACTGGCTGATCTGCCTAATGGGTAGAAATTGTTCCTGCCCAAAATGAATTTTATTTAAAATTCAGTATCTTTCAAAATTTATGGTTACTGGTCTGTGGGGGTTTCTTTGCTTCTGTAAAATGCACAAAGAGAACTAACACAGTGCAATGTGTCCTCATAAGAGTTATTATATTGTCTTATCATGGATTCATGGAATAGTTTGGGTTGAAAGGGACCTTAAAGATCGTGTAGTTCAAACACTCTGCCATGGACAGGGATAACTTCCTCTGTCCCAGATTGCTCCAAGCTGAGTCCAACCTGGTCTTGAACAATTCCAGGGATGGGGCAGCCACAGCTTCTCTGGGCACCCTGTGCCTCAACACGCAGTAGAACATTTCTTCCTCATATCCCATCTATGCCTGCCCTCTGTGAGTTTAAGGCTGTTCCCCTTGTCCCATCTCTCCATACCCTTGCCCAAAGTCCCTCTCCAGCTCTCTTGGAGCCCTTTTATGTACTGGGAGGTGATATAAGCTCTCCTCAGAACCTTCCCTTCTCCAGGCTGAACAGCCCCAACTCTCCCAACCTGTCCCCATGGCAGAGGTGCTCCAGCCCTCTGAGCACCTCTGTGGCCTCCTCTGGACTCCCTCTGATGGGTCCATACCCTTCTTATGTTGGGGATCCCAGAACTGGACTCCAGCTGGGGCCTCTCAAGAGCGAAACAGAGAGGGAGAATTACTTTCCTCAACCTGCTGGTCACGTTTCTTATGGTGCATCCCAGGACAGGGTTGGCTTTCTGGGCTGTGAACAAGCATTGCTGGGCCATGTTGAGCTTCTTGTCAATCAACACCCCCAAATTCTTCTCCTCAGGGCTGCTCTCAGTCATTCTCCACCCAGCCTGTACTTATGTTTATTAGTTTTAGTTCTCTCTTATCTTGGTCCCATTTTGATTTCCTTAGAGGTATTACTGTGCTGACCCCTCTGTGTTTTGCCCAGCTGAGTGCATTTGGGTACTGATAACTTAATAAGCATGGGAAAAGGAAAAAAAAAAAAAGGAAGAACAGCAGTGACAACCTTAGGCAGCCAGTAGCTTTGATAATAGCAGATGAAGTTTCAGTGGGAATTACAAATGAGGAGATAGAGCAGAATTTATAATAAAGAAGCATGATGCCGTGCAAGTAACTGAACTTCCACCTACATATTTCAAACTTATTTCCTCAGTGCTTGAAATTCCATAATGTTAATGCTGACCTTTAGTATGCAGGAACATTAGGGAAAGAAAGATGTGTCTCGCTATATTGTGAAAGCAAAAAATTTAAAAAAGAGTTTGAGAGTATGATTAGGAACTAATTAGTATCCTCCATAAAGTCTACTGTGTGTTTGATATATGAGTTATAAGATTGGATTCCAAATTTAAACCACTACAAAATTTTAATGTGCTGTTATACCATTTTGTTAAAAACTGGAATAGAAATAACTGAGATTACAATGTGAATTTATAGGTAAATGGTCTTGGAGCAGTGTCTTGTAGTTGTGTGTCTTGAAGGTTTTTAAACTTACAAGTTCTGGCGAGGAAATATGTAGCACAGACAAAAAAGCAACCTGAAGTCCAAAAACCTTACTGGAGGCAAATCTGCCTCTGAAGCAGTAAAATCCAAATTCTCAGATCTGATTGTTTAGGTAGAGAGTTTCTGGTAACTCCAAAAGCACAAATTCTCAGTGGATTTCATGTTGGTTGCTGATACAGAGCAGTATAGAGAACACATTGCTGTGTATCTTACTGAGTATTAGATAATGTTTAGAGAATATATGTTATTAAGAAAAATACATAAATATGGAGCAGTCTTCTCCCAGGATGTAACCAGGCTTCTAACCATTCTGCTTTAAGGATTTCCTGAGCCAATGGCAGCAACAGCAACTTGATGGCTCTGTTTGTCTTCCATTAATCTGAATAAATTTTTTTTCTTTTTCTTTTCAAGATTTTCACCTTCTAGCTATTCATAACTCCCTGGCATTCTAAAATTTAAAAGTTATTCCAATTTTCTTTTCCATTTTGAACTTCAGGCCTCATGTCACTTTACTTTCTTTCCTCAGTATTTCTGCCCTTGTCTAGATACCTCATGTTTTGTTTTCTGGAGGGCATATGTATGTGTATATATATATATATATATATATAAATGAAATGCTCTTTTTCAGCTTTGAAACAATTGGCTTTGGGTCAGTGAGTAGACCTCTTCTCTCCCTCTCTGTCACTTCTCCCATATTCTCCTTCCCACACTGTGCCTGACTTTTTACCCCTTCTTGTCTGTTTTCTGCGCCTCATTCTTCATAGCTGTTTTTTCCTTGCTCTCATAATTTTCCAGTCTTTGCTTTGGTCTTTTATTTTCTTCCTTTTCATTCTGTTCATTTTGACAACTGTACTCTTGCCTTACCATAATTACGCACTTAGTTCATTTCATGTTTGATAAAGAAAAATCAAGCTTGTTAAGTCTCATTTGCCAATACATTGCCTCTAATTTGCTTCAGAAGCAGTGACTGCTGCTGTTTCCTCCAGAACTTTCCTCCTGTATCCATCTCCTTTGCCATGCTTCCAGCCCTGCACATTGAGGCTGGTGCTTGCACAAAAGCCTAGTGAATGAGATGGATGTTTGGCACCTTGCCCCTTGGTGCCTTGGTGATGAAGCACCAAATAATCAATTTATTGAACTGCCAGCTGTGTCAAAATCTGAAAAACTGTGGTTTGAGGAGTAGCCTTTCCTGCCATTGCACATTTCAGTTTTACTTGATAGTCATCCAAATGCTAGCTGTAAGGCACCATCTATGGCAAAGCTGCATGGAAAGCAAGCCAGGTAAATGAGAGAAGCTGTCTGAGATACAGCAGAAGGGCTTTGAAACCAAGAAATATGCTTTTCCAAGGACTTTTTCTCATCCTGTATTCAGCTAAAAATTTGATCCAGTCAAACAGGACTAATTTGGATCTGCAGCTTGCAATGACAATACAGCACCAGTGGCAAAAACAGAGATACATCTCCCAATGATTTGCACATTATTTCTTAATGTATCCTGAAATATAACCAATGATCTTGGGAATACTTTATCATTCTTTCTTCAGGGACATAAAGTACAGGATGAAGCCCGAGCTCCAACTGTGCAATAAAATAGCTTTGACTTACTGGTAATGAAAGTAGAATTAAGTCCATTCTATCTAGTGGGTGTGAAATTAAGTCATTTGCTGTGACACTATTGCATTTTTTAGAGAGCATAACAAGAGACCTTGTTGAGAGGGACTATGAAGATAGAAATGATCAATAGATGGTTTCTTGAAACCAAATAAACTAGATTTCTATGTGAACAATAAGCAGCACATCACAATACCAAAAAAGTATAGCTTTTATTGGTCCTTGGCTTGAAACTAAACTGTTAATTAATAAAATGTGGTGTTGATGGAGGTTTGAAGAGTAGAGGTGAATGGAGTGTTCTAATTATAATCACCACACATTTTCCTTCTGCTCTTACCTTTAATAGTGAACCTTAAATACTTCCTAGCACCTCTCCTTTCACTTTTTTTTTGTTGTTTAAATATTTCTATGTGAAATTAGATAAAATAATTTCAGAAGCTCTAATTGGCTACTTAATTTACATGGCAAGTGAATCTGGGTGAGATTGAGCTCACCTGAAACTAACAAAAAACCAGATTGTAACAAATCTCTACTTTTAGAAAGAGATTAAGCCATACTGAGATATGAATATAAGGATGTTTCCAGTGTATTTTCCCCATAAAGTATTGCATTTTTCTATATCTATACCCTGCTTCAGTGGCAAACACCATGTTAAGAACAAGCAGCATATTGTCTTCATACCAGTTTTTCTTGTAAACTCAGGAATAAGTGATGTCAAATAGGAGAAAAATCTTTGAGAGAGCCTTGACCAGAGTGTAAATTAACCCATGTATAAATACAAAGCTCTGGGAATGAGCTGCTGATGTTTTCTGGGTTGCCTAACTACCAGCTGATATTCCTATCAGAAGGGGAGCAGATAAAGTATTTGTATTTGCAGAACTCTTGCACGGCCAAACAGTGCTTTACTCAAATGGTATGAGAACACTCAAATGGTATGAGAACTTCCTCTCTGTTATCAGCTCTCTATATGACAAAATTATGCAGCTGGCTTTAAGAATCACTATGTGTGTGTTCAAATGTGTGTTATTTTCATTTATCTCCTGAATTCTTTCTGAGTTCTGAGTTTTTGAGTTACAGTGAAGTAATTTTCAAGCTTTCCCTCTCCTTTGCAGAATGTAGAAATACTTTTTTCTCTAATGGAAGTTGAGGTTCTCCACTGTGAATCTACTCAGTAGACAGTCCCTTGAAATAAATAGTAGTATTCATGAGCTAATGATGAAGATTTCAGCTCTTTGCAGCTTTTCTTACTCCACAGAATCGATTCCTTTTTAGATTCAGTTGAGGATCAGTTTACATGTGGATTTACACGCAAGGTAAATTTAGGATTTTCTCATCACATACCCTTGGAGGAATGAAGTACTCGTGGGGGAAAAACTCAAAAAAATATATGTACCTAGAAAGACTTCTTTCATGTGTACTCTTTCTTCTGCCATCAGACACTGCCATAATCAATTATGAGAAATAAGAATAACCTCAGGACTGAAGTGCATTGCTAACTTAAAGGGGAGATTTGTGGCTGGCCCTCCTTGTGTTCTTTCCTGGGGTCTCTGGAGAGGCAGACACATGCTCTGGATCTTCACCTGCCTGTGCTCTCAGTGCTGGGGGCTGCAGGCTTAACCACAGATGTTCATCTGCAACAGACCATCAACAGCTCCCCTTAAAATGTAATGCATCAGGACCCAAAGGATTTGCAAAATAGGAGGGAACAGGAAAATCCCTCATTTTTCCTCAAAATTCCATATTTCTTCATGTCTGACAAATGCTCTGCTGTCCTCCCAAATGCTGTAGTATTTTCAAACAAGGCATTGGTGCTTGCTTTAATAGAACAATCTTCTATGTAAGTGCAGAGAAATTATCTGCACTTGAAGAGAAGCTGTAAGCCATCAGAGCAAGTAAGACTGGTCATCGCTGTGCCCCAACAACCCTGTTTGAAGAAAATAAAGAAAGTGTGCATGTGGATTGGTATCCATGGGATAGTTTTGTTGTGTTCTGACAGTCATGACTCAAATAATTTTCTGCACAGGTATTTCTACCATTTGGACCAATAAATATCTATTCCCCAACCTGTCATATTTAGTTTTGAAATTATATATTATTGCTGACATGCCTGGGAGTATGAGCTGCAGAAGTATTATATTCTATTTAATTATGTGCATACATACATACTGCGCCTTTCACCCCAAACCTGGGCATGTATCAGCCATCAGGAAAGGCAAGAATATCTGTTTAACAAAGACAGTGCTGAGGCAAAAGTGCCTGTTAAATTCAATGAGTCACTGACTTTAAAGAGTCTGCTGTGGCTATGCCTTTCTTTAAACTTGGGTATTTTTTAATCATGGATGTGTTACTTCATTATGCAGGTGGTCTGAATTACTTTGGTTCTCTGAATAGTGCTTAATGCAGAGAGATTTTTGGGATCTATGACCATAACTTGCACTCTGCAATCAGTTTTTCGCCAGAAAGATGACAGAAATCTGAAATATTGTGCTGAATTTCTTTTGAGCACGTATTGCTCATTTAGCTAATAAACCAATTATTTTGTATTTAGGAAACAACCCCAAAATCTCCAACTCCTTAAGTAAGAAGGGACATGGGTGTTTGATGGCCTCTGTACTTCCATGTTACCAAGATGCTCTGCCAAGGACACAGAGTGAAGGACTCCTGGATGTTTCGGGGCATGTTGCTAAGGAAATCTGTGTTTCTGATGAAATGTGCTAGGAACAGCTGGCTTTAGAGAGCTGGTCTCTCCACTGTCAGCACTGCCAAAAGGGAAGCAGAAGCCCTAAATAGCTGTTTGAGAATCTTTATGTATGTGTGTGTCAGGGACCCCTGGTGCCCCCATGCTTGTGAGGGTTTGTGCTCTTTTGTTGGCCAAGCCCACAGCTCACATCCTCACTGGACTTGTACAAAATCTGTTCTGAGTTTACAAAGAGTAAAAAAGACATGTTGAATTTTGAGACAAAAATGTTTGTAGGGTTTAATTTGGCCCTTCCACTTTACTCCAGATTAAATAATGGAATGACAGAACAATCTGGATTGAAAGGGAGCCTAAAGATCATCTCATTCCAACCCCTGTGTAGTGGGCAGGAGCATCTTCCACTAGACCAGACTTCCAGGGATGAGGCATCCACAACTTCTCTGGGCAACCTATCCCAGTGCCTCACCACCCTCAGTGCCTGCCTCAGACTCAAGTATTTGCCTCAGACTTAATTTGTTGAGAATATTTCCCTCTGCTCTTGTTTTCTCACACTGAGAGTGCTGCTCACAGTGTGTGTATGTGTAATGTGAAGAACACTGTTGAAGCTCAATGAATTCCAATGCAGTTTTCTATGTGAGGATTAAAAGTAAAAAGAATCTACTAAAAGTTCTGTAAGGTCTCCAAAGATCATGAATGTATGTGCAAAATGGATGTTCTAGGGCAAAGTGCCTTCAATCACACAGGACCTCATAGTGCTTATCATCATATTGTGGCTGAAGTCTTGGGGTTGAAACTCTCCTCTAGAGTTACGTAGGTAAGGTGCAAATATAAGTCATGGCCAAGGTGTGTGAATTCTTTCTCTAAAGCAAAAACTGTTTTCTGAGGCAGCATAATTTCAAATCACAGCAAAGACATTTTATTATAGTACATCTGTGAAGAGCACGTTAAATGTTTGACGTGTTTATTAGAAACCCCGAACACAGCACATTATCCATCTGCTGTGATTACTGTACAGGTAGGCAGCTGGGACTGGGAATGTAGAAATCTATGGGCTCCTGTGCAGCCCATCACTGCTGCTGCCAAAGCCCTCCATAATGTATCTTCATGGTGAGGCTTCTACCGTACTTCGAGGTGCTGTTGGCATTTCCCTCCTTCCTAATTAAAAGAAGCCATTTGACATCTTGGCTGACCCCATTTGGTGAAGTTACTTGTGTCTATCAGATTTGGTGTGTGTTTTGGAATATAAATGATTGTGAGGATTCATAGCTTGTGAGCTTACTTGTGCAGGGAAGCTGCACCCGACTTTCAGGAGTGGAATTTAGCTGATGGCTTGAATGGTTCAACCAAGAATTTTTCTTTGGTAGACTTCAAGATTGAGTTCTCCTAATTCCTAGAAATATTAAATTTCAGAATAAAAGTGCTCACTAGAAGTATTGGTTGCCTTGGCCTGCCCAGTACTGATTCCACAAAATGTGGATAAGAGCTGAATTCCACCATTCACCCTGCCCTGCTTCCTGCTTTATTCTGTCCTCCCAGGTGTTTTTGGCTGGTTCACTGACTTCAGAATTTTTTGTAAAGCTCAACCCAGAACTGGAAGTGTTCCATCTCAAAGGTTTTTTCTATAGTTTAGGTTTTGTTTATATTAAGTACTGTGTTGTTAGGCTCTCACTGCACACTAAAACTGTTTAAGTTGTTTGTTAATTAAA
Source organism: Rhabdornis inornatus (assembly GCA_013397075.1). Lineage (NCBI taxonomy): Eukaryota > Metazoa > Chordata > Aves > Passeriformes > Rhabdornithidae > Rhabdornis > Rhabdornis inornatus. Next base: position 972,047 of record VWZS01004114.1, on the reverse strand, counting down.
CTAACATTACACAGACCGTTTGCAATTGTCTTAACACCCATTACATCCAACTGGTGTTATTCAATACCAAAAATTCAAGGAAAAAACGTCAAAAATTCTCAGGTTTTATGTAGCTACAGCTACAGAAGTAAAAGGTAAAAGCTGCAAGAAGATTAATGAGATTGCTTATTTAGTAGTCCAGAATGCAAAAAGTATTCCTCAGACTATCATCCATCATTTCTGTTGCCTCAGGCAAAGAGGATGCTTCAAGCTTGCTTCTAATTTTACAGAGTATATTCAGTTTCCTGTGTAGCTTAAGATCATTACTTGTTTCATTAATTCAAAATGACTAAATGTGACTAAAAAGTAAAAATCATAAAAAATTAAAACTTTGTTTTCAGCTATGGGATTGCATCTCATAGCAGTTGAACTGTCACTCAATTTTTCTGGGCTTCTTTTGGTCCCGTTCATATGCAGCTATGAAGAAAGTTGATATTTTCTTCTAATTTATATCTGCAACTTTTTTATTACCTTCAAATATTGTTACTTTTTCTTCGATCTTTCCTAGACAAAAATGTTCTCCTATGATTTTTTAATCAATATTTATCTTCATTCTTTCTTTTTTCCTGTAATTACATTCTGTAAAAAGTGAAAATGTTGAAAGCAATATTAGGCTAAATCATAGTATCCCCATGCTGGTGTCTTAGCTTCATATTTCTATTGGTTACATGGCAGTAAATTAGATAGATGCTCTTTGTCACACCCAGTTTTGCAGGTGAGATCCCAAGGCAGTCATGGCAGTGTTGAGTAATTGCAGTCAGCATCATGGGAAAATGCACTGGGAGAGTCAAGTGGAGAGCAGGGTGTGAATCACACTCACGAGTTTTCCATCTCAAACCTAACCCACAGCCCTGTTACTGCAGAGTGATAGAACCAGAGAGTGAAATGTTTGCTCTGGGTTGTTTTTATTTGTTGTCGTTGGGTTTTTTCACTCTCACACAAAAATTCTGCATACCAACAAAGTCATGGCTTAATGATTTTCTCCCTTAGCTGCCACAATACTTGTCTTTATTAAAATACTACATCAAACTCTACAGTCCTCTATTAAAGCAGAATCTTCATTTTTCAGAGATCCTTATAAAGTTATCTGTCTTCCCTCTAAAAATATCAAATTAACTTTGTGACATTGCTCTAATCCAGTAGCAGTCATTATGTGCTCAAATAGGAAAAAAATGTTTTTACAAGTTAACTAACATAAAGCATGTAGATTCTGCAACTCAATTTGAACTGAAAATTATATTGCTAAGGACTCAAGTTAGGATATAAGAAGGAATGAAACTACAGTCCTATCCACTGAGCTGCCTAAATATTTACCCACTGTATTTCAGAGGAATTTTCTGTTAGAAATTATGTTGGAATGCTTTTCACTGCAATCTCCCAAGGGTCTTAACATTAAAAGTAGAGCCTTCATCTCTTTGATGAATTACAGAAAGTGGTTCAGTTTATCTGTGGAATTCTAATGCCTGTTTCTTTAAAAGTAGATGAAAATAAGGATCTGATGAAAATAAGCTGGATGACACTATTGAAGAGGGAAAAGCTGTGTTGGGAAACTTCCTTTTAGATATTCAATGAGACCATATTTCATTCACTAGTTTTAACATGGTTGTTCAGAATTTATTTCTCTCTGCAAAAGGTTTAAGAATTCTATCTACTGCTCTGCATAGCTCTTCATAACAATAGTAATACAATGAATTCCTAGTAGAATTAAAAGATCAGTTTGATAGATACTTATCTTCCTACAAACCTTCCTTTCTGCTCCTTCAGCATGTGTAATGAAACATTTAATACTATTTAATATCAGTGGCTTCAAATTGAGGACTTAGACTTTATTTAAAATTCATTCACACCTCATATAGACAACAAGCTGCCTAGAATAATTGGGAAATTGCTTTTGTGGCATGTATAAAATGATTTAGTGGATTAGCATGTCACAAAATAGTCTGGCTTCAGAAAGCACCCACTCTTAATGGTGCACACACAAATAATTTACATCTCTTGGATTTATACTTGGAAAAAAAGTCTCATGGTGTATAAATTAGTTTATGTGTTTATATAGGCGTATACAAAAACTATTGCATTTTTAAAGGCTGTTGAAGTTTGTGATTTATCCTCTCACTGTCTTTTGGGGACATTCTGTGGAATTGGTAGACTCTTTCAAAATGGTCCCTGCATTTAATTCCACACAATAACTTGCTATGTTGTCTCTCCTCATATCCAAGTCTCTTTAAATGTTTTGAAAATGAAGTTTCATTTTTTGGACTGTGCAGGTGTGGTGAGAGATCACAGAATGGGTGGGTGGCACACTGGGTTGGCATTTCAGGCTCGTGGTACACTTTACTCTGTGTACACCCATTAGATGCAATTTTTTAAAAACTCCACCATACGCACAGGAAAGACGTAGCATTATATCACAAAAAGTTAATGTCTTAGGTGGAGGAGGATGCTTTTATGACTAAAGTAATGTAGACACTGAATATGTGATATGTTATTAATAGTCTTAGGTGCAATTTAACTTCTTTAGCAACTACAGTCTTCTTCAGTTTTTCACTAGTTCTGTATTCCATAATTCTGAGGCTATTACTGAGATTATTTAAAATGATATATCAATTTGAGACCAAAGTCTAACCTTAAGTTAACTGATATTACACAGTCTATCTTCACACTGCTCTAGGTAATCTTGTCTGGTTCTGATATTCTCTTCAGGAGTATCATTGTCACAGAATCAGAGAATCACAGAAAGGCTTGAATTGGAAGGGACCTTATAGATAATCTCATTCCAACACCCATGCTCCCACCCAGCCTGTTCTTGAACACCAGGGATTATCTGTTGTATTTACTATTCCTTGTCCTTCCAACTTCAGTGTTGCAACTTTCTCTCTTTTTTCTTTTTATTTTCAAAGTTGATGGATAGGCAACTAGTGATTAATAAGAATAGTTTAACCTTCAACTATTTCCAGTAAGCATCTCTCCTTTTCTATCTGGATGAACACTGAATAAAAACCCATGTATGGAGAGCATTAAAGTGGGCTTCCTATATCACATTTAGCAAATATGTGAGAAAAGCATATGAGGAAGCTTTCAAGTGTTGCTGTGCTGACAGCTGCTTGCGGGGGAGGTCAGAGCCTTTCAGCGATCTGCCACTCTCCAGAATCTGTTCAAAGCACTGCCAAGGCTGCCAGTGAACATCCATTTAGCAGGAAGTGCTCGTCCTCCCCTTGCTCCACTGAGCTCAGTTAAAAAGAAGTCCTTTAATGGAATAGGAGCAGGCTGTGACCTCAATAACCAAATAAAAAATTGATCTTTTGGTGCACTCTTTTGCAGTCTGTTGCTTTAGATTATATCTATATGTATATACTTTAACAAAATCTCTATTTTAGTGTACAATTCAGACCTGACTGACAAGCTGAATAAGAATTGGAACTCGGTGTGCTTTAAGATTCTGGTGGTTTGGAATACTTGCTACTTGTCTGTGCAGGCTTGCACAGTGTGTTTCTGTGAGAAAATCCGAGTGCATTATTCCTTTGATGTAGCTGACCCTCTGCTCCGAGTTGTGTCATGCAGTGAGGCAGAGGGTGACACAGCCCGTGCAGTGTAGAAACATCAAGCAATCTCATTCTGCAATTCAGGCCAAGAAGTCCTGTGGTATTTATAGCAGATGTTAACCCCCCTGACCTCCCAGCCTCTCTCTGCATGAAATGGGCTGTGCTCTCTGGAGCTCTCCAGGCCAGCTGAGGGAGCTGCCTGCTCAGACAAAGGGATGGCACAAAAGGAGCAGTGTTCAGGCAGGCTGTGCTCTGTGTCCTGCAGATCCTCACTGTCTATGGCCTTGAGTTACATTTCCTCACTGCATTCAGATGTGGAAAGGCATAAAGTGATACCAGGCACTTGAGTGAGAGCAATATAAAGGATTAGCTATCAGAGACCTTTTGGGGCTGATTTTGATTCCTTCGTCTTGGCTTTTGTGATTTGGCTTTTAAATCTTAATTGTGCAGGGGTGATAAGTCCAGATAAATCTAAGTGATAATCATACTTTCAGAAAACCTGCTCTGGCATAGCTTCCATGACAGCCTAATCCAAATTACAGCTACAGCTCTCTGTAATCTTAATAGTAAATGTTGACTTTATCCAAATTTACAATTACAAATCCTCATTTAGACTTAACAGAAGATTGCTACAAAGGATAAACTAGTGACCTTAAACTTTTGTAGTCTGAGCATATATAAATGGCTCCCTCTATTCCAGTGTGATTTCTGTACATTAAAAAAGCCACACCCAATGTCTCTTTTGTTACATTTAGTAAATGATGACTGATAGCCCTTACATGCATTATATGGCATTTCTCAGTATTTTTACATAAATTGCTTCAACTTTTTCTGTGCTATCATTGATTTCTGACTGCTTCCTTGTTAAACACTGCTGAGGGCAACTTGTCAAGGGCTTCCATGATAGTGATGGGACTTTACAGTGCTAAACTGGCATAACTCTTTCAAAATTCCACCAGCTAAATATCTGTTTAGTCATTTTTAGTGCAGCAAGATCATTTCAGAGAACCATTTTTCAGCTGAGTGTGGAATTTCAACTATTTAAGGAGGACTAAACTCAAAGCCCTATCAAGTTCAGTAATTACTTTTTTTGCACTATTGCCTGTCCTTAAGTCTCCCCTAAAGTAGGGTAAAATTGAGCTATTTGGGTTCTTGGAGGGTGGGGGCAGTTAGCATTCAGTGTTTTGAAAGACTCTACATAGAGACTAAAGTGGCCTTTAATTCAATTACAAGGTGGATATTTCAACCTAAATTTAAGGCCCATTTCTGGTTTAAAAAAACCCCTAACATTTGTGCAGATGAACCTCAAGTCCTAATCCATGAGGTTTTGGAAAGTGTTCCATGGAATTGTAGTCAGTTTTATGCTGTCCTTTGAGCATATGAACATCACATTAATGTGTTTTGTTCTGTTCTAACAGTGAATGGACTTTTTGGATGTCTGTAAAATATAACCTGGAATTCTGCTGGTTTCACTGCAGAATACATTGATAGATTTCAACATTCATTAGAAACAGAAATGCTTACACTGTAGGAGTTGCTGATATCTTGAAATTAGTTTTCCTAGAATGCAAAAGAAAAGTTTTTAAATACTAAAAAGACATAGGAAAAATTGTTGGTAATATCAGAACAAAATTTCAGTGGGAGCTAACCTGCTATTTAAAGCTAGTGTGTCTACTTTGAATTTGCATTTTGAAACAATGGCTTTCATTTCAAATATTCTTATTGAAAAAATTTAACATCATTTACACTGTGGCTCACAGATATTCTTTGTGCAGAAGATTTTCAAACAAAGCATTTGAAGTTGCTTTACTGGAGACTGAAGAGCAACAGGATATGAGCCCTGGTTCCATTTAAGGCTGAAGCCCAAAGTGTCGGAATATTGCAATTTTAAGCGTATAAAAGGATAAGTGCAGGTAGGCACTTCCTTCATCTCCAAATGGGAGGGATATAAGGCTTTGGAATTTAATTCCACAAATACGCATTCACTTAAAAGAAACTCATTTGAGCCTTTTCCTTAGATTAAATTCTAATGAGCAGGACTGAGGCATAAGAGATTTGTCTTTCCCACACAAGCCAGACTGAACCTAGGAAAAAGAATTATTAAAATAGTTTATTATAGTAAGTTAATATCTTAATCTATTAACAGATTGTTTTATAAAGGGAAGAATGTGACATTTCATAATTCTCTGACAATTTATATCTGTAGCAAAGAGTTTAATGAAGACAGACATTGACACAAATGTACCATATTCTTATGACAGTATTTATATTGGAGTTATATTTTTTACTTGACTTCTAACCCAAACAGTTTCTACTTTATTCCAATGAGTTTTATGAGAATTATCTTTTGTAAGAAAAGTACAAGATCGCCTATAGCTCATTGATTTTATTTCAAAATCTTTAACAGCCTCCTAGTTCAGCATTTTTCTTTTAGAGAATATATAAAAAAAAAAAAAGAAGAATTCAGATATCATTTGTGTTTCATTTTTTTGTAACTGAAGGAAACCAGGCAACAAATTCCCATTTAAAAGTGGTTATGACAAATAGAGAAGCAGTAATTATTTTTCACGACTTCTTGACCTATTTAATCAAGTCACTCCTGCTGGAAAAAAAGATCTAATTTTTGACTTGCACTTTTCTTTATTTATCTCTTATATATTTATCAGTTGATTAATGTTAAATATGCAGCTTATTCCTTCATAGAGAAAAGCAATATTGATTTTATTCAGAGGATAATTTAATTTCCATCAGTATTTTAACTTCAATAGGTTCAGAACTTTTCCTGAGGAATAGAAAGAAATGCTACTTAAAGGAAATGAAATTTTTCTATTGATGAATCAAGATGTATCACATATTAATTCATGGCAAAATTAACTGAAATATCATAATTACTATGGACCAGACTTTAAATTCATGCCAGAATTTAGAAGAAGTTATGGTAATTAATATATTTAAACTAAATATATTTTAAAATTTGTATTTTTTTTTTTGTAGCTGAGTGGAAAATGCTTCAGCTAATCTTAAAATGCAAGAAATATGTTGTAGAGAAATAATGTGTTAAGCTCCAGTTTGTTATAAAGAAACTTGAAATTTTAAAATTTCTAGCCTTTTACATTAATTATTTCATTTAGAAGATGATTTTTTACAGGGATTCTTGTAGATACTTAATTCACAGGCTGTTACAAGGACAGGAGAGCACAGCACAGATGGGGTAATGGACAATGTTAAATGTTGGCATTGATGCAGTTTTCCCTCACATGAGGTATTGCACCATGGTCAATGCAGCCTGATAAATTTTGACCATCTGGTGGTATTAGAAATGGAGTTCCCTGCCATAGAAGAGGAGGCACATGGTGTGAGAGACTTCATTTGCCTGACCTCAGCTCTGGAATTAAAATTCTTCCTAAGTACGTCATTTTTACAGGTGAAATCCACATAGTTTTGCTATGTTCCACATAGATTTGTTTGTTCTTTTTCCCCTTACCTTTTGTAGCACAAAAACGATTCCTTCTATCCCCATGATCTTATCCTGGAAGGAATATTCCCTACTGAACATTTTACATCTCTACATTTTAAATGCCCAGGTAGGAGTTTCTATATATTTTTTGATAAGAACCATAGAATCTGGATAGAAAATTGTAGACAATACTAAACAAAACTGGAGTCATGCTGCCAGGTAACCCATCATGCTGTCTCAGTCTGTGGAGCTGCACAGTTTTGAAAGAGGTAGAATTCAGGGGAAATCTGTCTTGGAAAAGTTACATAATTTTGAAAAAAGGAAAAAAAACCCTATTGTTTTTTCTAAAAAATATTTCTCAAAATCTGATTTTAATTTTTATACTCCAAATATCCTGTGCCTGTAGATTAAAATGTAATTTCTTTGTATGTCATTTTGCCAGGAAGTTTGACAGACATGCCCAGATTCACGTCTCTTTATGTCTTACTGCATGAGCACTTACCAGCAATTGCTCTCAGTAAAATGTATTAGGTATGCCTTTTAATTCTCTGACAGTTAATAAATTCTCAGCTGATTCAGGGACTTGAAGCGTTTGTTCATGTTTGAAGTTCAATAATTGAGGTTAAAATCTATCATTTAAAGAAAAAAATTCCTCCCCTCCCCAATTTATTCCAGGCCCTAAACATAATTCACTCCTTGGTGTGTGATAATTTTGAAGTTTTACTTGAAAGCATGATTACAAAGAGTGTTTAGACTAGTGACTCTGGGCTTTGGAGATTGCTGCAGAGGTTTAATGACTGAAACAATTTAATCCAAATTTAGCAATTGGTTGTGATTCAGATCACAGCTGTAGGACAGTGTTTGGAGAGGCAACACAGCTCTGAGTGCCCCCAAAAGTGACCAAAGGCTACTTGTGAAATTAGGTACTGTCTTGAGGAAGAGGGGTTTGCCTCTATTCAGGAGCTGTTACATGAGGAAAAGCCATTGCTAGACTTTTGTTTATCTCTTGCCAAAAATCCCAAGGATTTGTGCAACCCAATGTGTTTTTACCAAAAGTTATGAAGAAGAGAGTTGGGGAAGAATGACCTTCCAAAGCAGAGAGAGTTTCTAGCCTGTTAGCAGGAGATCTAGAGGATTGGGTGTCTTCCTCCTCACAGTGGTTTGTACCAAACACTTTTCCATCACCCCATTGGTGTCAGGGAATATCAGTACACAGCTTTCAGAAGTTTAACCTGCCTACCTGTGTATTTAATTAATCTTTCAACATTACTCTGCAAATATATAGATACATAGAAAAGAAAAAACAGCTTGACCCAACACCTGTGCCCATGACCTCCTTGCCACATCAGCCCTGTCTGAGTTAAGGTGGGGTCCTCTTCCCTGTTTAAAGGTGGCTTTACACTCTATACTCCACAGGTCTTTCCAGAATTTCACTGAACCTGGTGGGTGAAAATTTGTCATTCCAACCGCAGTAGCATGAAAGAGAGGATCTGAGAGAAACCAGATTTGAAACTGCAATTTCTGGTCTTTCCTCTCTCAGTTTTTGTTAATATGGTGCCCTATCCCTTATGTACCTCTAGGGGAACAAAATATGGGTCTGGTTGTATCCAAGATTATCTCAGTAGCTTAATTGTTGTGTCATTTATTGTACATGACACAGCTTACTGGAATTAAAATGACCACCAGTAACCTTTCAGATAGATTGGGTTCTCCAGGTGAGCTCATGTCCTGAATGAGTTATAGTGGGTGTTTATAATAGTCATGGAACTTAAACTGTGGGAGAAAAAGGAAATGAGTAAGGCTCCTTATTTGAGCAGTAATACAAGAGACAGCAGTGGCCTTTTGTGAGTCATAATAAAAAGAGTCGTGACTTCAGGAATGAACTGAAAGCTGTGGCTCAGTCCCAGAGGGTTAAATTTTCCCATTGCTGCATATCCTCACACCAAACCATCTTTAATCTTTTGGTATAACTGACAAAAGAGTAAACTGTGCAATTCTGTTGTTTCAGGATGAAATGTGCTTAATGATAGCTTGACCTGTGATCTCTGGAATGAAAGAAAATTAGGTTAATTATTAATTTATGTGGGTTTTTTCTCCTTGAGAAGTGACAAAAAAAGCCCTCTTAAAGTTGTTTGAATTATTTCCTTTTTTCATACAGTCAGTGTTAAATGAAAGAAATAATTTGACCAATTGGTTTTCAATTTCTCATTGAAAGTAAATTAAAGTGTGGATTGATTCTGACTTAAATAGGGAATGACAGCATTCCAATTTTTACTTTTTTTTGGTTTTTCTTTTTACATGCAGGATTGAATAAATATTAAAATGTATTTTTATGCTAAACATAGAATTTTACATATAACTTTTTTATTCTCAGCTTTACAACTATATTTTACAGCTTTGTATTTCTATTCACAGTCTGAAAGAGAAAATACAAAATAGTTTTCAAACTGGCAAAGCAGGCCTACCTACAGCTTTTCATTGAGATTTTTAAAAAAGCATGAACTCTGCATCCTTTTATAAATATTTTATTTTACTCCCTTCCTGTAAGCAAAATATGCAAAACAAAATTTAAAAAATGCTCATCAAAATGAAATGTATGTCAATGAGTCATAACTGTCAAACAAGCAGTTCTTTCCTTTTGATGATTGAAACAATTGACTTTGCAAAAATGAACAGTCACACGTAAGTGGTGGCTGCTACAGCATGTTCATTTAAATTATGTCCCTAAAGCAGGACACCAAGAGATAAAGTGACCTGGGCTTAATAGATTTTCATCCCTTCCTCTGCTCATCATAACCACAAGATGTCAAAGAACTGGAGAACTAATACATGTTTTCTGATTTAAAGTTTGGTTTGGAAATTTTGAGCAGCCCCTTTCTTCAAGGCAAGAGTTCCAATCAGTATAGTGAAGCCAGACCAAAACTGAAACTGTGCCAACACTTGCTGCAGATCTACCTAATGTGTGACTTTTATAGGATTTGAGAGCCAGGACTTGATTTCTTTCTCAGAGCCAGGTTTCACCTGGGATGATGTCTATCTCCTTTTTATAGGAGGCAGGAAAAAGTGTAGCCTTGTGCTTCATTTTCTGAAGCCCCACTTTGCCCAGTGGAAGGGCAGCTGAGGGCTGCTTGGGTTGGGTTCTTGGCACCCAGCAGAATTATCTGAGTTGAGCAGAACAAAGGGGAGAAACTGAGCAAGGAGGTTCTGCTCTTGGGCCACTGATGGATGGCTTTGCTCACCTATAAAAAAAAGCAGCCTTCTGGAGATCAGGGCAGGAAAATCATTCAGTGCAGTGTGAAAATCTGATAGCACTGGGGAATGAATGGCTCTTTTACAGCCCAGGGAGCTAAAATAAAACCTGCAGCTGTGCAGGCAGGAACTCCAGCACACAGCAGCAAGGAACACAGGACAGCTCGGGGCTCTGCTCCACAGCAGCCTGAGCCCCTCAGTCTGACTGGGGGCTCTCACACGTACATCTCCCCTCCAAATAAATTACTTTTCCTTTGGATCAGTGAGTCATACTTCAGAAACAGAGGGAATGACTAACTCCAACACAAGGAAAGGGTAAGGGACGCATCAGTGGAGTCAAGAGGGGAAAGGAGACAGAATTAAACCATCACTTTTGGCAGCAATGCACAGTTTGATGAAATTAGGCACAGCATGAAACTGTGCCTCCAGAGAGCTTGGGTGAATTGGAGATCTTTTAGAAAAAAAAAAAAAAGAAGCCTCTTGCTGTGAGGAGTAAGTAGCTGTACAGTGTAGGTTTGAGGCATTTCTACTGAAAGGAGAAAATCATGAAATCTTTCTAGTGAAGAATTAAGTCTAGGGGGGGAAAAAAGGAATTTACCTGTATCAGGCTAGAAATTTTATTTTTCCAGTGTGATTTTTACCAACACCTGACATGTTCAAGCAGTTTAGCTCTCATTTCCTATCACTTTAGGCTGACACATCTGCAACAACTGTTTCTGAATTTTATCAGACTGAGCTTAGTAATGATGAATGTTAACTCCTTGTGGTTGTAAGTAGGCTGAAGCACCAGCTCATACAAGATTTGATGCCCTGTTTGCACTCCTTTTCTTCTTCTTCCCTATTCATCGCTTTTTGCTGCAACTCTTGCTCTCTGAAAGACCTTCACTGTTTAATTTTGGTGCCGTTTTATATATATTTTTTTTTGCTCCTGGCACGGTACGGTAGCAATGTTTTTTATAACTCAGACCTTTTTCCTGCAGAGGGACAGCTCGATCCATCCGAGGCTCCCATCCATCTGGTGAGGCTCAGACAGCAGCTGACACTGGGGCAGGTTTGTAAGTAGAGCACTGAGAGCAATTAGCATTTGAATTAAAGCTACCTGTGGATAACAACAGGTGATTACCCTATTTAACAGCTGTTAAGTGGTGTTATTTGCCAGCCACAGACCACAGACTGAGTGAATTGTATGCATACAAATGGGAGTTACTGTGAATACAAACGAAGGACGTTAATTAAATAATATTTTTTAAATCGCTGTTGTGAAACATAGAGGTCGAAACAGGTAACCGCTAGCAAAAGGAAGGGTTTTGGAAGTGTTTTAGAATGCAGGACAGCAACTTGATGAAGGCTAAACCCCTATGTTTTGGCAGTCAGCGTTTTGTTCTAGAAACAGAAAAGCAAAGCTTGCTATTACACTGATTCAGCTTCTGGCAAAAAGAGAAAATAGCAAGAAATTAAAGCCCATAAGATTATTTTCTCGTTCTGTTTTATCTCTGCGTTTCGGACAGGGCTGGCTCCCCCCGAGTGTTCTTTGGGAAGCGCAGCCCCATTCCATGTGTCCGTGCCCGCTTGTCCCGCACCTGCGGGCGGAGCCGCTCCCATCCCTGTGCTGCGGATGGGAAAGGCTGGGGATGAAAGGCCGGGGGCCTTTCCTGAACCTTAGTGCAGCACATTGAATCGTTAAAACCCGATATAGATCACAGATAAAGACCCTCTAACTAATTAAAGTTAGAAAGTGGTATGTTTATTCATGTTTATTCACCGGCAGGCGGCACGGGAATCATCTCCAAAAGGCATAACCGCCCCGAACAAGGTTCTTTGCCATCTATTTATTCCCCGAGATCTTACATACAATACATATGCATAACCCCAGCAGCTCCCATCCCCATTTGATATTAGAATGAGGCTATTAGTCCTTCACGCTTGTGCAATTTTTCTCTTGAATTGGGTCGGTGGTCTCGAAATGGGTCAGTGGTCTCAAAGGATGAAGTCAGGACAGTCTTCATCAGGTTTTTGTGACCCTCTGGTACGATCCAAGGCCCCGTGCTTCGTGATTAATTGATATACAGTCCAGGTGCTGGCCATTGTTCTTACTGGTTCCAGTCTCTTCTATTACCGGTTCACTTAGTCCACTTCTTTCTCTAAGCAAGCTCATAACAGCAAACAATATAACAATTAGCTCTAGCTTAAGCATCTAATAATCATTAACCTACCATCTGCCTACCTAACTTACATCTTGATCGATATGAATTGCTTCTAACCCTTAGCTAAAATCTTAACTCTTTATAGTCATGATTCAATACAGCTGTGTAACATCCTCTTAAATCCATGTGGGGTCTGTACCATGGTTCTGCTCCGTGTATTGCTGCAGAATATCTTACTGGCTCTGGCTGCACGTTTTCTGTAGATGTTCTCCTTTGCTCAGAAGTTTTTTACTGGGAAACCCTTCTCCAAGGGCATGGATTTTCCATTACCTTGTTTTAAGACCTCCGAAGGCATGTGAAGGGAATGCATCTATCAAGGAAGGCTGATTAGATTTCTGCTTTGAGTATTTGCTTGCACACCACAAGCAGAATTATTCTATCAGTTATGATTGGTCTCACTGCTACTCCAGAACTGCTGGAATTTTGTGTAAGTGCAACTGTCACAAATTACAAGATAAACTTCTTCCCTGTGGCACAATTATCCATTCAGTTAAAAAGCTCTTGTGCCTGGTGTGTGCATATTTTCATTGCATTAATATGAATAGAGGCATCCAATTAATACATATAAAGATGTAGGCATTCAGTGCTTCCAGAGTACAGCAATGCAGTATAAATACTACAGCTTAGAAGGGATCACTGTTTTTTATTAATGAGAGCTGCCTGCTTAAAGCATTTGCTGTTTTAGGTATTTAAGCTGGAACAAAAAGCCCGTTAACTGCCTGATTCTGGCCAACTGCATGCTATGTCCAGCTAGAAAATTATTATACTGACAACCTTATTTAACTGGAATTTGATGTGGTTCAGAATGGAATCCATCTGCTATTAAGAGGCTCATAATGACTTACAGAATTTTAAGTTAAAGCACCATAACCTCACAGTCATAGCTGCAATGCAGAAGGCTTGGACTGTCCACAAATAAGCCCTATGCCATCAAAGCAGTTATTTGAATAATGTTCAGTAAGGGCTGGTTATATAAACCACGTATGCCCTTTCTGTAGGGTTGCTCAGGGATCATAATCTCAGTAATGGTGATGCTCATCCATTCTTCCCCTGACTTTAGGCCAGAGAAAAGCTCCATATTTGAGAGCAGACTCTCTTTATACATAAAATATACATCACTCATCTTTTCTTTATTCTTTTGATATTAGGCAGGAAATTATTTATTTTTTGCAGAGAGCTTCCTGTCACAAGAATATTGAAAAGTTGCAGAAATTTGTTGCCAACCAACCAGTACTTACTAAAGCCACCAGTCCTTAAATAGTGACAAATTCTGCATTATTGCAGGCACTTTTCAGCACGTAGTGAGCTCTTGTGCTGGTCAGGTTATTTAACTTGCTTTATTTTACAGCTGCAGGACACTTACCCAGTGTGTGCAGCATCCTTGCCATCAGCACCTGGGCATCTTGGCTTGTTTCAAGATTAGTGTGCTAAGCACCATGTCTGTTTTTTCCTTTTGCCTCCTGTGTGGAGTGATGGGTATCTTGGATGAACAGGAGGTCTCCTGCCACAGGAAGAGCAGTAAAATAATAAAAAGAGGTGTTCAGCACAGACAGGCCAGCTGAGTGAGGGACAGCACAAGCCATGCTGGTCCCACAGCTGGGAAAGGAAAACACCGCTAAAGCCCCAGGAAAGTGTGGCTAAATCAGCTCTCCATGGGGAGCACAGGGCTCTTGGCAGTGCCTCCCCAGGCACGGTGGGATTCATGGAATCCATCCTGCCTTTCCGATGCCTCCTTCCTGCTGATACAGGATTATTTCACACAGTGCAAACCCAAATCTTTTTAGACATAACCAGATAAAGTGAAAATATATCTAGAGACAGCTTGAGGTTTTTTTTTTTTTTTTAATTAAAAAGGACTTGTTTAAAGTGCAGAGAGAATAACAATGTGTTCTCGATCAGGGACAGGCTTTAGCTTCAATATCTGGTGAATCAGTGTGTGAAGTGAGAATTTTTTTGTTTGGTACAGACTTAAAGCTGTTTCCCAGAACAAAAAGTCATTTGTCTCTAAAAAGTCATGAGACAAAGGAACCCTCAAAATAACCTCATTGCATTGCAAAAATTTGTGAATTTTTTGGGGGGGAAGTATAGTATTTCATCACTGTGACTTATAAAACTCAAAAAGATTGACATTTCTGTCATCCACACTTCCACATGACTTGCAAATGTGCAAAGCTGATTCATAAACTTAGTTGTTTCTTAATTATGACATTAGGCTGCAAAGGAAATTATAGTATGTTGTAAATATTTTGATTTGCTCTCTGTTGTTGAGTTTGGCACATCTATCTTAAGCAAAATATAGAAAATGCAGGTTCACATTAACTAACAAATTACTAATATATGAAAGAAATATGGCAATGGTGGTACTTTATTAGAGCTGCAAATCTTTTTTTATTATTATTAGGCTCAAAAACCTAATAAATAAAGGATGAAAGAAACATCACCTAATTAAGGTCCTGCATTGTGATGCTAGAACTACTGATAGAATTGCTGTTTAACAAGATTGTAATGAATGTTCAATTGTCACAGCTTTGGAAGGTGTTACAAAATGGTTTAATAATATATTACTTCCTTTATTCATAATTTCTTTAAACAGTGCTAATATCAGTCATGTTTGTGTTCAGTTGTTTCCAATATTTTACAGGAAAAAAGAAGGCTCCAACATAGGTTTTCATTATTTAAAATTTAACATCCCGATGAGTTTGAAAAGTGAGAAAACTAAACGTTGTTAAGGTACCGCTTTTTTTTTTCCCCCGCAATGCTTATAATAAATAATTCAAACAATAAATAAACTAGAATTTATTAGTAAATAATACAGGGAATACATCAGGCTGAGGAGGATTAAGTGTTCCTTTCAGAATAGAGACACATTCTTCAATGTTCAGATGCCCAGGGGTAATGTTTAATTAACCCACTCAGTTATAAATTCGTGCAGACAATTCTTCATCATTATAAAACCCATAGCAGAAAATGCTTCAGAAATTATCCTCTCTCAGACACCAGCTAATATTAACTTGCCAGTTGTTTCATCAGAACACCATTGCAAATAAGGATGGTTAAGGGCTCAGGAGATCCCTATGATATCTTTATTTTCATTTGCTGCTGGTCTGTGTTATCAGAGACTTGTCAAGCAAATCATCTTGTCCAGACTCACAGATTGGTTCTAGATTGGTTCTCCCTCCCCTTCTTGGCTCATGCTGCCCTTGCTGTGCCCAAGTCCCCAGCAGTGAGATATTTGCTACTGAAACTCAGACTGCCAACAGCAGAACTGTCCCACAAGAGCACAGACTGGGGTCATAAACCAACTAAAACCAGACATGTCTTGGCCATTTAGTTTGTTTCTGATATGCAGAACTACACCAGAGTTGTCACCGTAATTTATAATTACACTTTGGATAGTGTGAGCTGGTCATGTTCCCATGATATGCAGCTGTTGACTCTTATTAAAGCAGGTTTGATACGGAAAGGAGACAGAAAGAGAGGAACTCTCCTGTGTCCACTTATTGCTGTCCTGAACAACCCAGAGCCCACTGTTAAAATAAAATCTAATCCAAACTGGGCAAAGTGCACTTGGTGCTCCCTGTTGAAAACTTCCAGAATCTTTAAACCATCAGCTCTTGTGGTTCACTGAATACCTGAGTGAATTATTTTGAACTGATTTGGCACCTCTTCAAAGGAACAGATGGTTCTGTCTTTACTGCAAAAACAATAACTGCAGCAACAACAAAATAATCTGTGATTCTGCCTGGAACCTATGTAAATATTAGGGAGATCTCTGACCATCTTACATTACTGACAATTACCTCAAGGAAGAAATCTATTTCCAAAGAAAATCACATTATAATTTTCTAAGCAAAGTATCACATCTGTGGAGCAGTTGTCTGAGACTGAGACTGAACTGTTATGGATGAGTTTCTAATAGTGCCTCCCCAGCAATACAGCAGCTGCAAGGACAGAGATTGTGAAAACATGGTGTTGAGGGACTTTACCAAAGCTAAAAATAAAGTAATACATGTTACAAAGGAAAGAAGAAAATGGGGACTAAGATAACAGAAGGACAAATGATGTGATTAGGAATATGCAGCAAAAGCAGAACAGATTTCAAATAGCCAAAAATTGTTCAGACTACCACGTACTTTCTTTTAGAGGATGTTTTTACTGGTCATGGTCTAGAAGTGCTTGTTATAAACCAGTGTGCAGTCTATCTTTGGTATGGGATTCTCTTGAATTTGTCTTTTAGTCTCTAATATTTCAACACAGGAGAAGCAATATAATTGACAAAGTAATTTTCTGCTATTATTGAAAAAGAAATAATCAGATATACAAGATTAACATTAGGGATAAAGCAATAAATGGTGCTCGTATTTAATACATATTGTTTTGCAAGTTTTAGGGGAATATATATATAAAAAAGGGGCATTCATGAAAATGAAAACCTGTCCCTGTACAGACTGTCAAACATTAATATGAAATCTCATTTTTTCTCTACATTTCTATTTTTAAATCCCAAGTAATTTTTGCAGAATATGAGTGTGTATTACAGAAGAGATAATCTTCTGCATACAAAACCTATGCTAGTGTCAGTCTTCTGGCTTTTCTGGGCAACTCTAATTATTGGGAGTGTGCTACAAGAAGAAATATTTGGAGCGCTACATTAGCTGAGGCAGTACTTGAACATTTAGTTGCTTGGCTTTTCAGCTGCTTTTAGCCTGTGCTGTCCTTTCTGTTCAGATGGTGAAACAGGGTGGGGAGAGGATCCTGCTTAACTTCAGCACGCTGAGGATTTGTCTTCTGGTCATTTTTCGGCTAGATTTGATTCCTGATCCAATCCATGGAGCTGATGATGAGAGTGCTGCATGTGGGGAAGAGTGACTCCTACTGAGCACAGAGCCTGTAATTTGGCTCTGCTAGAGAGTAAACACACGCCAGGCTATGGCTGGCATGGATAAATGTGTTTCTCTGCTCCTGAGTCAGGGAGAGGCAGGCTCCACAGAGGAATCTCTGCTGGAGACCAGTGGATGTGCATTTGCACTGACGGGAAGGCTTTGGGGAAGTGGTCTGCATGTCGAGGTGTTTCTGTGAGGCAGATTGCTCCAATTCCTGCAGCCTGGCAATAAATGTGGTCTGTTCCCTGCCTAAGGTACAGCTGGTATTTAACTGAGGGGTTCAAGAGCCCTGAACATCTGTCAGAGAGGCAAACAGGTGGAACCCAGCTGTGGCCACAGTTGCTCTTACAATTCCTGGATTATATTAAAACCTATGAGATGCTCCATAGATTCCCTGTGGAAAGCACAATTCTGAAATGTGAACATATTGCCCTCAGCCCGTAGCCCTGCTCAGGGAGGGTTTCATTTTCTGTTTACACAATAGCAGCAATAGCAAGGATACATAGAAGCACCCCTAGGTTCTAAATAATTATATTTGCTAAGTGTACACAAGAAGCTTGACTGCACTCTCAGCACTGATCTGACTGATTTCTGGCAGCTGCTTTACCCTGATGCATTGATATCATCCTTACAGGGTTCACAGGATACTTACAGGGGAATATTTTTTCCTATGTGATGAAAATGATGGCAACAATTAGCAATCAGCAAACAGCCAGTGGCATGGTTACAGACACAGGTAGTTTTTTGAAATATTTTGTGTGATGAACAGAGCAATTTTATTTTGCTTAAGTGCTACTTAAATATTCCTGACATTCAAATATTCTTGGGGGAAAAAAAAGGCATTATATAAGAAAAAGGTTCAGGCTGTTCTTAGTGAGATGAATACAGCTCATCTGTTTACATGATTCTAAGGAGGATATGTTGGGTAAAATACTCTGGGGAAAAGTTCTCTCAGTGAATATCAAATGATAGGACTTCAATTTCATAATTAGTCATATTTAATTGCTATGAGACCTACATTTAAGCTTACTTTAAGAATCTGTTTTTCTATGGATTACTGGAGAAAGACCAAAGATGTTTAACACATGTGACTTGAGAAAAAAGGTTTTTCCAGGACACAGAAAAGGTGATGCCAAAAAAAATGTCATTTTTGTCCTCGTTATATATTCAGTGGTTGACAGTTCTTAGGGTTTTTATTTGATACCTTCTGTTTTTTGTCATTTTTCTCATGTTTCTAAATTAGTTGTAACTTTCAACCATTTTGTTGTCCATCAAAATCAGAAAACAAAAAATCTTACCGAGTGAAAACTTTTGTTTTTTGATGCTGCCTGTTCTGTCATTCTAAGTTCAGCCTCAAATTTAGGATCTCTCAGTGGGAGAAGACTGATCTTTGGTGAAGACTGACTATCACAGCTTGACAGCACTTTATTATTTGCCTTAAATTTAGTGGCTTTCATGTTTTGTGTTTATTTAGCTGAAAATTGAAAATAAGTTGGAAATACAAACCAAGTTGTAATCAGAGCCGTAGGACAGCTTTGTTGTAGAATGCTGCACATGTTAAACCCTTTTTGCTGCATGAATTTCTTTTTCTAAAAAAACCAATCCAACTAAACTTTCAACATTTGACCTCGCTGCTAATGATGATGACAGACTTGAGGCTCTAAGTACTTTACTGAGAACACTGGAAAATGCACATGGACAGCTAAATTAAAGAGGAAAACAGCTCTGGAGTCAAACTGTCCATGGGACTGCCAAAGCTCCTGGGAATCAGCTGTGTAAGCACAAGGGTTTTCCATATCCATAGAACCATGGAATGGTTTGGGTGAGAAGGGACCTTAGGGATCATTAACCTCCAACCAGGCAGGGACACATTTCTCTATCCCAGGCTGCTCCAAGCCCTGTCCAACCTGGCCTTGGACACTTCCAGGGATCCTGGGGCATCCACAGCTTCTCTGGGTCACCTGTGCCAGGGGCTTACATGTACTGCTTTGTAAATAATCAAGCCTCCCTAAAAACCTGCAAAGTTGAGAAGTACAATTCATAGCAAAACAGTATTGGAGGAATGTTTTGTAATTAAAAAGCCTTTGCATTAGTGCTGGTTTATTTTCTGGTGTGAGGAAGGCTCATCTGCACAGATGTGAGAGGTCCTGTTGTGTTTTTGGGTGATGCTGATACACACATGGGCTCTGCCTTTTGGGAAGGCTCTTCACCCTCCCTCACTCTAGAGGTTCTCAAAGCTTAGGTTAAACTGCATTTTCAGGCCACTATAGCCAGTGTCTGTGGGGTTGTTTGAATGGAAATGAGCATCAGTCCCTTACTGAGGGTGAAGCAATCAAACAGAGAAAGGTTTAAGAAGAGAAACAGACATGTCAAACTCTGAAATCATATAAAAGTATTATTTTTGTAAGTAATCTTAAGTATTCTTTTTTGTGTTAGATAACAAGAACTTTCTCTTGTTTTGATCTGTGATATCTCAGCTTTAGAAGAAAGGCCTAACAATTTTCTTCCCCTTTTTCTTACCTATCCACAACTCAAGTTGTACAGGCTTTTCAAGGTTGAGTGTGCTTTCATGTCTTCAGCTTGTTTCTGTTGGAGTGTTGTGATGTAGGATTATGTTTAGCTGATAGTCTTGGACAACTCAATTTGTTGTTTGGTATTTTACAGAGATATAAAATGAGACAATGACATGGCAGGTACATGGCAGGTGTGTTCTGAAGATTTGTCGCTAATTATCTGCAGGAAACCATGGGAAAATCATACGAAGTTATGTTTAACTTTTAATGTGTTGCAGATTGTTGAAGGAAATAAAGGGGACCAGACAGAAGGGCAAAGAAGTTGGAACTTCTGTGATGGGTACCTGCTGCTTTCACTTGTCTCTGCTTGCTTTGTGTCTTGCCTAATTAGTTTGTATTTAATCTCTTGGAGCAAAGAGTTCCCAACTCCATGTTTGTCCATGACAATCACAGTGAGATCCTGCTAGAGGAATGTTCCAGCAGTGATAACTGTTTTCAGTGTCACATGTCTTTTTCTTTTTTTTCCTAGTGAAAATGAGCAAATTAAAGACCGTAACTGGGATGTTTACAGCAGCAACATGGTGAACAAACAGATACGGTAATTTTACCCCTTCTGTTAGTTACCAAAGCAACACTATAAAGATCCTTTTAATTTAGTTTAGTGCTGTGAAGATTAAAGCTTAATTAAAATTGTGATATTAAAAAAAAAAATTAAAACCTGAAGCAGCATAGGAAAAATAGAAAGATGTAATTATGGTCCACTGAATGCTTATCACTTGTTATGAAGTTTTAGAGAAGAGGCATTTTTTTCTCTCTATTGAGAGTAATTTTATTCTGATCATAAATTTGAACGACCGGAACAACCTAGGATCATAGCTGTTTATAAATTAATAAGGACAGTTGGAAGGAATGTGTTATTCTACACATAGAATAGAGCATAGTTAGTTTTCCTTTACTGGCCCATTTCCTAAAAAAATCCTTTTCCATACCCATGAGTGATAAAGATTCTACGAAGACAAAAAAAAAAAAAAAGAAAAAAAAATTTCTTGTATTCCAGTATTTCACATGGCTTGCATAGAAACTCAGCTATTTAGTATTAAAAAGATCTCTTACTTTCAAATTGTTTAATAGACATACCCTATTGTGAGTTTGAATGGTTAGGTTTTCAAGTGGTTCTAACTGGCACCATTTCCTTTTATCATCAGAGCTACACTAATTTGTCCTGGGTGAAAAGATATGTGAAGGACTCAGTGTGATATAATTATTAGAAATTCCTCCAGGAATATGACTTTTGTTGGCTAGTTAAACATCTGTTGCTTTGCCAGATTCCTCCTAATGAGTTTAAAATCATTGTGGGGAAGCCATATGTTTGCCCAGTAGAAGGCAAACCAGGACACGACACAATATTCTTTCACTGCAAAATTCCAAGTAGGAATCTCCACCCATGACAAAGCAGGAGCACTGGAGAAAGAGCAGTTCCAACTTGTCAGTTTTTTCGAGAGGTATCTTTCCAAATTCTTCCAGAAATGAGCTGGTGAGATGGCACAGCTGGCACCCTGGAGAAGTAGCTCCAAGTACTGCAGGACTAAAAATGCCCTTTTATTAACTCCCTCTGTTCATCTTGCTCAAGCATTTTACAACTATCTTTAACCATGTATCACACATTACTTCTGGGCACAGAATCCTTAGCAAAATTAGACATTTAGCCTTGCATCAAAGCAGCATTATATTTATAAAATACAGTAATGATTGCTGTTGGTACAACTCAGCCTGGTAGCTTTACTCTGACTTTTTGCCCCAGGATGCTGTGGAAAGCAAAAGGTCACTGGACTTCAAGGACAAACTCATGGAAGATTAATCCACTGAGATTGCTGAAATTGTGTCTGGCCCTGGATGTCTGTGAACTGTAAAGGACTCGTGGAGGGGGGAACACACAGGTGATGTATTTCATCAGTCTGCCCTGTTCTTGGAGTCTTTCCTGACTGCATGTTTCACCCATGCTATTTTGTCTGCAGTTTTGGTCAGGTCCTCTACAATAGTATTGCTACCAAACAATTCTGGGAAAAAAAATTAGTTTTAAGAATACTGCCTTTCTTTTCCTAAACAAGGTATAAATGAATTTCCTCACTTCCAGGCTGGCAAACACACACACATATACAAATACATATATATATATATATAAATATATATATACAAATACATATATATATATGTATATATGTATATATATGTATATATGTGTGTGAGTTCTCCACAGGTCTGAAACTCAATTAGTTATTCCAGGATACAGTTTTGATTTTGCTGGCAAATATAAATCTTTCTGATGGTGTGATATAAATCTCTCTGGTAGTGTTCCTGCAAAACTTAAAACCCTTTTAACCAGGTAGCACTTCAGGAAACTCTCCCACACCCACCAGCTTGGATCACTGTCTTTTAGGAAACATAGATAATGGGCACATGAAGGGCTATAGAATTTGGTATCATCCTGGAGCAGGTACAGTTAAAAATTATAATCAAATATAATTGCAATCTTAAGAAAAGTGAAGTATTTTTTTCTTCACAAAGAATTATTAGTCTCTAATATATGCTTTCAGAAAAAAAAAAAAAAAAAGCCATGCAGATTTATTCTAGAATGCCATTGTACAATTTACCCTGCCAGGGGCTCAGGCTATTTATGTTTTTGACTGCACCGTCTTCACTAAACTTAAAAAAAAATAAATAAATTACCATGGTAACCACTGCATCACCCAACAAAGACTTGTATACACCACTTAGATCTTTAAAGAGGCAGACTCTGAAATAAAATTATGGTCTGCATATTTTAACAATAATATTTTTTTTAGTAAATGTCTGTTTTAGCAGTAAATTCTAATTTTGCATTTAAAAGCAGCATATAAAATAGAGCATCTAAAATAATTCTGTTTTAAGAATGTTAACTTTATGGGAGCTGTTCATGCAGCTGAGATCACTGATCTGTGAGGGATGATAGGGTATACGTATGAGATGCTGATACTCATTAGTTCTGTCTTTCTGTTAATTTTCCCACACATTATTTTTACATTTTATAATTTTTATTGCAGTACAGTGTAGACGTCACAGGAAGGTCACACTGGTTACATATATATTTATATATGCTTGCTATACATATATGGCTACATTTTCTAACTGATTTTTACAGGTAACATCCTGTGGGGGAAAAAAGAAAAGAAAAGTGGAGGCCATTCCATCTGTCCCCAACTTTCTAACAATGCTTGATACTTTCATATGAGAGCACTTAGCCCTTGGATAATGCTGCTGATTTCTCACCTCTGGGCTCACATGGAGCACCCAGAGCTGTTCTTTGTGCAGGTAGGCTGTGTCTCAAGGAGCTGACACAGGACAGCTTGGAGGCAGAGTCCTGCTGGTTTTCCTGGCTGCAGCTCTGGGCTCTGCCAGGGCTGGTGAAGAGCATCAGGACTCCAGAGCTGAATATTCCTGCCCACACAGCAGCATCAAACAACTGGGGGTCAGTTCCGGTAGCACCAGTGAGTTATACAATCATTTTTGTGCCTCAGAATAGATCTCAGGCAGAGAGCAAGGATCTTTTCTGCCATCTGGGGAGAAGAGTGGCATTTTGAGTCAGTCCCATGGATTCCACTGAAGTGCCACGCACTGTGCCTGTGGCTACAGAGCGTGGCCATGGCCTTCTGCCATATGCTACAAAGTTTCTGGCAAAAGTTCTGTGTTGGTACAGCCCTGCTGGAATCACTTCCCCACTGGAATAACCAGAATCTGAGAGTCCCTCTCACTGCACTTTGGAAATTCTTCATTTTTTTGGTAAGCAGAGATGCTTGCTAATATTTAGCTCTCGGCAATTTTTTTAATGACCGAATTATAAAACCAGGAAATCTGAGTTTATAATGAAAATGACAGCACCACATTAAAAATAGCAGGAGCAGTGGGCACTGTAACATTGTCCTTGCTTTGGTTTTAATCTCTCCTCCTAACCAGCTCTGCTCCCTGCAGCACTGGAGGCAAAGAACCTGAGCACCTGATATCTGACCATGCCACGTGTGGGTGTGTGCCTGCTCCCTGACCTGCTGGCTCAGCACACAGCTGAATTTTGAGCTATGCTGCACCACTCCAAGTGGGAGGGGAGAGGCAAGAAACAAAGGAATGGGATGCAGTTATCATGGGATTAAATGCTTTCTTTTAAAATTAGTTATATAACTAGGAAATTCTGATAATTTCTCATTTACATATATATAACCAACTAAGTAAGGAAAGACCAGACTCCTTTTTCTTTTTTTTTTTGAGAAAGATCTTTCCCTTTACTCCTGATGCCTGCAGCCTTTGAACTATTCCACATTTTCCTGCAGTGTTGTTTGGCTTTTTTTGGGGTAATTGATATGTCTCAGCTTCCATCTATTGAATAATCATCTCAGACCTAATGGACTTAGGATAATTTCCCACAATTTGAAATAGTTCTGGCTAACTAAAATTTTTGGGGGTGCAGTAGTGATGTCTGGGTGAAGTTTGACTGCCTGGGACAGTCTGGAGGGCAGAGCAGCCACCAACAAATGTGCCTTTCAGGAAGGGAACTTTGGAAGTAGTGAAAGGTTCACTTTACACTCCATTCTGCCTTTACAGTCCCATTTCCTTCATCCTTCCATCTGCACGTGCCTACCTTCTGTCAGGAGCTTATCTGACTGAATGCTGGAGTGGAAGATTAGGATATTAGTAAATTAATGTTATTTAAATATCTGTTTGAGTGTCACAAACTCAGGGTTGGGATTTTATTGCACCAGCCACTGATTCTGGATGTGCAGGGGATTGCTGTGTCCATCAAGGCAATCCTTTACAATTAGTCATTCTTGACTGAAAGTTATTATTATGAGAGCTGCTAATTAATTACTTTTTGAAAGTCATTCTGATGTCAGAGTGCAGGGGCCTGTGAAAGCAAAAGCGAAGTTTAGCTCATGAAACTGAAAGAGAATAGTGGGGCCAAGGGAGTAAAATATCCATGGATTAAGCTGGAGGACAAGAGGTAGTAAAAGTAAAATGGAGGAAGACTAAAAAGTGAAAGGAGTGCAGAAAAGTTGAGACATAAAGAGAGGCAAGCTGTGGGCTGAAGAAAAAGACGTGGTTATATTTCTTCAGCAAACTTCCTAAAAATTTCAACGGGCAAGGAAGAGCAAGGAAGGACCTCCTTGAACAATACACTGGTTCTTAGAGCCTTGGCTATGCAATTTATCCCAGCATTAGAAATATTTTGAGTATATGTAAGTATTTTAAATAGCAGCTTACATTACTATGGCAACCATGTGAACTGGCCGCTTTATTTCTCTGCTCCTAAACAAAAGATCAAAGACTCCCCAAATATTTTTCTGCATCTCTCATAGCCCTATAACCCCTTGTGAATTAGTTCATGGCAGTTACAATTATGAGTTTGTCTCATTGGCCCTTGCCACTTGTCTATTCTACTTTTGTTTCTTTTCACCTGCAATATCTCCCCCAGAGGCAGGATCTCATTAATCACTGTCTTTCCCAGTAGCACAACTTGACTGATTTTCAGAGATTACCTGTAACATGTAAGCAACACATTGACAAATGAGCCCTTGAAATTCCATGTTTAATCTCTGTGGTAAAAATGCCATTTCTGTTAATATTGCAGTTTCTTCACTTTAGATAATTGCACCTTTCTTGATTGTCAGATATTCAGTGAAATAAGTGGGGAGAGAAGAATGACTGTAACTGAATTATTGGTGAAATGACATCCTCTTTCTTTTCCTCCTCCCCAATTACACCATCTTCATGACACAACATGGAGAAAAGGATATTTTCCTACCCAAGAGAGAGGAATAAATTTGTTCCAAGAGAGAGGAATAAGTTGGCTGACATAAGGTTGACATTCACAGTCCTGGTATCTGAATGCTGACCACAGCAGCCAGAACAAGTCTCAGTCCTCACACAGGATGGTTTTTCAAGTATTTTCGAAATAAATAACAAAATATTGAATGAATCCTTTAAGTGCCACTGATTGTATGAGCAAGCAGTAGCTTTGAATCCAGCCTGTATTCTTTTGCCCAGGACAGTATTTCCTCTGGCCAGCCCATCCCACAGCAGTGACTGGTGAAGCTGAAATAGTCTTTTTGTTGTTGGCATTATGATTTCAGAACAGTGTTACATCTCCATACTTCTAAAGGACAGTCCATTTTCTAAAAATGATGTATTTACACAGCTGCTGAATCTTTTATATGCAATTTCTGTGAAAACAATATCTCCCTGACTGCTTGCCTGTCAGCTCCTATTGTGAGCAATTAGAAAAGGGCAGTGCAAGCAAGTAAAAGCGCTCTGGGTTCTTGAGATCTAATCTTTGTAAGAAAAGGACTTTGAGCTGGGAGCAGTAATGCTTTGTGGTACAGCAGTGCACAAGCAGGACGTTTTTTTCCTTGTCCTGATTAATTGGTTCAGTGTTAAGTGAGGTAGCAGTTTAAAGAACTAACTCATTATGTGAAATTACTCTGTCTGCTGTGATACTTAAAGTCATCTTGCGACACTCTGGAGCTCAATGCATAAAATATTACGTTGGTAAGTAACTCTCCCGTTGGATAGAGCCTTTTCTTTCAGAAGTTAACCTATGGATATGAGAAATCCATCCTTGCACAGAGTGTCTGATCCAGTGCCAGTGCCTAAGGATGTTCTTGGAAGGATTCCCAGCTTTAAACACTGGATTGGGGTCTGTGGTGCAGTAGCTAAAGTGCTGAGGGTTATACTTGCAGCAGTAAAATATGGCATTACTGCTAATGTAGGCTACAAGAATATAGGGTGACAGTGAAATACTGACAAGAAAAAGCAAGTGCTGTGTGAAGGCAGAAAAGGGGACTTTACAGAGGAAAAGCTTGGAAATCATAAAGATTAAAATAATAGGTGTTTTTCCCAGCTTGTTCTCATCTGTTGCAATATACATGCAAGGGAAGAACAAAGTGTTTTTCTCCTCTCAGATGGCAAATATGATACCATTTTCAAAGGTGTGAAGGCTAGGACACAAACATTACACAGTGAAGTTGAGGGTTATTATTATGGAATAGCCAAGGTACAGATGTTGAGATGTCCTGCACTTTCTCCCCTGGCTGGCATAATTAGATGGCTGCAAGGCAAGATATTTTTGCCCAGCATTACAGAATATGGTGAGAACTGGCAAAACAGCACATAATCTTGAAGGCACACTCAGCAGAGAAGGAGACAATTCCTGCAGGGTGTTGTAGTAGGTTTTCTAAGGTTTTTGTCCTCATATTTACCAGGCTGAAGACAATAGACTCATCTCTAACTTACACCAGGAGTGCAGCAAACAAAGCAGAAGCAGAAGTGATAAGCTCAAGATCATGTATATTATTTTGGTAATCCATTAGGAAAGAAGGCTTTTTGCTCATGTATTTGTACATTATGTGTCACGAGCTTTTGATCCATGTATCCTTGCCTCTCTGTAACTGCAACTGTGTGTTATTAAACCTGATATCAGAATTTATGGGTTCCTGGTGCCCAGTCATGTGCTTTGAAGAATAAAGCATGCACAAGCAAATTAACCAAACCAGTAACCTCTCTGGACATGCAAGAATTGTGGTAGTTTGCATTGTAGCAAAGCTAGAAGCCAACAAAGTGCCTGGTCTCTCTCCCAGAGCTACAGTGAATTTGATGGCACTGCACAGACTTGGACATATATTAAACAGAGCCATGTTTACTTGTGCTGCATAAGAATCACAGAGGGAAGCAAAATCAATGTTTTCCAAATGGAATAGAAAGAAGCCGTGAGGAAAAGAAATGGTATTTTCAAGCTTCTTTGAAAGGTAACACAAACAATGCACAGAATAAAAAAATCTTTAAAGAAAAAGCACTTGCCAATGTCTTCTTCATTCTGTGTTTAACTTGTTTTGGAGGATTAAGGGATGGTAGGTCCTTAGCATTATTTTAAAAGGGGGGGAGAGTCTGGGTGTGAATAAGTGTTTGATATCTTGAGTTGGAAGCTGTAGAATGCATCTGTACATCTTGACAGCAACAGAAGACAGTCAGATTTTAGAGGAGCACTGAGATGACACTGAGAGTGCATGATGCAGTGGTGTAACGAAAGAGAGATCAATGCTAAAATGAATGTAACACCACTGAGGAGTACACACAGATCAATACTCTTGTAAGCCATGGAGTATAATCCTGCTATATAGGTCCTGTTAAATAGTACACTCAATTCTAGGAAGACACATTTTTCTGCATTTCTTGAATGTACCTCTGACTTATCTATCCTAAAAATAGTTCTTCTTTTGGAATGTAAAAGCTTGACTCTTTGTCTTCCCATCCATGCATGCTAACGAAAAGATGCAGTGCTATTTGTAAACTCCCAATCCTTAAAAATGTGGCGTATGAAGATAGGCTGGACAGTCAGCAATGAGCTATATTTCATCAAGTCTTTGCAATATTGTTTTGTTCCTGTCCCTTCTAACTGCCCCCTCTTTTTCTTTAAGGAAAATATTTTAAGCACAGTCACTGAAAATGCAGTCTCAAGAGAAAGGGGAAGGTCAGTTTTTCAGCCTTCACTTAGGTTGTGCAAAAAACTTGCCTACAATTTTTTCAATCTCCTGATAGTGAGAGCTTGAAACCATTACAAAAAGATCATAGAGTTTCTCTCATTTCTTGATGCCTGGATAGTCTTGGAGTCGTGGAACCCTCATGGCTTGTGTCTTAACTTTGCCAACCCGTGCTACCCCTGCCTAGGATGTTTGTTGGTGCCTGATTGATATTGTAAAGTAATTTTTCTTGGAAAGGAGTAGATTGAGTAATGAATGGGAAGATCCTGCACTCTGACTTTCATCTCTGGATCCTGTAGGGTCATGGGAGGCATCAGAAGCAGAGTCTGCCATGTGTCTTATGGAAACCTGGTGCCTAATATGGAGAGAGCAATGGGAATGGCATTCCTTTCTCATTTTTCTATCCTGTTTTAAGGTCAGATTTCCTTGAATAAACACAAGCTCTTAGAATGAACAGGTCCTTAATTTCATTTCAGCTGCAGACCTGACTGCCACTCTCTGTACAAAGGGAAATGTATCTGAGTTTCTTATTTTCATCTGTCTTCTACTTTTCCCTAATGCAGGTGCATTTTTTCCTTGTCAATTCCAAAGGAAGCTATGAATTTTTGAGTTCTACACCTCTGTTTTTAGGGTTCAGCTGTTTTTACCCATTTCCTCAAAGAGATTACTTTGTTTTGAATTTCTTTGCAGTGAAAAGTATGCATATTTCTAAAGAGTGGAGAAGCTAAAGCAAGTAAAGATAAATTAATAAATACATAATTACAGCGTTGCTTCAGGGAAAAGTTTCTAGGCATAATCTAATAACAATGACTGGAGATACTATTAGTATTGTGTGTTGATTCTGGATCCCTTGGGATAGCCAAATAATTAAGCTTGTGTTTTCCAGTCCCTTTTGGCTTTAATAGCCATTATAATCATTAAGTGTAACCTGCCATAGACTCTGGTTTCTAAATGCCTTTGTGAGTCTAAGACCAGCTCTCTCATCAGGGAACTGGTTTGATGAGAAATAAAAGTCCTTCAAGACACTGTTCTTACTTTTGTTCCAAAGCTCTTTTCCTTCCAAGTATCCACAGCCAGCAACTTTTCACAGCTCTTGCTGAGCTGCAGTTAATCTTTACTCCTTCTGACACCATGGCAGCTCCAAAATGCCATTGCACTTGCCTGCATTTATCCTCCTTTTTCCCAGTGTTTGTGGCTGACCCCATCTACAGCAGTCCTGGCTGTGTGGGTGCTGAGCTGGAAGATTCAAACTGAATTGTCACCACTGCAAAGGCTGCTCTTAAGTAGATGCTCTTCATGATGCAGCTCTAGCTTCAGAAAGTGCAATCAGAAAGCCTTCAGCCCCAGTTTCTTCCAGAATATTGAAGACATTTCTTTTGCTTGCATGGCAAAAAGCAAACACTTGTTGCAGGGGCTGTTCCCTGTCACATTAATTGGCAATGCTGGCAGCCAATGCAGCTCCAAGTGAGGGAATTCACTTTCCCTGATGCAGAAAGAAACGTTGCAAAAGTAATATACAAACAGAGCCAGGCACAACCTTTTGACTGATCTGTCACTCCTTGCTGAACTTGCCTGAAATTTATTGCCAGTTAGACAGCATTTCCCTCTGTTTACTGATTTGGTTGAAAGGATGATTTATCAGGGCTCAGCATCACATTGAGTGCTGCTCTCTGCTCTGAAGGGTAATGAGCTGTAGGCACATCTCATTCTCCTTCCCCTCGTGGCTGTGAGGGTGCTGCAGAAGGTGAGGGTTTGCTGGCTTTGGTGTGACACACAGACAGCCCTGCTGGGAGGGGCTGCTTCTGCTGGCTCCAGAACCAGCCTGCTCCCTCCCTTCCCACAGGACAGATGTGCTGGGTTTGTCAGGAGCTTTCAGGGACCTGCACAAAGACACACAGGGAGCAGCTCTGGCAGAGAGGGAGAGGGAAGGGAAGGGAAATGACCGCCGGAAGGACAATGAGAGTGGTAAGAAAGGAAAAGGATTAGAAATCCCAGAAAGTGAAAAGACAGCTTGCTGTTGTCACTGCTGTTGTCCCTTACTGTCTCTGGGTGCCATGGCTTGGTGCTGTTGAACATTGCTTTGGTCAACTGTTGTGCCACAGTCCCATCACAGCACGCTGGGAGCCAACACCTCCTCTCTGACTGAATATTTGTTTTGCTGATGGGAAGTTTTCCTTAAGCAGCTCTGCTATTTGTTTCAATCACAACAAAACCCATTGTCTCACCTTAATTTACAGAGTCATAACTAGCAGTATTTATTTTCAGCATAAAGAGTGCATTGGAACAAATACCACTATTTATCAACGGTAATGCAGTTCTTTATAAAGGTCTTATGTGAGCAAAGAATAAAAATGCAATGATTGTCTCACAATAAATATCCTAAATCCTTTATTGCCTATTTATGGTGTAATCTCTCTACAGTTGTACAATATATGACTGTTTAGAAAAAGATCTAGAATACAGTTATATGGTTTATTTACCAGGAGATGGCAATGGTGATCTACTGCAGTATTAACTTGTATACAAGGCCTGCATAAGTCTTCCACAACATCACAAACTTCAGTATGAATGAAACCAAAGTATTTCAATACTGCTTTTTTCAACAACTTATTTCAGTTGCTGTTATTAATTGCATTTTTTTCCTCTCATTTTTTGATTGAAATTGCTGTCACTACATTTTTAAAAGATGTCTAAATGCAATCCTCCTGGTATTCTAGAAAACAGAATATTATTTAAAAACGGAGCAGCCAATACCATTGAATAAGATATGCCACGTGTCAGGAAAAAATCAAATGATTGATGAAAGTAAAAGCTTAAAAAATGCATTCAGCTTTACAGTATCAAAATTGAACTTGAACAGTTAATGAAAAATAAATTATAGGTTTTGCTACTAAAAAGCAGGCTATAATTTTCTATTAAGCTGCTTGAAGTATGGTTTTAAAGTATGCAAATGCCAACATTTTTGTATAATTTGAAATTAACTGAGGTCTGCAATATTGTCTGAGTTGTCACAATACCTTAACCTATAGTAAGGCTCTCATCATTCCTGTGAATTAGTGCAGCACTGATCTTCATGAGGAGATCAGTGCCATAAACACTGAAAGTAAAAGTTTGGCTTCTCATGGGGTTTCTTTATGTTCCTTTATATCCTTCTCCACATGTTTTCTGCTCTTCTCCCCAGAGCATGCTTAACAGTAGGTTTTTGCATGTTTATTAGGTGTTTGGCAGATTTCAAGCTGAAGCAGTAGCAGGTGAGTCTCACTGCTCTCCTCAGATACCTCCCGGTCTGTTTGGAATGTCCCAGGGACACTGCTGGATATCTAAACCTGCTCTGAAGCAGATCTGGATCTATTATAGCAGTGACCATCTTTCACCAGGGAACTACTCCCATGGCTGCCTTTTCCTCTGGTACTCTGAAATACACAGGTCATGACTTAAACAATCACTGTGGGGCTCTCAGGTGGGAGGGTTATCCATCCTCAAGTTAAATAAATGCTTTAACTGAATTTGCTGTTTGCAACATCAAATACCAGGATTATTGCCTTTCCATTGCTCCTGTTTTAGTGTTACTAAAAAAGCCAGCCAGGACCTTAGATGTGTGAGGTTGTGAGAGGAGCATGGAGCAGGTAAGGATTACTTATCTATAACAACTGATAAGAGGGAAAAACCCCATTGTTTTACTCATGTGAAAGTTTTGATTTTCTATTGTTTTTACTGTTTCAATTGCACTTAATTTTCTAAAGTTCTTTTTCACCACAGTGTCTACCTTTCTACAATATCTTTCCTTTCTCTGCTCTTCATTAAGTGGTGCTCAATCAAACCTTGTCTCTACAAGGGAGAAAAAGCAAATTTAGAGCATATAGAAAGTATTTCGCTTAAGTCTGCCCTCTCCACACCTTCAAATTAGGCAACTTTTGTGTTGGGATCTGCCTGCTCAGCACTCATGTTGTAGGGGAAGAGCTGGCTCCACCTAATCAGTAACAGGAGACCCCAAAAGCAATCACACATTTCACATGGATGATATCTTTCCACTCCACAGACCCTACAGGGCACAACAGGAAGACAGAGGTAAGAAAGACCTTTGCTAGTCTTTTTTCCAATAGGGAAATTGATCTGTGGAGCAAAATGGACTGACTGAGTGAAAGCAGCAGAAGAAATAGCCAGTAGGGTTTAGAGTCTGTTGGCTGCTGGTGCCTTGCTGTATCAACCAACAAAACTTTCTGTTTCATGAAACGTCTTTACATTCCTGTACGCAACAGCACAAAGCCAATCAATACACTCTGTGCTGGGCTCCTCTCTGTGCACCAGGGCAGCCACAGGATTCCCCTTATGGAGAGGTTCTCCAGCAGCTCTGATTTATCAGGGCAGGAATCACCCCAGTGGTGTTCATGCCTCTTCAAAGGACAAATTTTGAGAAAGGGCAAAACGATGTTCGAACTGACAGCTGCTCACACAAAATCTCTTGTCCCCTCTGCTGGGCCTCCTGCTGTGAATACCCACGTTCATGTAAGCTCTGTGCAGGAAGGAATTGAGAGTTTCCCTTTTCCTATCTCTTATTTAGCTCCTTTGTCTTACCAACTTGGATTGTGCTTACGTTCTAGTACAGACTAGAGATATGAATGTTAGCTTGAAAGGAATTAGCTCAGCCATCTCTTTACTTTGCTAAAACCTGTCCTATAAACATGCCAGACTGCAGGCTCTTGAGAGTGGGACTGTTTACAGCCTTGTTTTTACATTGTTTAGTACAACAGGTCCAAAGAAGAGAGGCTTTGGGTGCCCCTGGAGCTCTGACAATTTTCACAGTGACCCAGAGGGAGAAGAAAGGCCAGACTCAGGGGTGAGTGGTTCATAATGGGTCAAGAGAAGTTTAAATTTCTGAATTATAAGGTTGTAAAAAAGATTCAAAGGGAAGTAAGGGCATACTCAGCTCACTCTTTGATAGTACAATACATAAAAACCAGATTTTGTAGGAGTATAATAAAAGATTGTATAGGAGTATAATAAAACCCAGACACAAGTCTGAAAAATTCATTAGTTTCTGCCATGACTAAAATAAGCACTGTCTAGGAAAACTACTTTGCAATGGTAATGAAAAGCAAGTGGAAAAGCAAGTGTTAGCACCAGTACTGCAATGTGAAATAATTTCTGTATACTCAGATCTGTCATTGTGAACAATGTTGTTGATTATAAACCACATCAAATTCCCAGTCCCCCTAGACATGTGTTTTGTTTTGCAGTTTTTCTAGTAATTATGGAATCAACAGACTACTATCAAGTTTTACCACAATTAAGCTAAATATATACTTAAATGATATAATATAGTTGGTAGTTGCAATATCTCTCTGACTTCCTTCCAAGGAACAGTCAGCATCGTTTCTGGAGCACTTTCAGGGGTGGTTGCTAATGATAATGATGATGCTGAGCTCTCTCATAACTTTATACTTTCAAAGGTACTTGAATCCAATTTAGAATCAAGATTTGACCTGCAGAGCTTCAATTGTTGTGAGCTGATAAGGCAAGTCTCCTAGACTGAATGGATTTTATGGCCTCCTCAGTGTGGGGGGTTTGATGGAAGAGAAGGTGACACAGACTTAACACCCTGTGAGCAGGGCTGCGAACAGGTCTGGATCCAGTCACTTGTGAGATAGTGCTCACCTGTAAAGACATCTCCCTGCCATTGTGCTGAAGACCTCTGAGCTCTAGGAAATAAAAATACATGTCTTAGGTCCTCAGTGAGGGAGCAGCTGTGTGCTGCAGTACTTGGAGCAATTGCCACTTGCTCAGGGTCTGGCCAGGGTGTCATGTCAGTGATGGGCCTGGGAGGCAGGGGGATTGTTCCAGTAATTTTCCCAAAGTTTGTCAGATGCATAAATAGCTCAAGAGACTGCTCAGTATTCTCCACCAAACTGGGACTCTTTCTACTTTGGCAGTTTTGTCTTCCTGTAGCTGATCATTGCTGCCATTCTGGCCACCAGAACTGAGTGTGTACCCCAAATTTATGTTTACAGATACTGGAATCTGCTTTGTAAGAAAAGACAAGGCAAGTTCGTTTGTACTTCTACCATTAACTTAACATTTATATATTTGTTCAGAAAGATAAACTCAATAAACTTGATGATCTGGATCTTTTCTGACCTTATTGATTCTAAAATTATTCTTATTACCTAGTTTTAAATATCCTGTCTCCATC
The DNA here is from genome assembly GCA_013397075.1 of Rhabdornis inornatus. Taxonomy (NCBI): domain Eukaryota; kingdom Metazoa; phylum Chordata; class Aves; order Passeriformes; family Rhabdornithidae; genus Rhabdornis; species Rhabdornis inornatus. Next base: position 937,412 of record VWZS01004114.1, on the reverse strand, counting down.
TAACCTTGCTTACTATGTATGATACCATTTGTCTGAGAGGTAGTTTTCTGTCTAACTGAATACTATCTTTTTATAATTTCATTTAATAATTGACATTTTTTTCAGGTCACTGAAAGGCAAAGGTCAGACAAAGCAAAGACAGATCACATCTACTTCAAATGCTGTTTGCCCAACTATAATTAGAAATTGTGATTGGTATGGCATAAAGAAACTATTATGACCATATACTAAATGGTGTTTCTTTACTGAATTGGATAGATTAGACAAGTAAATGAGTTTATATAAAAGAAAGCAGAGTTTTTAAAGTTTCTTTTTTTATGATGTAATGAGATAGATTTTATTCAATGCTAAGTAATATGCAAGTTGATATACTTTGGAACACATGATAACATGTTCAGATTCCTTCTACAATATGAAATTGTCACCATGATTTTAAAAGAAGCTCTCATCGGTCCAAAACCATTGGAAAATAAAATTGGTAAGAGTGCACTAAAAGAAAAAGAAGTGTTTCCTCTACGTCTTTTAAACAACAGTAAAGAAAAGCAAAAGCATTTAATCTTCCCCCTTTTTTAATCCCTTCTGAAAGCACAGCATCCTCCTATTTCCCAGTTTGTGGATATAGAGAATATATTTGCCTTTTGCTTTTTCTTGCTAAAATCAGCCAGTGAGGTTAAGTTGTGGCTGTAATCACCTGTAGATTTAGTATGGTAAATATAGCACTTAGAAGCCTTTTGTTTTCTCTTTTCTTTAGAAAACAGTGAGATCTCTGTTCTTAAGGTTGTCTTCATGAAACTGTCCCCTGGCTGACTATGTTACAGAAATGAAGAATGAACTGGGAGAAAAGGTAATGACAAGAAAAAGTGGATTTCTAGCCATATGCAGAACTACGTCTATCACAGTGGATGTGTATTTTTCATTACCTACGTGAGATAAAGATTTCTCAGCTCAGCTGCATGAAAGGGATTGTTTTATGTCCGTTGAAAGACATCTATTTCTACTGGACTTTCTGATTAGCCTGTTATGTTCCCTGGGTGATTAGTTCTGAACACTTTTCCGTATTGAGAGCTCATCATTCATACCCTGTGAATGTCCCAGAACCTCTCCCTTCATCAGGGCTAGACAGCTCATTTTTTGCCAATTACTGGACTGCACAGTCCAAGCTGAAGCTCAGAGTTTTCGTGCCTCAACCACTACAAAACTTCGGGCAGACAGAGCCTAGTTTTCAAACCATTTCAAGCCACGCTGAGTTCAGCAGAGGTTAACCTCCTTGTTTCTTCAGTTTTCTGAATGAATTTTGCAGCTTGAACTGTGTGCTCTGTGCTTCTGAAGACAGACTGCTGCCATGGCCAGTGTGACTGCTTTACACCCCTGCTGCACTGCAGGGACACACTGCTGGCCAGGGAGAGTCTGTGAGACTGCACACTGCCAGTACAAATACCCATCACCATCATTATGAAAACTTAGTCATCAATTTTGATTGATGCTGCTTTACACGGACCTGTCTAAAACAATTTTTGTGCTATACTTCCAAAAAAAACTCCACCCAGGTCCAGTTCTTTTTTCTCTCTGCTTGTCTCAATTTCCTTTGTCATGAATTGAGAGCAGAAGCCCAGGCACTATTTCACACAGCTTAATAGACTTGACAGATAATATTGTTCAAGAAAAATCTTAACATGTTGCATCTGTGGTAGAAATGATTCAGGTAGTCAGAGACTAGGACTTTGAAATCTTTCTCTGTTGAACATAATTATATATTAACTAATTCTGCTAGTGCAAGAAAATATGCATTTATATATATATATATATGCATACATACAAAAAGGCTGCTATAAGCCCTCATTTCTTTGCCATAAGACTGCTTTGCTTTGTGTGGAGAACCCAACCGGAGTGAGCTGGGACTGCTTGAGGCAAACTAGCCAAGTTTATGCTGTGCTGTCCCTCATGGGGAAGTTTATCTCATGAACCAAATTGTCTTTACTCTTCTATCCAGTTATTTTACAATAGAGATTACTCTGGGTAAGTAGCAAGTAAACAAAGTGGACCTCTTCTTTCACTATCCTGCACAATAAATAGGTTCCAAAGTTAAATTGTACCATCAGGGTAAACAAAAAATATTTTACATTTTACAGGCACAGAGACAAGCAGCTGACCATTTGCGTTGAATTTATTTTCAACTTCCTTGGGAAGATTACACTAGCTGGAAAGTCTTCAGAAACACTGAGCCACTCAGAGGGGCTTTCTGCCTGTTATCTTCTGTATTAAGACATTGGCTTGGGCTTCAAGAGCCTCCACAGCAGTTTCTGCTCTGCCTTCCTCAGAGCAGCAGCTTTCAATCCAAAGAGTCACCATTTAGTCAGAGCAGAGACTGGGCTTGTCATAGCCAAAACAACGGTCTTGATTGCCCCACATAGTAGTTCCTGTCTATTTCCCAAGAGTTTTTTAGAAACAAACAAAAAAAAAAACAAACCAAAAAAAACCAAAACAAAACAAAATAAAACAAAAAAACCAAAACCAAACCAAACCAAAACAACAACAAAAAAAAGACACCCAACAAACAAACAAACAAACAAAAAGTTGAAGAAAGAGAATCTCATTGGGGGCGGTCCAGCAACTTCAGTTTTCTGACAGTTTACCCAAGTGCAGCTGTCATTGTGTGGGGTAAGTCAGTAAAAGGCCACCCCTACATGCTCTTAGGTCAGCTGGGAGGAATCAGGTGTAGCTCTTGAAAAACAAAAAGGACCAAATGGGTCCAATACATTTGCATTTGCCATGACCATCCAGCTGTAAAATAAAGGGCATTCCAAAAGGAAACCATTTTTGTCACACAAACACTAAGCCACTGGGAGCAAATGTGGCAAGGCTGAGGGTCGGGCTCCCCAGGCTGAACATCACACCATGGGTAATGTCAAGAGACAGCAATGGGGCTGTCAGATACTGCTACTGTCATCATCCTATTACTGAAAATATCTGTGAATTTCACTAGTTTACAGAAACTGTCAATGAATATCTTAATCCATAAGCATAGAAAACACAACTATTTTACCATACAATTGTGGAAGCTAATCCCTGGCAAGGTCATTACTTTCACCACTTCCCTTGTAATCCCCCTCATACACATACAGAATAAGGCTCTGAAGCTTAATCTTTCCAGTGCTGAAAATGAGACTTTTATGCAAACTGATAAAAGTTCTTTGTTTGATTTATCTGTAAACCAAAATAGTCGGGTAGTTTGCCTTGAAGTTAAAAGAAAAAAACATACTCTGTCAAATCCTGTGTATTCCTTTTTATGTATTTTGTCATTTCCCCTCTATTAACTCTGTCCTAAGGTTGAAAAGAAGAGTACACTCCAGCTTCCATTTACATACTGTACTTTAGCTTTGACTTTTTTTTCACAACCTGTTAAATTTATTGACTATAAGCCCCTTGAGCTATTGAAGAGTATGCTGCTTACATTAGATATCTTTTGAAAGATGCTACTGGTAGCCTGTTTTAATGTGTTTGCTCTCTCCAGATACAATTTGTCTTACATATTCATTGGTTTTTAGTGCCAGGACCAGTTTCTTCATTGTAGCTTTTGTTTGGAAGTCTTGTGCAGATATTAAGGTTTAGTAATTTTTTAGTGCTGCTCAAGGGATCTGAGTGTCAAATGAAATAATGAGTGGAAATTTGGGCATTGAAAACCCCTAAGCAGCTGGCTTTGGAGATCTTAATAAAAAAAAAAAAAAGAGAAAGAGAAATAATTCAAGATGGCATGAAAGACACTTTGGGACATCTAAGATGTTTTATATGTACAAATAGAGCTGGCCAAAAAGTAGTACTTTCCATTCACTGACAATTATATTTCATTTTAATTTCAAGATTTCATACAGCCTAAAAGTCAGAGAAAATTTCATTTGCAAGATGCCAGCACATGGAGCTGGGAAAACAGAATATGCTCCCCTGCATACTGCAGCTGCTTTTTCTAGTGATGGAGCTGACTGGAATACTGATTTCATTAAGCAAGGGCTCTGGGTGGGAAGCATCTCTTTTTAGCTTAGTCAGGGATTTCAGGTGCTCGGTTTCACAGGAGAGAGTCCAGAATCCTTGAGAGAGGATCTCAAGGCACCCAGACCTCTCCTGTGAGGCTGGGCTGGAGTGTGGGAATGTGATGCTGTGTATTCTCTGGTTCTGGCTCTCACTGACAGGAGCCCCATTCCTTCTCCATGCCCTGATGCAGACGTGAGCTTTGGAATATCATTTATTCCTCAGTACAGGTGTTTGCACCTTGGCTGTGCATGCGAACTTGGAATCTGACCAGGTAGGACACCCACAGCAGCATGGATTTCACAGCACAAAGTAGAGACAGCTGGATTAGGATTTTCAGATTTATGCTGCCATAAGTATCCTGCCTAGTCACCTTAAACATTAGCTGAAACATACCTAAATTGGTAGTCAGCACCCCAAAATCTGTTGTGCATCTGGGACAGAACTTAGACTTCCCTCCAGATCGTCAGCCTCTCACTCTATGTGCAATCACTTGTGTTGGATCCTGAGGCATGTCTCTGCTGTGGTGTATTTTTATTTCTAGAAAACCCATACCAAAAGTCAAACTCCTTTCTCTCTGGGAAAGCCATGGGAGCAGCCCTGAAACTCCAGGCACTGGCCTGTGCCCCCAGTGAGGTACAGCTGAGATCTCTGTGCACTGCAGCCCACATTCCATGCTCTAACCAGCTCATGCCAAGCTTCCAGTTTTTCCACCCAGAATTTTGTACCTTCCACATCTGTTTTTCTGTGGAACATCTATGGCCCCAACAAGTACAGAAAAAGAAAGGTAATTCAGTGAACGTTTCACATGGAAAGCACTAATTGTATTTTGGCTTTCAGTGAGAAAAGGTGGGGAGGTCATGGTGTCCCCATCCCCACTTGCTGGTTTAGACCCTCTGTGGCCACATCATTGTGGGGGTGATCTCTCCCTACAGGGCAACCAGGACAGCCTAGAATATTTCCATGCCATTGTTTCATAGCACCTAAAAGCTTTCACAGGCACAGATGCTGCAGCTGTTAATGAAATAAAGGTAGTTTAAATTACATTTACTATATAGTGGGAGTGAAAGAGGGATATATTTTGGCTTATAGTGTATATGTCAAGTACATGCAATTGTCTATTTCTGAAGCTTTATAGTCCCCATCATCATAATTAACTTAAGTGAAACTGTATTTACCTTGCACATGACTTCAATTTGCTGCAAAGTAAATCACCAAATAAATCAATAATTTACAATCTAACAAACAGTGCAGAGTTTTCCAAAACAAAAACAAACAAACAAACAAGCCATTATGCCTGGGCTTTTCTAAATGCAGCACTGCTTCTTGTCTTGCTTCTCTGAGAGAAATGTGACAATTTCCAACACCAGACATTTTCACTCAAGCAAGCAGGAATCACGTAAAACCAAACAAATTATGACACAAAGCAAAGCTTTGATTAAGAGCCTGTGAATAATGATCCTTTTCTCATATTCAATGTCTAGGATGTTTAACATATTTTATATTTAGAGTATATCAAGCAAGTTCCCCTGATTAGAATTTGGTATCAAGAGAAACACATTTTATTAGCCAGGGAGCATGTCAGGGCTTGGTGCCAATCGGCTGCAATAAGTTATTTTACAAACACATCCAACACCCACATTTGCAGAAGTGCAAGAGTGAACATGTTTCTTATGTTCCTCTTTCCTGCTCTGTTTTCCTACAAAATCATAAGAGGCAAGTGGAAGTGATCTCTTGGTTCCTATAGAGGAAAAAAAAAAAAAAAAAAAAAGTGAAAGAAAATTTCCATGGCATAAAGAAATCACAGGTTTACGTTGTTGAAAATTGCTATTGGGCTTGGATGCTTTTGTACAAGTCATTGCTATGGAGACTGGATTAATTGGCTGTATTTCTCATGTGGGGGTAGGTAATACTCAGTGAACTCAAAAGGTGGAGAAAAATAATTCTGATATGTGTTAAATTAGTTGGTGTTTCATATTGCCAGGAATGTAGCAGGGACCAAAAGCATAACAAAAGTCTGAAACTTGGGGATATTTAGAATAAAGAGAACATCCATGGGTGAATTATTTAAAATGAGTTTAGTACCAGGGACTGTTAATCCCAATTTCAGAAAGGAATAGAACTCCTTCATGTTTCATTTCACAGCATGAGCCACATATTTTCCTGATGAATATTGGAAAGGTATTTTAACTGTACCCATCTAATTCCGCACTTTTCATGGAGATTTGGCACCTTCCTCTAGAAGTTCTAGTTTTGGCTAGCAATGGAGAATAGTTACTAGAAGAGATGACCTACTATCCTGGCATGTCCCTTTGGAGCAAGGATTTTATACAGCTTCTGCATGTTACTAGTTGGCAGCCTTTGTGTAATTCTCAACATATTTGCTGCAAAAAAACTACTTAGCCTACATCTGTGGTATTATTACATTTAACTTCAGCTCACATGTGGTATTACAGTAGTCATTGTACCTTTCAGATATAAAATATTTTACAGAGGATCAATGCAAAATTATATTGATATGTATGTCTATAAGCAATGAAAAGATATCCTTTAGAATGTGACATGTTTTAGTTGTTTTCTGCACCTTTAGAATATGACATGTTTTAATTGTTTTCTGCACTATATGTTAGCATGAAGAAAAATTGTGACTGCATGCAACCTCCTGAAGTTAGAAGTAGGAATATAATTATATATCAGAAGCAGAAAATTTTAAACGTTAAAATTACATTGTATTTCCATAGATGGAGATGTTTGTATTTCATTAACTAAAATGACTTTCTTGTCTCTCAGCACTTCAGGAAAAAAATTATTTTTGCATTTGTTTTGGGATGAATGAATATAATCCCAAATCTTTTATTTGCAGCAGTGTGCAATGTGCCATTTTCTCAAATGAGGGCTGGGTGTATTTGCAGAGCAGACACAGAAGTGTGTCTGATTACCTCACCATTTCTTTGTAGCATAGATGGAGGTGAATTAGAACTCATCAGCAGGAGAGGGTTTTGTTTTCTTCCCAACCAAAGTATCAGAGAATCCTAGAGCCCAGTTTAAGCTATTCAGACTGAAAATAGACTGAATTTTTTCTTCCTGATTCCAGGAAATACTTGTGTATTACTTATAGTGAGACTCTTTCAGGAGAGATGCTGGGAGCTGCAAACATCCATGTTGAAGATAATGTTCAATAACCAGTCTCAGGCCTTTCATGCAGCTGAAAGATTGCTGAGTTGAGGTGTGAGAAAATAGCAATGTTTGCAAAAGCCCACGTATGGATACAGGTATACAGGCAAAAGAGTCTCTGGCAATACATCTTCTTTCTGTTTAGAGACCTACAGTACACTCCCAGTGTGTGCCAGCACAGCTCCACCTGCAGAAAAAGCATTTCAAGTATGAACAAGGTGAATGATGGCTAATTAATTAGGCTGTATGTCTGACAGCATTAAAGTTTTGTGTTCCTTATCCCTCCTGGAGTGCAGGGTACTGATACTGAGAGATTTAGTTCCTGACTCTGCAATTTAAATTCCTGTTGTGTACATGATGCTAAGCCATGTCCTTGATTGCCCAGAGCAAAGAGTTTGAAGGAAGTCAAAGGAAACACCGGGAGCCACCTTAGTGCTGGCAGTGGGCAGTGTGCTCTGAATGCTCCACAGAATGAGATTTGGATGCATGCAGCATCTGGTGCTCTGCTACCATGTACCAGCCCCTCACTAACCAGGACCTGGGCAGGAGACACAGCAGAAGGTTGTGCCTGGTTTCAGCTGGTGGTTATGATCAGCTTGATATTCTCGGCATTTTATGTCAGAAGTCTGTTCCCTGGAGAAATTGTGGGTATGTCTAATTAAAAAGTGATCTCTTAACACTTCCCAAGACCTTGTTTTCTATTGCAGAGGTATTGCCCATGGTAATAGTTCTATTATCTGTCACAGTTCACTGAAATCCTCATTTCCAATGGAAACACACTGGTGCAGACAGCACTTTGATAGAAAGCATTCCTGTTCTTTGGCATGTGGTGTAAGGGGAGAAAGAAACAGGGATGGGAAAATAAATGAGACCTCAGTGGCTAAGATTGCTCTTCTAGAAAGCCAAGATGTGGGTCACATCTTTGATATGATCTGAACAGACCAAGGATCATTGAATCAGAGAATCAGGGAATTGTAGAATCATAGAATGGTTTGGGGTGCAAGGGACATTTCAATGTCATTTAGTTCAACTCCCTGCAATGATCAGGGGCACCTTCCCCTATATCAGGTTTCTCAGAACCCCATCCAAGCTACTTTGTGTGTTTCCAGGGATGGGGCAACCACCACCTCTCTGGGCAACCTGTTCCACTGTTTCACCACCCTCATTTTGAGGTGAGAATGTGAGACTCCAGCTCCTGATTTCTGAGCATCTTCCTTTCCAGTGGAACTTGGCCATGTTAGGGTTGATATGTCGTGTTTCTTTTTTTTGGTTGGTTGGTTGGTTGGTTGGTTGGTTGGTTAGTTGGCTGGCTGATTTTTGGGTTAGATTTTTTTTTTCTTTGGCTGTTGTCATCCTCCTGATACACATGAGGTGTATTTTGTGTCTTTAATAACTGTTGCAAGCAGGAAATTCTGCTGCCTTACCGTGGCAACCTCACTAACCAGAAACCTGCCTATTCTCTTTGTCATTTCTGTAGTGTAATGGGTATTTCTGTGTGACACATACAACATTTGCTGCTACTTTCTTGCAGCTGTGTGAAGCTCCCGTTTGACATATGTTCCCATGGAATTAGCTGAATTGTGCAGTGAACAGATTCTCTGTTTCTGCTCGGTGTAGCAGAGAAGGTAAAGGTTATCCCCACCATAGGACATGGGGAGGAGTGGTCACTCCTCCGAGCTGCTTCTGGAGCTGCACTGATGGTGTTTGGTGAAGCAAATCTGCTGCAAATTACAGTGTGTGGTTATAGATCAATTTATGCTCCTGCCTGCTGCCAGCAATGTGCTGTGCACGAATGGAGCTAACTCGGTAAACATGCACTCTAGTAGCTGAAAATAACCAAGTGTTGTTGTAAGGAATAATTAATTAATGTTTGTAAAGCACTTAGAAACTGAAAAGCACCTTATTAGTGCTAAGTGTTCAGGGGCCTGGCTTTCTCATCAGAAGGTAAAGTCCTTGTCTTTGTTAGTCTTTAACTGAACGAAACATTAAGGGTGTAAAGCCTTTGTGTCTAATGTCCTCAGTCAGGTGCTTTTGTGCCTGGCAGTCATTAGGATGCAGTAAGTAAACAAGAAGAAACTATAAATGGCCTGAATCAGCTCATTTCCACTGATTCCAGCAGAATCAAGCTGATTTACATTAGCTGAAGATCAGCAACGGAGAATCCAAAGCACAGCTCCTCTTCTTGATGGCGGGCTCAGCCAGAGCCAGCCACTGGTTTATTCTCTGCAGCTCCTGCCTCTCTGAGCCCAGCTGCCAGGAATGAGCACAAAACTCTATTAGGGCACAGGGTTCCCTGTGCAGTGAGGTGGACAAATTGGATGGCTCAGATTTGCTCCCTGGGGCAGGCAGCACATAAATGAACAGCCTCTTGGTGGAGAGAAGGAATTCTATTAATCAGCTGTGCCATGCAGGGCTGAAAGGGGACACCTATGGCTCACCCTGTTCCAGAGCTCAGGAACATGGAGAATAAGAGTTTCTGTCTTTACTTCGAAAGTGCCTTGGCTCCCTCAAAGCAGTCCCAAATCTTCCTGATGCAGAAGCTGCTGACTGAAGGGTGGATTTACTCAGAAGGGCAAGAGGGATATGAGCCACACAGAACAGATCCATCTGGGGAGATGTGGATGTTCCTGGGGATGTGATGCAGCCCCCAGCAGCCCCCAGCTCCTGCCACATGCAGTGTGTGCCATCACACCAGCTCTGCAGCCACCCCAGGGCTGCTCTGCTCCTCCAGGAGGGTGCAGTCCACAGTCAACTTTCCTATCTGCCTAAGAGGCTGCTCATCTGTATTTCACTCTCTGTAAATAGTACCTAGATCAGAAGATGTGGGATCAGGAAAAAAGGGAGGAGAGGGGAAACAATCATTTGGAAAACAGGGAGCTGCAGGAAAGGGTTTGAGACTCATTGGCCAGAGAGCATAGGGAGAAGCACTGGCTTGTCCATCACAATACAAGCTTTTAAGATTTTCATATCCCTTTACCACACAAGTTTCCTTTCTTCAGCCAGAATTTTTCAGGCTAAATTTGATTATATTGAGCATCTGTTCCATATTTATGGATATCCAGGACCTCTGTCACTCACACTGAACTTCCAGATGGATGAAAAACCCAATAATGGGCCTGTTTGTGGTGCATGAGCAGTATGGCCACATATGCATCACACACAGTCACTGGCAGGAGTGCTGGGAGAGGGAATCCAGTCTTTGATCACTTGGGTGTTTCTTCTCACAGGAGATCAGTAGCCCTTTTTTTTTCCTCCTGGATTAATTGGCAGAGTAAGAAAGGTTACCTGCCAAGAAAATCCAATTATTCATCCCGCTGGTCTTGAATAAAGCTCCATGGCTGATAAAGGGTTGCAGTTAGAGAGACAATCAAAATAAGCCACCAGGACACCAGATATTCTGTTTTTTCAATCCCTGCACCAGCCTAGGGCAGAGTATGTTTGGCTCACTTCAGTTGCAGTGCTGGAACACAGTGTGCCAGAATACCCTTCCATGATGTTTTGGAAGAGCTAAGCATTACTAGGATTGGTTAATAGTTATCTTTGTGATTAGCCATCTGTTATAGATCCATTTATTGAATCTGAGAGGGGACAGAACCCTTGCATATCTTGCTCACTCCTCACTTTGCTTGAGCTTACCATAGGGAGCTTTGTGCAACCTGCATAAAGACCAAAAAAAAAACCCAAAAAACCCAAAAAACCAAACAAAACAAAAACAAACAAACAAACACACACAAACAAACAAACAAACAAACAAAAAACCCAAAAAACAAAACAAAATTATTTGGGTGAAACACTCAGAGTCCAGCACAGGCAAATGACCCAATAGAAAGTTCCACAGATGTCAAGGCATTTTGTGATTGATCAAATCTTTATCCTGTGAAGGAGAAAGTGTCAAAATATCCATTGGCTGTATCTGAATAAACATCTTGCTGAAGTAAGTGACGCTCTCTATGAAATAGCTATGAGGTACTTGTGATATATTTATGGAACTTACAAGAAAAATTCAACAAAACATGAGAATTTTTAAGTTAATCAGTGCATGAAATGGAACAGTTTAGCTCTCAAGTAGCTATGATACAGGTATCCAGGTGAGGCAGTAGTCACAAAGATGTTATTTCCTTGTTGTGTCACGATCATATCACGTATCTGTCTGATCTGTAAATAGAATATTAACCACCATGCACTTTCAGAAGCTGGGAGAAAACATGGTGAGTTCCCAAAGGTGCAAGTGGACTTGTTTGTGTTTATAAATAAGCCACCAAGCTGATGTGATTAAACAGTTACTCCATCAGTGTCTTGGCCCTTCTTTTCTCCATCTGGTAGGTAGGCAGGCAGATTAAATAGATGCCATGTGTTTGTTTTTCCCCTACAAAATGAGCTGTGTTAGTTTTTCTTGTAACTATGAGGTGGTACCAACCGTACCAAATGTATTGATTTACGTTAAAAAATGAGGAATTACCAGGAACACAATGACATGCCACCCAAAGCACAGTATTTTATTAAAGGAGATGGCAGTAAACCATAATTTTTATTTAAAAAAAGCTCAATTACAGACTTTAGAGAAAATTAAATTTATAGTTGAGTGCCAGTGTTTTGAAGCTACCAGTTGATTCCTGGAAGTGACTTTGAAATGAGTTTTGGGAAATCATTTTAGTATTGACTCGGGCCATAATGGTTGGCTGTTGCTTTTTTGTATAAAATGATTAAATTACCCTGAACAAGCTCCAAGTCCGTGTCCTTCTCTGAGGCCAATTGTGAATATGACCATAATGCACTCACTAAAACATATTTCAGAAAGTAAATAATCTCTAAACCTGGAAGAACATCACTGCACTCTTCCAAGAATAAGGAAATGAACTTGGTTCCTTGTCTCAACACACATCACCTTTTTTTTTTTTACGTTGATATTTACAAACTTTTTAAACCACAGAAATGGAGGAAATAAAGGAAATAGAAGCAGTCAATTGAACTCTCAATTTATCCACCACTATCTCACTTCACATCATTTGAATGGTCCTATAGTAAAGCAGACCTAAAAAAGGAGAGCACTTTCTCTGAAAAGCTGGTGTCCCAAGGTTGAAGCAGATGAACTCATGGGGAGAATCCTGGACAGGGGACACTGGAGCTCAGCTGGCCAAGGGGAAGAAAATAGACACCATGAAAACATTGGGCTAAATACCACCATACCATAGGTTCTGGACACAGCTGAGAACAGAATTTGCTTTAGTCATTGTTTTTTTCCATCTTTTCACAGGACAGGAGTGGGAATGGCAAGCAGGATGCTCCAGGGTCAAGAAGATGACTTTGGAAACAATTTGAAATGAGTGAATACACATGACAGCAAAACCAGCTCTTTTTGCTTCAGGTGAGGCATGGGCAGCCTCAGTGCCAGTGCTGGGGGGGTTTGTTCATAGAACAGCCTCGTTGGCTTTGCCTGTGTCCCAGGAGAGGCTGACACTGAACACATGCTGCAGGGTGTGTGCCTGGGGAGGGTTGGTAACTGTGAGGAGCTCTGACACCCCAGCTTTGCTCTATCTAATTCAACAGCAGATCTCTGTTTCAGTACCTGGTGTGAAAGGAATTGTTTACCATGCCTCTTGGCCTCACTTTCCTTCTTGCTGAATTAGACACTTTAACAAGACCAAGTGATGTGTTTTCTATAGGGAAAGCTTTGAAACGAAGCAAGATTGTTGTACCTCGTTCAAAGCCTTCTTTCAGGAGAAGCTTGACTAACACAGGGAGGCTTCCAAGAAATTTGTTCCCCAAACTGTTTTGGTGAGAGGAGCATTTATTTTTTCTTTGATTGTTTTAATATTTATGGTGTTTTTATTTTAAAATATCTGCTTTTCTTTTTAATATATGCTTTGCCCACAAATATTGCTATGAAGAAACCCAGTATTATGGTCAGGTCTGCTCTCCAGTGATTCATGGAGGAATGACAGATGCTTCAATGACATTCTTTAGGTGTATTTTTTGGTTACTAGGAGTCGTTTCAATAGAAGCACTGCAATATTCAGCATGCTTTGCTCAGAGCCTGTGCCTGCCATGGGAGATCATCCAGCTCTGTGACTCTGAGAGACAACAGAAAAGCAAAAAGAATAGAAATAAGAGAAGGAAAGAGGATAAATGTAGGCAAGGAAAGCTCAGAAGAGGCATTTCTAGTTCTTTAAGGGATTTCCAGAGCTCGATCTGTAGAAAATTTTCATCTACATCCAAACTGGGCAGAAATTCCTTTCAGGAAATGCCATCACTAACCCCCAGCAGCTGAGATCAGCAGCATGGGCCAGGCTGCACCAGGGACTGGGATCAGACATTGAATAACACATAGACCCTTACTCTGAGGAAGGACCCACAGAAAGCTGAATAACAGGCTGAATACCTTGTATTTTAGTATTTCTGGCAGTGTCCTGGTAATGAAGGTAATGAATAGCTCAGGCAGGATAAAATATCAGCATGTGCAACATAAATACTGCTTTGACCTCTCTCTTGTGGCAAGAGGCATGTAAGTGACAGAAGCTTAATTTCTGGTTAAACTACAGCTTTTTCCTGGGCAGAAGAAGCAGGAAGTGTGTTTCAGAAGGCAGCTGTGAATATATCCTGTGTTTTTATTCTCTTTTGCCATTTAGTCATTAATTCTTCAACCTTTCCCCATAACTTCCCATTATTTAATTTCTCTAGGCAAAAATCTGTGATCCTTGTCAGAGTCACTCCCTGGTATTCTCTTTTCAGAATTTTCTTATTTTCTGGACAACTGCTTCCCAGTCTTGCCTTTTCATACCAACAGCATGACACTTGCTTGGAGTTAATGCTCAGCAAAACCAAGGTTGCAAACACTCATTCTGTGTTTAAATGTTATGTTTGTAAAGATTAATTAGGAAAGTACTTGGTGTTGCTCAGCCCAAACAGGCAGTGTATAAACCACTGAGACACCCAGGAAAGGATTTTCAAAAATTCCACCAGAAGGTAGGGATATTTCCAGAGGAACAGTACTTAGGTTGTCAATTCCACAGCTTTTCAGTAAGACCAAAATTCCTAAATTATGTCTGTATCCTTTGAATACCTTCTGCCTTAGCACTAAGTGGTTATGGCAACTACTAAAGCAGAACTGTGCTTAATATTTTGCTCCAAAACCCACCTTAAATATCTAATTATGAGACCCTATAGGAATTATGCACTTTAATTTGCTTAGATCTAAAGATGAATACCATTTACATTTCTACCACTGAGGATACAAGTTTTCCAGTCTTTAGTCAATGCCACAATTAAATATACAAATCATGTTTGAAAAATGAAAAAAAAGCCCCTACCTTGGAATGTTAGCTCAAGCATTTTTTTTCAAATCTAAAACTTACTGCTTGTCTTTAATAACTGTGACTGAAAATTCCTTAAAATATGCCAGCAGAGATATTTATTGCTGTTAACAGCATTACATGGGATTCAGCATCTAAAAGCTCTCAGCCTATATTGTGTGCCAGAAGTGTGGAAAGAACAGCTGGAGAGAATTTTGTGGAGCTTGTTGTTTGAGGGTGGATGTAATCTTAATTCTGGTATCTTGTCCTCAGTAATGAGAGAGGTTTTATAGGTTGAGTCTGAAAAAGGAGAGAATAGTCTTTGTTTTACTGTTGTGGCAAGTGTCAAACCTGGTGAATAATGTAGATAATTTTTTTGACATTTGAAGTAGAGAATAATGTATGATTAATGTCAGTTCCACAGTTTTCCTTCCTTGTTGCTCTGCACAAGTACCATGGTGTTTCTCAAAAGTGAAAAACAGTGCAGAACAATGTCTTGAGCAAGGACTGAGTTACAGGTTTTATCTTGCACTTGTGGCTGTTTGGTTTTAAACTAATTTTATATATCTGCTAAGAAAAATAAACTGATCACAGTCTTCAGCCTTGTGGGATTGATTTGTCCTCAGTTGCATCTTTAGATATTTAATGGAGTATAGATTAAAAATGGACTTTCACTTTCAAAATTGTAATTATTCCCATCTCTCTTCTTCTTCTCTCTCTCTTTTGGGAACAAACAAACAAACAAACAAAAGCTGCAACTTACTCTGTCTTTATGCAGAGATGTTTGTTAAAACTCCTATTCTTAATGCTTGTCAACTCCTGCCAATTTCTCTATAGTTTTTTGTTTAGGTTTTTTGGTTTTTTGGGTTTTTTTTTTTTCAAGATACTTTAGTCCTGAGTGATGTTCTCTGGATGAGACTTTTATCAGTGCCAGGCACCAAGGAATAATAACCTCCCATGTTTTATATATGCCAGTGGTGTCACCAAACAGTGAGATGAGATTTGCACTCCTGCCACAACCCTGCACTGTTCACAGGCACTTCAGCTCTGATACTGAACAGGACATTGCCACTTGCCCAATGTCATCTCATTGAATCTTGACCATCTTTCCAATCTATCAAGATAATTTTGAATCTTAATTCTGGCTTCAAGAATGTTGTTACCCTTGATGGTTTAATGTACACTGTAAATTTTACATGAGTACAGTCTTCCATCATTTAAGTTAATGAAAACACTGACAGGCCTCTGTCTGAAATATCTGCTTACCTTTAGATAAAGTATTAAATCTTCTAGGAAAGTGCCTTTTCAGGCACTTTCTGGTATTGTGGATTAGTGCTAGTAGATATTTTTTCACCTTGATTTTATGTATGCTGGATAGTTTTCTCAGGGTAAATAGAGATGCTCCCTTCTGCATCTATCTTCTAAACAGTTATTTGTTCAAACAACATATTGAGTCTTTTGTGGATTTTTTTTACTTCAGGTGCTCAGGAATAAAATATTTTAATGAAATCTCAAAGTGCTTTTGTTCCAAAATCTCCTGTCTAATTTCTGTGCCATGGTTGCAGCAAATAAGATGGAAGGCTTGAGGGTTTTACTGTTGTGCCACTGTAGGTGATTGAAGATATGAACAAAAAAATTTCAAAGTGTCTGTATAACCACCCACAGAATAGGCTTAATGCATTAATTCAGGCTGGTTTTCTGAGAATTAATTTACATTTCATATATTTGAGAGTCTCACATGGAAAGATTTTTTATGATGACTTTTAATACAGTAATTTGATGAGATAATAAGGATTTACTTTGGAAGGATTTATAATTAATTTCTGCATGTAAAGAAGGTGTCATTCCACAAGTGTGAAATTTATATTTATTTGTTCCCTATAATGTTTCATGAAGGAGACAGAAGAACAGGTGCAATTAAAGAGCAGTAGGATCTTCTTGTCTCTTCTCTCTCTGCCTTGTGACTGCTAGTAAAAATAAATTCAGTGGAAAATCTGTGAAGAAGGAGAAAGAGTGTATGTCTCTTTAAGAAGCAAGAGTTTAATTATGAAAAAAATTTGGATTCCATACACTGTGTTAAACTTCCTCTTGTCCTTTCCATGTTAATTTATATTCCACCCTGTCCTAGATACAAAATCTTTTCCCCAAACTGCCTTCAATAATACAGAACATTGTTCGAGGGAAGATTTTGCTTCTTTCCTTCTGTTGAATGTGTGATGAAAAAGTTGAATAACCCTCAAGCAAATGCATTTTAAGGAAAATCTTGCAGGGCTTGGAGGAACAAGCACTGAAACCACTGCTGAGTCACTTCCTCTTGCCATGTCAGGTGTCCTCAGGAACCCAGAAAGTGTTGTTGAAGGCAAAACCTGCTTTACTGGTGTACCACATCTGTCTGGGGCATCATCAGAAGAATTCCTGACAAATCTTTGGGGGAAGGACAAGATAATAAAGGAACTGACTTTGGGATGTGAGCTGTTACCTTGTGCACTGAGCTCAGTGGAGCAGGAGACTTGTAAATGTCACCGTCAAAGCAGATATTTATTAGTCGGAGCTGACACACTCTAACTTCCCAGTAAGTGGTGAGAAAATATTCCCTATCACTTGAGACTTTTAAAACTGCAGCAGATTGAACATGGCCTGGAAAAAAAAGTTCTCTTGAGCTGAGTGCTCTTATAGCAGGGGGTGGAATGATGAGATGAGCAGTTTTGGTCTTTCCCTCCTGATTCTGCCCTACTTTCCTGTCACCACCTCCAAGAGGCCATTGATTGTTTCCACAATCAAAATTGTTTCCAGAGTGCTATAGAGTAAATGGGAAACTAGACTTATACAGTAATGAGTACTGGCCAGAGAACAAAATAATGGGAACACTTTAAAAAAAATAATATTGACTTTTTTCCCTTCCTTGCTTACCAGCTGCAGACTGTGCTGTGAGAGAAACCAATCACAGACTCATTCCCAAACTGTCCAGATGAAAAAGACCTGGAGGCTACTTTGCTTATTGCCATAACTCTCTGGAATTGCTTCCTGCCATATATCTGAGTACTATATTCAGGCTAATTTGCCATAACTTTCCACTAGAAACCTATTCCATCCCCTGATAAATCTCGTCTCTAGCTCTTCCCGCAACTCCCATCCTGAAGAACTCAGTTCATGTTTTCATTTGTCCATTTTCATTCTGAATCAGAAATGCTGCCTGAAATATTTAAAGGCTAAGGACCTCAGCAGGCACTGGAGAATACTGTCAATGCTTTCCCTGTCATTTTCTTTGCTCTGTGGAGGATCTAGCATTGTAATAAAAATTCCAGACAGGCAAGAAAAACGATCCATATTACTGGACAATCTGCTACCCTTATCTCCTGCAGATCAAGACCTTTTTACCTGTAGCTTGGGAAAGTATTATTTAAAAAGTATGAAAGGAGAAGTGCCTTATTACACAGTTGGTTCTACCATGCTGAATTAAAGAAATACCTTTATAGAATATGGAGGACAAACTGAATTTTAAAATAACCTTTCAGATATGTAGATATTCTCCTGGGCCAAGAGGATGTTGAAATGATTCAGGCTTCATTCTGCAGTGCAGAACTCAGCATACAATTGGGTTCCCCATTTTCTGTGGTGTCATTTCATCTCATTGCTGAGGGGTAGTTTGTGTAATACTGGTGTGGCTGTTGTTAATGCAATTAGGACCTCAGAGGAGACAGTCCCAGCTGGAAGATAGGACACATCCTCGTGAAAATCATTCTCCAGGTGCTCAGCATTCCCATTGGGTACTATATATTACCATATCATCCCTTTGTGACTCAGTAGTGCTCATACCTGATTCTGTAAATGCTCATTTATCTCTTTCACTTTGTCCATGACACCTCACTTAGCCCACACTGAAACTAATGGAAGGTTTTTGTGTCCTTTAGAAGGGAACTGAATCAGACTTAGCTGGAAGATAAAATGAAGCTCAGATTCAAAGATATTGAGGATAGGAGCATAAAAGTAATTGGTTAGAAGATAGTTTGAAATTTCTTCTTCCATTGCAGCCTTGATTTTGTATTGGTATAAAATTTTTTTTCCATTCTCATCCAGATCTTTGAGCTCTTCATCAGCTTATTTTCAAATACTGTAGCTTTAACACAGGTACTGAATCCTGCTTTTACATCTTTTAGCAGGAATCTTTGTAAGTGTCACTAAAGTATAAAGAAAGCACTATTTCTCTAAGCTAGTGGTGATGAAGGTGTGCTGTTTTGGAAAAAATAGCGCTTTTTTATTGTGTGTATTATCACTTTTGAGCCCCCTCTTGGTTAGCTCTCTTTGTTTCACACAAGGATGGTATTAGTAGCCTGAAGCAATCTCTATGTGCCCTTTCAATCAGAAACACTTCTTGATTTGTGTACTTATATAGCACAGGCCAAGCTGAAGTGAAAATTTATTTCCTGAAGAAAACAGATTTAATGTGAAAGGTGATCCTCAAAAGTTTCACAGCTCCAGTTGCCTTGGATAAGCACCAAGAAAAGCAGCTGCTGCTCCCCGTGAGTCTCCCACGTCTCAGAGCTGCAGAGCATGGATGAGCTGGGGGAATGTTCTCTACACAGCCCCTCCCTTCAAGGACAATGCACATATTACAAGTACTAAAGGAGGATTAATATGAAAAACGTTAAACCTGGGCTTTCAGTTCCTCATTCTGCATTGCATTGTGGTTCAGCACTCTGCCCAGCAGAGCCTTCAGCTCCTGCATCTCACTAATTACATTCTCCCTCTACCCACTTTAACACAGCAATCCTCTGACTCTCATAACCCCAGACCTTTCTAAACTTCACAGTGTTTGTAGAAAAACACAACCAAACAAAAAGAAATAAAGAAGCAACATTAGTAAAATATTCAACATCTTTTAGAACATTAAAAGAAATATGGCAGTAAGAATATTTATTGGAAATTTAAGACTGTTTATACATTTGTTCTTAAATTAATGAGTGCTAGAGTAGAAGGAGGACAGAGTGAGTAAGTAGCTTATTGTTTGGAGTGCTGAGAGCTGCCTAAAAGGATGCTGTACTGAGAATACTCTCCAACATGAAAAAGAGACCCACAGGCAAACAGCTATTATCTCAAGTAATCTGCAGCAAAGAGGATGTGTCTATGAAATAACTTTTGGAGACCTTGGGTAATTCGAGACCTCAACTCTGCTCACCAAGATACTAGATCAGAAGAGAAATATTCAAAACCCTTTTGAAGTGCACTAAAACATATGGAATATGGAGAATGAAGGATGGGTTTGTGCATGACCTAATGATGAGATGAACAAAAGAGGGGAAAAACATTGCACCACCTTTTTGCAAGTTCCATTTGTCCATGAAATAAAAATTACATTCGTATTTGCATTTCCATTACATAGAATTGCTATCTTCTGACTTACCAGCACAATGGTACTGTTTTATTTATTTAAATAGGATGGTTTACTGTCCCTGGTATGACCAGCTGAGAGAAAAATAGCATTCAATAATGTGAACATTTCACAGTAAATAAATTGCATTAATACAACAATATAAAAGCCGTGCTCAGCAGTTTCTCCAGGACAAGGTCTGTTCTAGAACTATACATCCAGCTTTCTAAACACTTGGAGAACTGTAAAGGTTACATCTTGTTGCATGAAGTAATACAAAAATATAGAGAATTTCTGCTTAGGATTCTGCTAACTCACATCTCCCCATTAAAAAAGTTACATGTTTAATTGTCTGCTTTCAAGCAGAATATTTCTGCATCTCTATTTCTTTCTCATATTCACTACTGCAGGCTTCTCTGTAAAGTCTTACAGTGGCTCATTCTTGAAGGAAAGAAAACAGTGAGGTCATGTCTTAGCTTGAAGCAAAACCAAAATGAAAATGAAAACACTTGCCTGCTTTTAATGCTCCCAGTCATCCTTTTTCTCCTTGACTACTTTGTAACTGCAATCTTTCTGTTTCTGATGCAGTATGAAGGAAAAAGAAAAGCCTCTTGAAAATGGAGTGCTTGAATATTGATAAGCACATCTTTTTCTTCAGAAATTACTTAACTATTCATATGTTCGTAAAAGCACCTCAAACACTTAAGTTTAAAAAATCCAAACCATTGTGTTTGTAGCTCTATGTATTATTCATTGCAATAGGGTAGTTTAGGATGGTGAAACCAAACATTTAAACTCATTGTGAACTTATGTACATAAAGTGTTACTTACAGTGATATACAAGTATAAGTGTTTTATTATGAAGCATTTGTGGTGAAGTCTTTTTTTATAGATAATACTTATGATTTGGGTAATTGTAAAATAATTAATATTTAAGTCAAGCCACTTCTGACTTTCTTTTGAGAATATACTTCTGTACACTTCCATAAGCATCTGGAGCATGGAGCCATAACCCAAATCTGTGGCAGAAAGGGATGGCAATCACTCTTATATTTTGTCTCTCAATAAAAATAAGAAGCTCTCATACATTCTACACCTCTCATTTCTACAGTGCACACACACTGAAATACTCTCTTTATCTTTCTTTAGAGGTACATTTTACATGGTGAATACACCCAGGGTGAAATAAATGAATAAATTGAACAAAAAATACTGTAGCTATTTTTGTATTTATCTTTAGGATGACAACTACAGCCTGCATCGTCTGCTGATGACAATTAGTATGAAAGAGTAGAAATTATAGCAAACAAAAAACTTCTTTCACATTATGCATGAGCATCGAGCTGATTTTATTCTAATGTTCCTCGACATCCTCACAGCAGTCAGAAAGCTTGAAATGATTAAGCATAACAAAGATCTAAATACTAATTTTTCTTTTCATGCCACTGGTAAATTATAACCTTAAAAACATTAGAATTTTATTGGTGCCATTTTTGATGTTCATTAAAAAAAACCTGAGGAATTTACATCTCCTATTTTAATTATATATGATCTTTAAATCTATTTTTGTGCATAAAAATAGAAGCTTTGCATCAGCTCTTTTGCAAGGGTGAAATGCAGAGTTTCCTCATGTTATTATCTTTAAACAGCACTCAAAGCAGAATGGGTCCTTGAGCAGAGCCTTCAGCTGGGTAAAGGATGGCACTGCTTCCATTAACACTCCAATTGTGATAGGAATCCTCAGGTGTAGATCTGACCTCCAGTTTTGTTGGTGTTTTTTAGTCTGGGGTTGTTTTTTTGTTTTTTTTCCCCAGGAAGTAACTACAACACAGCAAAGGTTGTAAAGCATTCACTTTGAAAATCTGAGACTTTCTGCGACAAACGCTTTTTTCCCTGTTGCAGTATCCTCCCGCCTGGTGATTCTTCTGCTGACAGTAAACTAAATATTGAACAGCCCTTCAAGGGATTTGGCTCTTTACTTCTGAGCTTTTCAAAGAAACTGATAAAATGTCTAATTATTTGTATAATCAAGGCAATGAATATTTGATTACTAACATCAAAGATAAAGCCATAATTCAAGAGATGAGCTATATGCTTATTGCTGCATTACTCATAACACAAAGAAAGTTATAATTTCCTTGAAAATGTGTTTGTCAAGGGTCTTTTGGAACAGTGGAATGGAGAAGTATTGGGTATTAATTTATATCTATTTATTTAATTATCTAAAACTTGCCATAGTGTCATTTGCCAAGCTGTTGGATGAAAGAAATCATGGTCAGTTAGGGAAAAAACCCTCAAACTTGGACACACTTCACAATGTCAATAATGGTCTGAAGTCCAACCAGACATTGTGAATAATATTATTTTTTATGCATGTATATTCTTATTATTATATTTCTTATTACTATTGTTTATAATAGTCCAGGCATGGAGGTTGGATTATCTGTTTAGTGTCAATGAATAGTTTTGTTTCTGTTTCCGATGGAGATGCACTGAAAAGTGACTATGGAACATTATCATTGCCATTTCCTGGTAGTTCCTGCTTGCCTTTCTCTTCCCACCATCCTAAAGAGAAGCCAGTTTAGTCCTAACCTCCCTTTTCCCACATCATCCCTCAAGGTTCAGCACCACAGCTAGCACTGATCATTAAAAATACACTTTGACTTTGATGTGACCTAATGCTCAAGCTGGAGCCAGCCAGGAACCAAAGCAGCCGTTTCTATTTTAATATTTCAAACACACCTTAAGCAGTTTGGAGATCCTCCATCAAGAGCAGTTGCTGCCTAGAGAGCCACTGTCAACTTCATGAAGCTCTGTGCATTTACCTGCCATGACAAGCTGCTCATATCAAGATGCCTATCAGATTTAATTAATCTGGTTGCAGATAATTGAAACTATTAACTACTATCTCTCAAGACATAGGGAACTGCAAATGCAGAAAGGCCACTTAATTGAACCTGGGCTGTGGGTTTGGATCCTTTCCTCCCTCCTGCACCAAATCCTGGCTACAAAAGACTAAAATGGCTCACTCAGGTATGTCCAGGTCAGGGTTTCAGGCTTGGGTTTGCCACCCACCCCTCTTTACTGAGGCAGAGCAATGAGTGCACCACTGCACACAGAGAGCCCAGCAACACACTGA
Organism: Rhabdornis inornatus; assembly: GCA_013397075.1. Taxonomy (NCBI): domain Eukaryota; kingdom Metazoa; phylum Chordata; class Aves; order Passeriformes; family Rhabdornithidae; genus Rhabdornis; species Rhabdornis inornatus. Next base: position 914,419 of record VWZS01004114.1, on the reverse strand, counting down.
GAGCTCAGAATCCACTTCCCAATCCCTCTTTTTACACATTTCATCACTTTCTTGTTCATTTTGCCGTGTGTGTTTCCACTGGTTAGATCTCAAGTCATGCATCTCCCACTATCATTTAATCTTCTTTGTTAGTTAGATCATGAGTATACCAAGCATGACTTTGAGCTTCATTTATTCACAGAAATGTTATGTATTTTCAGCAATATATTTGAAGGTTTTCTGCTGTGAAAGTCCTCCCTGTGCAGTGCTCAGGTGTCTGAGTGATTGCCAATGCTCTTTAGTGGACTGCAGACATCCTGTTATTAATTTGAGTAACTGCTCACCACTCATATTCTCAAGAACCCCATCACTTCTGCTGCACAGCAACAATATTTGGACTCTTGACTTTCTGAAATGCATGTAGCAATATTTCACACCACGTACTAACCCAGATTCTCAGGCAGAAAACTCATCTAGTCAGCTGCAGTTACAAGGTTAAAAAAAAAAACAAACCCAAACCCAAACCTTTTGTGTTTAAAAGTGACTTGTGTTCATTTTGTTAGAATAAGTTTTAATGGAAATGAAAATTCATAGCCCCCTGAGAAGAAAATCTCCTCACACCTTCTAAAAATTTACAGCTGGACAAAGAAAGTGAGGTCATTGCCTCATTGCCCTTAGGGACATTAGGACAGTGGGCTGTGGCAGTGTCATGTGGCCACCACACCTGTCCCAAAATGAATGAGAAAGAAGGAAAAAAGGCCAGCTGTGTTATGTTGAACACGTTGTCAGTTAAAAGAACAAAATATTGTATGGGTTTCATCTCAATTATTAGATCTATAGCGAATAAATGATCCAAGTGAAAGGCAAGGAGATTAAAGGAGGTTTATTTATCCAAAGAGCTCTTCAATTCTTTGATAGTAGAATTCTTAATTGTAAAAAACCCACACCTTCATCTGAGGAACAACAGCACAAATTGCAGATATTCACTAGCAGAGACAATACTTACTTTAAAAAAGGCAACACAACTACTATTATAATTTCTGCTGTTAAGAAATAATTTCAAATTGTACTCATGCCTGAACCTCCACTTGGAGATCAAAGACCAACTTTAATGAGAAATTATCTCTTATAAAAAAAGCCCCAGTCTAAAGAATGCCTAAAATAAAAATGGGCATCCAGACAAAATATGTGTACAGTCAACTATCCTAGGGGAGCAAGAGCAGCCCCCGAGCTTCTCAAAGAATTTCTGCTGCTCTCTTTTATCTTGCCATACCTTAAAAGCAGCTTTTTTTCCCGTCTGTGCCAGCTCTTCCACAACAGGAGCTCAGCAGGAATCCTCACGGTGTGATGCAGCAGCTGCCCTTGGACATCTCAGTGCCATAAATCCACTGCTGATGGGAGAGGGGGCACTGGTGGGGAGAGGAGTGGCAAAGCACAAGCATTAACACACCCCACAAGAAACCTAAGCAAATAATTGTAAGCATTCACATGAGATTAAAAAAAAGAATTTTAAGGTAATTTAGATATAGCTTGGCTAAAACATAAGGCAGGGAAAGCAGCCAGCAGATATTTTAAGGCCCTGTTTGCATAGGAAATACTTAGAGTGGGAATACAAAGAACTGTGAAACATTGACTAAATAGGAGACATCAAATCAAGGGGGAATTAAAAAAATGCATTTAACAGCAAGGTTGTGTGGCTTCTTCATTATGATTTTGTGAGGGAAACACTCCAACCTGTTTCACTGGATACAGTAAAACACAAAATGAGCTGGGCAAAAGCAGGAGAAAACGTACTGCAGAGAAAGTGCAGCAGTAAGAGGTGGAGCATGAGAGCATTTCCATCCCTTAAGTACCCATTTCATGGCTGGTGTTTCCCTGTCATTCTTTTTCCCCCTCTGGAACCACTAACCTCCCACCACAAAGGGATCCCAAGCCATGGGGCAAACATTCAAAGTGTGATGCCACTGTAACTTATCTGTCTGTGCTATTTGTGCCCAAAGTCCTGCCTCTGGAAAGAGCCAGCGAAGTGGGGTTAGGTCCTGCAAGAAATAGCCAGAAATTAAGTGCTCTATGATAAGATATAAAATCCAATCCTGAGAATGTGTGGTAATTTCCCTAGTCTATTTTCGTAATTGCATGGAAAATATTCTTGAACATTTCACACAGATTATTAGAGAACACTTAATTTATGCTACTAAGTACTGCCTTAAAATACCTTTAGCAAAGTCTTCAAAATGATAAACACCTGTCTTATCATTCACACCAAGAACAGGCTTTCACCAGATCATAATAACAAAATGATAATTTGTGAGGTTCTGAAAGAAGATGGGAGTCGTTAAAATCATCACAAAATTCATTTTTTAACATCCCAATATCACTGTCACTTAATAGGACTGAGGTTTTGAGAATGAAATTAAAGCATAAATCCCTAGAAGAGACTTTCAGCAGCCTAACATGCAATTATTTGGTGAAAAAAAAATCAGGTTTTAAATGTCTCTGTCAATAGAAAAGCAAGGAGAGGATGTAAGCACATACTGTTAGCAACAAGAGCAGCTCAGCATTGGAGATGTTTAGGGAATAGAATCTGTCAATGTTCAAGGTACAAAATTGTTCCATCCAGCATAGCAGTTTTATAAAAAGACCTCAAATTGGACAATTGTTGGTGCAACCAAATTTTCATCCATGAAGGTATGGAAGGAGTAAAACATGTTTCAAGGTGCTCTCCAAAATCCTGGGCAGCTAGAACAGATGTGCCAAGAATTATTGAGTTATTTCACACCTCTGCACATCTGGAACACCCCAGCTGGCAGCAGCAGAGATCCCCCAGCCACAGCCACACACAGGGTCAGGTTTGGAGCGTGGGGGCTCTGCCAGCCCCCCTGTGCAGGGCTCAGCTGAAGGCAGGGCTGCCCCAGCCTTTTGGGAGCTCCTCCCTGAGAGGCCTCGAGGAAGAAGATGCCTGGGAGCCAGAAGTGCTTCAAAGCCTTTTCCAGGGCTGAAAGATTCCCCTTGGTGGGAGGAACTCTAGATGCTTAGTGAATCCTGGCTCAGACCTGTTTCCAGATTCAGGGATCTTTTCCATGAGATACTTCAATTTCTGGGAAATAAGGTGTTTTTTCTCAACAGAAGACTGCCTTGTCTGATGAGGTCTGACTGGCCTGTTCCTGCTTCATTCCTATAGGCGGTTGCTTAACACTGGTGATTATTTTTATTTTTAGAAGTTAACATTAAAAAAAAAATCAAGTTTCTACTAAAAAAAAAAAAAAGAAGAAGAAAATAAATTGCATAGTTGAAAGCAAATGATGAGTTGTATAGAAAATGGGAAGAATTTTCTGATGGTGAGTGTGCCATGGCATGGAAAGAGATGCAGCCACTGTGGCTCAAGTGTAGCAAGACACCGAGCTCCTGCAGCACCACCAGTTTGTGTTTTACAGCAAAACCCAGGCAGGAGGCACAGAGCTGTTTGATGCCCCACTGTTGTGTTTAGCCTGGGCTGCCAGACTCATTCAGAGGAACCTAGGTGTTACTGGTAGGTCCAGAGGTGCAAATTGCAGCAAAAAGCTACTCAGTTTGCAGAGGTGAAAAGCTGTTCCTACCCCAAATCTCTGTTCCTGTGATGGGCCATGAACACCTGCTCAGCAAGTGAACTCCTGCAGAGTTCACGGATGTCTCCAGGCTTTGGATCACATTTATGCAGTTGATAAGCAGAAATTTGATCTCTAGACACACCTCGGTTCAAACTACACAGATATCAAGAGGTGAGATGCCATCGTTTCAATTACTCTTCTTCAACTGGGTGTGTGTAAGAGAAAGAGCAAATAAAATAGACAAAACTGCTGTTATTCAGAAGACACCCCGAGAAACAGGGAGACAGGGAAAGATTAAATGTGACAGCGACTCCCTGGAGGGCTTTGTGAGAGTTAGGGAGGACTTTTTTTAACCCTGGCACATCTGAAACTGAGAATCTGAGGCAACAATGAAATAACAGTAGTTCAATAGCAGGTAACTTTATTCTTAATTCATCTGAGAAATGGTCTGGAGAACTATTTAAAGCACAGTGGAACATTATACAAATAATACTTCCTTGGACAACAAAAGGAAAAGGCATGCCTAATGTGTGATAGGAAATTGCTGGAGAAGCTCAGATAATGCTGTAGCCTTTTGTTGATTTTTCTTAATAGTGACTACAACTGTAGAATGTGTCTATGTGCTATGAATAGATGCTGTGAATAAAATTCAGGTACCCTGCTAGTCAATTTTTCTTACCAATAAATACACACCCCAGAAAACACTCACCTGTGTGGCAAGCAGCATTTAATCCACGTACTTTGCACAATTGATGGAATTTCAGTGGGGATTCATTAGAGGCTCCCCTGAACACGTATTTGGCATTGCTGTCTGTCCCTGGGCAGCTACCAGCCCAGCTGTGGGTCAGCCAGAGGAAGGATGAGGCCAGAGCCCAGCTGGAAAACAGGTGTGCTAGAACAGAGGTATCAGGAATCCATGATCACAAATCCACTGCTGGACAGACACCCACGGCATGGACTTCTCTCTCAGCTTGGAAAAGCGAATGTGGGGCAGAATCTCGCAGGTTTTGGTCTCTCCAAAATGAAAGGGAAAGCAGATTCTGATCAACATGAGAAACAATATTTAGTGACTCTCAGTGACATGCTTACCAAATATTTATCTATTAATACCACATAAAACTGACTTCAGATGGCATAGCCACATTTGGTTCAGCTGATAGTCTAAGTAATGCTTCTGCTTAGTTGTCATTGTGCTTGAAGTCTGTCATTCCTCCCAAAAATGTTGGGCAGCTGGATGTTGCATGGTCCCAAGTGGAAGGGGAAACACACTGATTGTTCTTAACATGATGACTGAATTTATTTAATTGTGTTGGATTAAACTATTTTCATGTCCTCTCTGGATGAGTTACTGCTTAATCTGAGCTGAAATCTAAGAAACCAGAAGTGTGAGATGAGGCTAAAAACATTTTTGAGGAACCTGACTGAAAAGAATGCCCTGTCTTGGTTTAGCAAAGTCATATCTGAAGAACTCTCCTTATCTAAGCTTTACCAGGAGGTGAGATGGAGCAGCTGTTGAATGATGCTTCGTGGAAAACCACACAATTATATCAAATAGAACTTCGAATAGTTGGCATCTTAAGGTAATGAGAAGACTTTTGAATAACTTGTCTTAAAACTTCTCTGTTTATATTCTTTGTTTTCCTAAGGCACTTCCTTTTTTCTGATAGTCACAAATATATAGAGGCCTTCAGAATAAATCTGCATTGGTCACCTGACTTCAGGGGGTTCGTGACAATTGGAATGAGTTCAGTTTCCAGCCTTGTGATTTAGAGCATGAGAAGATCCATGTCAGGTCTGCTTTGAGCCATTAGCCACTCTCCAGCAGGGCATACCTAGGGAAAAATTACAAGGATAAGACTTTGCAACTGAGGCAGAAATTACATCTACTAAGTCCTCAATGGAGTTTTTGAGTTTTAACCTCAAATCTATTTCTGGCTCATAGCCATGAATTTGACTAGTTGTTTAACTAACTAGGTTAACTAAACTGACCATTTAACTGGATGTTGGAAAATGGCCTTGTGATTGTTTGGACCCTGTAACCCAAACAGTCCATTTGCTGTCCTTATGTTCTTCTATTTCTTCTAAACAGTGAGCAATTCCTTTCTCTTAATTTCTTTATTTATAATTGCACAGACCTGTGCCATATCACCCCTAATCATTTGTTTTCCAGCCCTAGGCTTGCTTGGCTGTTTTCTTTGACAAAGGAGCTATTCAATATGTTTGCTCATCCTTCTCCCTGACTGGAGTTCTTTTATTTTCTCTTTCCAGATGAGAAAAGATCTAAATAAATACTACCCAGAGACCTCTTACTTTCTTTGAAGTCTGCAGTGATCTTTTTAACAGTGCTGTGTAAAAATGACATATGAGAAATACAATGAAATTTGTTGAGACTTCCAACACTGAAGATTAAGTAAATATGATTTTACTCTCTATACTAAATCTGCTGATGAAGAAGCTAAATTCTGATCAGCAGCAGTTACAGTGACTAGCTTGCCTGCTTTTCTCATGCTGAGGATAATTCTGCCTTGGAGATGCCATTTGTTGGTATCTTTTTGCCATGAGAGATGTTTAAGCTGATACTTCCTTAGATGACAAGACTGAAAATAGACTTAACATCATTTGATGGAAACCCCCCAGCATCAATAGAACCAGTACAGACCTCGAGCCCTTTATCTTCCCTCTCAGACAGTACTTTGGCAGCCCTATATATGATAATGTAAGAATAATTGCTTATTACATCTCTGCTGTAGCATACAAGCATTGTGTAATTCAGCATTAATGTCTGACAACCCAGCTGTCATCTTTCCAAAAATACTTGCTCTCTAACTACTGTAGCTGCTGCTGCTTCTACTTCAAACCAAGGGAAGAGATTTTGCTCTGGGGCGTTTTGACAGGGTGTTATCTTTTGAAAAGACAGATGTTTGTGCTGCAACTGTCTGGTGCTTTTAAGGCTCATGCACATGTTTCAATAAATAAGTGCTAAATTACTTGCCAGGTTCTGAGTTAAGGTGGACTTCTAGAGAAATATGTAGGTGAAAGCCAAAAGTAAGATGAGCATGCTCACAAAAAAAAGTTTCAAATCACCTTTGAAACAACATGAAAAGCCAAGGAGGTCTGACTTAAAGACTTATGAATGTGAAAAGACATTTAGAATTTATAAAATAGGTGGTGGTGTCATTTTCTGCCCTTCTCCATTTAATTTCCCAAGAGAAATGCTTCAAAGGGAGGGCAAATAATTCCTCCCCTCATAAGAGATTTTATTATTTGAAGTAGTATGTAGGTCCTTATTGACCCAACTTTGATTTGCAAGCTGATGATGAAATTAATTTGGCCTTTGGTGTAACCACAATTAACTTCTCCAGAGGGGAGGTGAGTCCATGTCTTGCAGTAAAAAAGTCTCTTTGGAAGGAGCATCCTGGAGCCTTTGTGCTGTTTGAGGCTTCAATAGACTCATGCCAGCTGAAGTGGTTTCACTGCCTCTGGCTGGTCCTCTGCCCTGGGTGGAATTTCACCTTGGCAGATAAATTATGGAAATTCTCTCGCATCAGAATGACTGATTATTATCTGATATGGGAGTTTAATTCCTCATTCAGATTCCCCATAATGGACCAAACAAAGACCTGGAGAATGACACTGATTGAACAGAGTTTAATATTCTTTAGAAAGCCTGGTTAACCTGTCACTGCTGAATGAAGATGTGTTGTATCTCTGTGTACTTTAGACTCTGTCTGGTATTAATAAATGGAAGTAGGATAAACTACTTGAGCTTTAAGACAACTTACAAGGAAATACATTAAACACTCCCTCTGATAATCTGCAATTGCTTACTGAATGAAGGGTGGGGAGGAACAAGGAGAAAAGAAAAATAGGGATCCCATTTTTAAAAGTATTCTGAAACAGTCTTCTGCTATTAACTTACCAGAACTCCAATCTGAGGACTCTGATTCTGGGAAATTTGCTCAGTAGGACCACTTCAAGTCATTCTGGAATCACAGATAAGCAAACACAGGACAAATAATTCAAAAACTTTGTTTGAGATGTGGGGAGCCTGTAAAATGTACTGTATAAAGTAAAAAGTACAATGAAAGTACAATGCCTTTTATATAAATAAATATAGATGTATGTATATTTATGTATGCACATACATACAAAAACCTTATGAAAACTCAAATTTGCAAGCTGTTCTGTACAAAGATTTATCATACACAAACTAGCTCCTGGGACAAAAAAAAAGACTGCTTTGCAAGTTAGAACCTAACAGTATTTCTCCTTATTGCAACTTGCCCACCCTGTTCAGCTAACCACATGCCTAATTTTATTTTGGACATTATGAAAGTAGAATGAATGAAAAAAGCTTAGTTGTCTGATGCTATAGCTCTGATCTCTCTGATATTTTCTGCTCTGTTAGGAGCTGGAGAGGGCCATGGGTGCTCATTTATTCCAGAGGCTGGAAGAAAATTTTGATTTTCTATGCCAAAATAAGATTTTTCCATATGAAGATTATATTTCTTCTCCCCTTTTTCTTCCTTGGATCACACTTCTCCCACTGTACCTCATACCCAGCTGGAAAACCTGAAGCCAAGATTCCTCAGGTGCTGCCTTGGAGACTCCAGCAAACTCCACCTCCAGTGAATATGTCACACACTTCTTACATTCTGCTTTAGTTTTTTGCAATTTTTGTGGCACATCTTTGTGAGCAAGCAAGGCCAGAGCAGCAGGTTCTTAGCAGGGCAGCAGAGTAGCTATCAGTAGATCAAATTTTTGCTTCTTCATTTTCCTTTCTCCAGCTGTTCAAAGCAGTATGAAAAGCTGCAAGTATTCCCTGGGGAGAAAAGAAAAAGAAAATTAAAATAAAAAAAGAAAGCATTTCAACATGAAAACACTTTGATTTCTTTTTTTAAAACAATAATAATTTTAAAATGCCTTTTATTTTTTTTTCTTTTTGCTACTCATACTGGTTTAAAGTATATGAAAGAAATGAAATTAAATCTATTATTTTTTTTTTTTAGATTGGCACTTTGGAAACAACTCCTACTTGTTTTTCCACTTTTTGCACATGGGCTTGCTTGTGAACTTGTCCTTGGGTGTGTGAAGCAGATCCTTTTTGCAAGAGGGAAGTTGAGGGGGCATGCTGGGCTCACACAGAGCACTCTGCTCAGGAAGGGGCTGCTGGCACAGAGCTCACACCGACTGTTCTGCCCTGCAGAGCATCCCTGGCAGTGCAGAGGAGCCAGGTCCCACCTGTGCTGTCCCAGGGGTTACCTGGAGCCCTCGGGGAGCTCCAGCTGCTCTACGGGGCTGCTTGGGTCTGAAATTCCAACAGCAACACTTGCAAAGAACAACAGCATTGGAATTTCTTTAGGGCAGTAAAGTAGCTGTGTGTTCAAGGATTTGCTAACAGCTGGAGAGGTCTGAACGTGCACCCTCTTCCTTTTGTCAGGAAAACATTGGCCTGCAGCCTCTGCAGGGTTGCAGAGATTTGAGATAATCTTCCAGGAGATGTGTTCTTGCTTTGCACATATGTTCTACTTTCAGAATAGGCTGCAGCAGGTGATGTGCTCTCCAGCTCCCCTCCTCCCTTTTCTTCTGAGGATTTGGCTTCCTTCATGGCTGTGTGATGGTGCACTGAGGGATGTGTGTCCTAGAAGTGACAAGCACAAGGTGACTTGTCCTAAAAACCAGCCCTGTGCAGAGGAGCTGTAAAAATGACAAGCTCAGAGGAGAATCAAGTCCAGGTTGGATGGGGCTCTGAGCAGCCTGATCTAGTGGGTGAGAGCCCTGCCCACAGCAGGGGCTTGGAATGAGGAGATCTTTAATGTCCCCTCCAATCCAAACTCTTCTGTGCTCTCTGAAGAATGAAGCATGAGCACAAACTCCTTCACATCCCCTCCACTGCAGTGCAGAGGGGACACAGACTTTCACTGCTGAAGAGGGAATTTCAGCTGCTCCAGGTGCTCTCAGAGGCAGCTCTATGTCTCCTCCTCAGGGGTTTGCTGTGCCAGCTGTGCCTCTGCACTGCTCTCTATTCCTTCTCTATTCCTTCTCCATCCATTCTTCATCCCTTCTCCATCCCTCCTCCATCCCTCCTCCCTCCCTTCTCCAGGGGGTCCTACAGCTCCTTCAGGAAGGATGACTGACAGTGCCCCAACAGCATTTCTTAATTATTTTCCAAGTTTGACAATTAATAACTAATAAGCCCTATATAATCAAAAGGGATTTCAGGCCCATGGTTTAAACTCAATTTACTGTACTTTCATAACTGTAATTTTTGTCTTTTCCTTCCCCTGAAGGCACTCTCTTCGTTGAATTCTGGGAGGTGAAGATTAAGCTGACAGATGGTATCAGCAGAAGAATGATTATGAGTTTTAAAAACCTTGATATTTTGGCTTAGTACATCATTTTTCTTGCAAATACTGACATGGATATTAGCATCCAATTAAGAAAGTATAAAACTATGGCATTCTGTTACAGTTTACATTACAATCATTTAATGTTTCATTAAAAATACTAAGAAGGCCTGCTCTGAAAGGGATAAAAATCAACGATCTATATATCACTCCTGCTGCTTTGCTCTTCTGGCACAATGTGGCAGTGAAAATGGGCTATAAATGTCTTTAAATTATTCTGTTAATATGAGTTGCTTTCTCCATTTTTTGTGTTCTGTCTTTATCAAAGGATCGATTGATATCAGGACACAATCCCTGGTGTTAGTAAGGTAAAGTGTTAACTCTTCTGTGTGTTTTTACAGAGTATTTCCAATTTATTTCAATAGGTTAGGTTATGTCTAAACATTCACCATTTGTTATTTGCACAAGGACTGTCGGTGCAATTTAAGCACCAAAACCAGCTGATTGTGCATGGACAAATTTCAAATGTCCTTTGTTTACTGCTTAGTTTTGTTTTGGTTTTTTTTGTGAGAAAACCTATTTTCTTGGCACTTCCACTGAATAATAATACACTCTGTTATTAGAAGTAATTCTCTGACTTTTTAAACGTCACTACATTCATAACACTTTTTAAAAATAAGGAATAAACAGAAGGAAATTTCCCAGTCTCACATTGCTGTGAGGTAATATATGAAATAACCTATCTTTATTATTAAAACCTCAAAATAATTAATTTCATAGGAATAATTTTCTCTGCAAACACTATTACCTAGTTAGCTTAAAATTAAAATAAAATTTGGAATGTCTTAAAAAAGTTTTCTAATGAAATGCTTTAAAATTTTGAAACATGTTCCAAAGTGGCATTGGGTCAAGAAAATTCAATATATTATGCTTATTTTCATAAATGTCAGGGATTTAATATGCTAGATTTTGTTATTTTAACCAAGAAAGATGTAATTCAAAAGGTTTTGTCCAAGTATATGTACATTAGTTTACCTCTTTCTGCCAGACAATGAAAAGGTATAATCTCCTTCTCATCATATCTTTTATCAGTGAACAAAATATGATGAAGAAAATTATTAAAATCTCATTAAATTCTGCTTTTGTGAAGAGCTTTAAAAACTTTGGACATGCAGCCACATTATTTAGGTAATTAGTTAATTGTTACATCATGAATGAACAATAAAATAACACAACTGAACTCTGTCATCACAGACTGACCCCCAGCTTGGGGACAATCACCTGGACAGGAGTCACTTACCCAAAGAGCTTGATCAGTTTAAAAAGCATTTGAGACTAAGAAACCTGTGACAATCCTCCTTGCTGCTTTGCTTTGTCCTTTTTATTAAAAGTGGACATCCGTCCCAACTTTGTGTCTCCTGCAGCATCTGACTCCTGCAAAGGAACTGCTGGATGCAGGAAGGATGACAAACCTGGGTGGCCCAGCCGGTAAAAAAGGTGTTGGAGGATCTGAGTGCTGGAAATCCAACAGCTCTGCCAGCCAAACAGGCTTGCACCACGAATAGCAACAGCTGGTTGCAAGTATTGCTTGCAGATTGTCTTCTTGATTAGGAGATACCAAAACCTCCAGTGACAATTAATCACTTTTCTAATCCTATTAGCAGAAATTGATAAATGCCAAGTCATTTCCCACAGATCTCCCTCTTCTCTCTTTACATTCTGAAAGCATCCAAGGCTGGAGTACAACCTGAGTCAAAGAACATTGACTGGCCCTTAGTTCACCGAGAAAACCCAACCCTGTGATAGAGAGGTTTTGCCAAAATGTTTGAAAGGACAGCAGAACACCAGAGTTGAGAGAAACCTGCAGTAAAGTTTCTTGGACAATCAGGAACTGAGGAATTTGTTTCCATACATGAAATAATGGTTTTCTTTTGTGACAAATATAATCTCTTAAAACAAAACTTCAAATACACAGAGACACCAGCAACCTTGAGCCACCATTCTGTTTAAAAATTTGGGGCTCTCCGATCTTAGCAATTTAAAAATCACGCATTTTAAAGGAAATTTTAAATAAAGTTAATCCTTTGTAATACATTAAATTTACTTATGGAGTGGTCAGGTTCTGGTCTCATATTCTTTTTGGACTGTTTTCAGTGCAGTGTCCAGCGAGATGCAACTTCTCAAGGCTAACAGAGGAGCACAGGAAAATTTCTCCCTTCAGATGGTCCTTCTTAATTTGGCACTTGGTGATTGGAACAAAAAAACCCTTACAAAATAAAGAAAATTATGAAATCTGAAGTCAAAATTTAAAGCTATGCAAAACAGTGAAATATGCCAGCATTTGATCTAAGGATCCTACAGAATTAGCATAGTGAGCATATGTTCATGTTCAAAGATAACAGACATTTTTGATAACCCTCCCTAAATTTAGCTCTTCTATGATTTACATATTTAAATGTTCCTTTTTTTTTTTTTGGAATGAACTAAATCAGGGTCACCTTCATCATTCCTACAGAAATATACACACAGCTTTCATTTATATAAATGTTTAACTACAAATATTGCACCTCAATTTTTAAACAGTAAATCTGTATCAAATTGCTCATTTTCTTATCCAGTAATTTTTGTAATTTATAATTATATTTTCTTTCTCTGCATATGTGCCAAAAGTCTGTCTGTAGAAATGATACTTGAATCTCATTTCTCCAACCTGAGTTGAATATTTGTTGGATCTGTTTTTTCCTCCTCTCAATAATCTTCTCTTATAAACTCCTTAGTAAGGTCCTCCTGGACAGCAGCAGTCTACCTGCTTTAAAGTTTTTATCAGAACTTCTATATTTCCACAAAAATTTGGGAACTCATAATTCTAGCACAAGCCATTTCTAATAAACATTTCTGACTAGCTTAGTATAAGCCATGATAAAGATCATTTGATGTGGACAGACAAAGAGGGTGATCTAACAGCATTAATTTCATAATCCCATTAAAAGCATAGGTAAATGTCTAAAAACCTCCAATCACAAAATGATCTCAAAACATTGTGAAAGCATCTTAAAAATGTAATGTGGTTTTGGTGTTTTTTTGTTTTTTTTTTTCCTTTTATATATGGTACTTGCAGGAACCATGGCACTCATGAAAATGACACAGGAACATTCACAATTTAATTGGAAAAGAATAGATTTTAAGTCATGCCTTCCTAAGCAACTGTGTGGTTTGCTGTGTGCAGTTACCAGGGCCTGATGTGGAATTTCAGCTGTGACCATTTCTGATTTTTGGCTGAAACAGAAAGCTTTATTTCCAAGCTGGCCTTTGCTGTAGACACATTTCCATCCAGAATAAGCAGAACAAGCTGATCCTTCTGATTTACTCACCTTCAACAGCAGTCTGTAATTGGGGCCTGGCAGGGCTGTGTATGGATCTAAATCCTAATGTAGCTTCTCTCTCTCTCTTTTTTTAAATTTTTTTCCCCAACTGAGCTCTGATTAAGTTGCAAAGTCAAAATTCTCCATCAAGATACAACAAATACTCTATTAGCATGGATAGATGTCACACCATTTGTATGAGAAAAAGCTGGACATCTAATGAGGTCAATTTTGGAGCTGTGCTTGTGTTCCACATGTAATTACCCTCCACAGACCAGGGAAGCTTGCCAAGGGTGCTGCTGTAGCTTTTTATGGCAGGTTATGTACTTACATTTTATATATGAATATCTAAAGATACTTCAGGGCACCACTGGAGAAGCAAACTGCATTTGTTGCTATGCCAGTGGATATGCAGCCTCCATGGCTTCACACAATGTTTTCTCTTTATTGGGAAGTTTTAAAAGCCCTGCATCCATTTTTACACTTTGGCTACACCACTAAAAACCCCAAAATACAGCACAGAGTGTTTGAGAGTGTGCATTAGCCCTGCTATCATTCTTTCTCTTGGTTAAGGAAATCCTCCAGGCCATTTGTCAGTGTTCTGAAGCTCCCACAGTGAGAGCAGCCAGCCGTGGCATCCAGTGTGTGAGTGCTGGGTGTACCTGCCTTCCTCGAAAGGCTTGGGGCAGTGGATGAGCTCATTACAGGGTTAGATAAGCATTGTAAGGCTTTTTGCTGTTTCTATCCTCAGTCCCTTGCACTGGCTGCTGGAGGCTCTTCCATACTGCCAGCACTGAACAGGGATTAGTTTGATTCTTTCCCACTGCGAATATTAGAAAACATACCAAAGCACATCCAAATGTGATACTAACTGCACCTTCTGTACATGCAATAAAGAACTGGGCTTTCAGAATAAAATAACCCCTCTATGCTTTCCCACTCTCTTCAGCTCCTGGTCCCCCCCACTAGCAGAGCTCTTGACCCTGCAGTTCTCCACCTCAGCTCTCACCTGCCTCTAATGCCACATCCTCTGGTACCTCCCTGAATTCCCCCGAAACCTGGGATTCACAGGGGTATCTGCCCTGGCTCTGAGGGGAGAGCAGAGGAGCCATCCAGAGGGCAGCAGCCCTGGGGACCACACTCTCCTGGACAGCTCACCCAGGGAAAGCCACTTGAGCTGGAAAGAGAGGGAGAAGTAGAGACACAGGCACAGGGGCTGGGAAAGCACAAGTTTTGTGTTCAGTTTCCTGGGAAGGGGCATGTGCAAGTTCCAGATAAGAATCATTGAACCAATAAGCTTGGAACAGACCTCTAAGGCCATCAAGTGCAGTTATCAACCTTCCAGGACCAGGTCCACCACTAAACCATTTGCCTAAGCACCTCATGCTTGTGTTTTTTTAACACTTATTATATGGCACAGCAACCAGAGAGGGAAATATTTCACAGGGTGTACTGAACAACGTTTGATATTCAGCACTCTACAGCCCATAGTTCAGGAAGGCATCATCATTAAATCCAGAGGTTTAGACTCAAATGAATGCCAAACATTATAGGAGTGTCCCCTGTGAAACAGGCCCAAAGGACTGCACTGAGAATGGGTTAAAATTTAGCCTAGATAATGACCTTCTGCTGCTATTAATGCAGTATATGACACATAAAGTTACAGATTTTTCTTTTCTATAATCACAAGAGCAATAAAATGAGATATTCCCAAGCTTCCTGTATTCATAAAAATGAAAAACAAAATTTTAAAAACAAAGACCTATATTTGAGTTCCAATTTTTTCAGGTAGGCTTCAAATCTTAGAAGTGTAAAATACCAAACAAAATCTCCCCCAAAAAAGAACTGTCTTTCATTGTTCTGCTTTTCACTTAGGGCTAAAAGCCTGCTGATGTTTCATTCATCTGCATCAAATTAAGTCTGGGTGGGAGGGTGGTTTATTTGCTTTCTTTTCTTCTAGGAAAGCTGACCTGTTTATTGAACATATCTCTGTGATAAAAAACCTAAAATATAACTTCCTTGGTGCTGCTATTTTCCCCACAGATTGCACAGTTCTGCATTCCCAGGTTATCAAAATCTGCTTATATGAAAGCCTTAATGGGAATGGGAAATTCCCATTAAGTGGGAATGTAAAATTAAAGAAAAAACATTGTCTCATTCCCCTGTTGTGAAGACTAATGCTTTTTAAATCTGATAAATAAGCAAATATTCATTGAATATCTAGTCATTAAATTGCCAAATAATTAAGTATTTGGCTTAATTAATTTAGTTGCCTTCAATCTACCAGTCTTCATTTCTCTGCAACAGCAAATCATAGTCTTCATCCTTTATGTACTAAATATTAGACATTTTGATGTTTGCCTGGTGCCACCCTATGTTCAGTGTAGAGTTTCATTACAGAAGGATAAAATGGAGCTTGCAAATACGAAATCTCCTAGGTTGCCCTCGGGTAAGTATGATACTTAAATGCAAGAGTTATTATAATGAATCTGACAATTATACCATACACAAAAGGCAACGTGGAGGATGGTGGAGGAGTGCACTACACCAGGGCTGTATTTTAGCTGCAAGGGGAGTGAAAGGTTAACTCTTGTCTCGCTGAATTGAAAGGCAGATTTGCCACAGTGAGCTGATGAACAGGCAGCTTCTCTCCTGACACACTCATTCCTCTATAAACACCAACAGTTGGACTAACTTCAAAGTTGACTCTTTCAAGCCTTAAATGTATGTTTATGCAAGCAGCCACCATTTCCTGCACTAGGTGGGAAATGCTGCAAATGTTAGTTGAAAAAATAGCAAAAGCTCTTGCAGTTGTGCCAACAAAAGACACTTTTGAGCAGGCGTTTGATGGAGCTTTCAAGTCTCATTGGTGCTGTATTTCCATGTTCTGAGGCTCCAGCAAAGTGATCAAAATATGTATATTACCTTACTTAAAAACAAAACAAAACAAAGAAAAAAATTAAAAGGAAAAGACTAAATACATTGAATAGTTTACATTTGCAGCAAATTACGATTCATGATATTCCTCCCTTCGTTTTGTTCATTTTCTGGCTTCTGAGAAGTAGGCATGCTGCTGTCTCAGTAATATTTACAGCACATGGTAAAACTGATTTCTGTGTGATCAAAATCCCTCATTTTTTACTTTCCTGCTTATTTTGAAGCACAATATTGCTCTCAGTTAGGCTGCATAATAAAAGCATGTCTAATAACAGCGACTTCTTGTTTGCGCTCCTCACATCACTGACATTTAGAGAATTATTTTACAATGGCATAATGGGGTTCATAAACATTTTCAATAACAGTAGATGGTCACAATTTCACTCCTACCTAGTATTTCTACTGCATTATACATTAATTATACCTTAATTAGAAAATTATATCAACTGGAGTACTGTGTACTGCTTTTACCTAGGATAGAGCTAATTTTCCTCATAGATCTAACATGGGGCTGTGTTTTGCATTCATGCTGGAAAATGTTGAGAGCACAGGGATGTTTTAGTTATGGCTGAGCAGCACTTACACTGTCAGGGCCTTTTCTGCTCCTCATCCCCTCCAGCAGCAAGGGGGCTGGGGGACACATGGATTTGGGAGAGGACACAGCTGGGACAGCTGACCCCAGCTGACCTAAGGGTGTCCCATCCCCAGTGGTGTCATGCACAGCTGGGGGAGAAGCAGCAAGGGGGCACATTCAGAGTGATGGTTTGTCTTCCCAAACCACCCTCAGGGGTGATGGAGCCTGGCTTTCCTGGGGATAGCTGAACACCTGCCTGGGCATGGGAAGTGGAAAATGAATTCCATGTTTTGCTTTGCAGTGTGTCCTATTATTTTCCCTACTAAGCTGTCTTTATCTCAACCCATGTGTTTTCTCCCTGTTACTTTCCTGATTCTCTCCACAGTCCCACTGGGGAGCAGTGAGCATCAGCTCTGTGAATGAGAGCTGCTGGCTAGGGTTGAACCATGACACCATGAAGAAGAGATCCTTTCTTGAAACACAGCATGAGTATTTTTATCTGTAAAAGGGGCAGGATCAATATTTAATTACTTCCTGAGGAGTTGGGAGAGCTGCCTAAGGATGCCATGCAAAGGGCCATGACCAGCTAAAGAGAGAGCAAATTCTGCTCTTATTTAAGATGTGTCAACGCCTCCATATGGAGGTGTGACTTGTGCAGCCAAGCCTGTGAGACACCTCCCCTGGGCAGTGGGAGCAGTGGTTAAGCAGTGGAACTTTGGAGTGGCCTTGCACAGCTTGAGGAGAGGTGTGAACACGAGGCACAGGTGTGGTGTTAAACCTCACTCCTCCTGCACTGCAGCATCTGTGCTGGTAGAAGTGCCTGAGTTACCCAAGGCTTCTGTTGTAACTTCATTCTGCTGGCAGGACTTACTTTGAAATGAATTTCTGGAATAATTCCAGGTATGTCACAGAGTAATGCACAGAGAAACAAAGCATTTATTGACCTACCTGGTTTATACACTGCTTTGTGTCCCTAAACTAAGTGAATTATTTCTTATGTGCTAAAAATATCCAGTGTGTCTTAGATGCCATACACACAGCAGAGTAAGACATTATTTGAAACAAAATCAAAATATTTATACGTATTGCGTTAATATAAATTTTGAGTTTTTTCTCTTCCTTCTTTGAAATTGTGTTTTATATTTGCAGTTGAAACATTATGCTAAATTCTCCTTGGCACACAAACTCATATCCTTTTACAAGTCAGTTGGCTGCCTTATAGTGCATCACTGCATTGGAAAATCACAGCTGGTGAGAATTGGCACATCATGGAAAAATACAGAGCATTTTACAGATATTTTAAATTCTGAAGTGGGCAGTTGGAGAAAGACAGTGGAGAACCCTTGTCAAACAAAAACTGCATATGCAGAAACTCCTCTCTGCCAAGAAACTCTGGGAAACTCAAGAATGCTGCCTGCAGACAGTGTACTTTAAACCCCCACTGATAAATGTGTGAAATCCAGTCAGATCTGAAGGAAGGGCTCACTTTGGCATGCAGTGATCATCCTTCTGCCCCATATTCATATACTGTGAAAGCTTCAGGGCACTTCCATGTGTGGCACACTTAGGGCACACTCCAGGAGCACTGGTGGGCAGTGACTTCTTGTCTCAGTGCATCTCATAACAGATGGGATTTGCAGCATTTAACATCTAACAGGAGAAGCAGTGGAGTTACCTGTGCATCAAAAACCTGAAATGAGTGACAAAAAGAAATATCAGTCAAAGGCTGCTCAGAAGCATAAAAACTGAAACAAAGAAGGAAAGCATTTGGTCTGCAATGAAATAAATCAATATTCTCTAGTGCTATTTCTTAGTGACAATTAGCAGTTGAGTTAAGTTTGGAAGAGAGGTCAGAAAATCAAAAGCCTGATAGGAAAAGGGAAGTGTTGGCTGTCAATACGTCTGCTCCTGTCCTTCCTACAACCAGCAGTGACACTACCAACACCAGAGGCTAAAAGTCTTGACTCTGGCAAGGCAGTTGAGGAAGACTGGGCTGGTTGCATCTATATGAAAAGTATTATAAGGCCCAAGGCTCAATAAATTGATCATTTCTGGAGAGGACATCTTCATTCACACAGCAACTGATGGTCACTCTGCAGATCCACAAAAGGACACATTGTCATTGTAATGTCTGGAATTCAGCCTCCTTCCCCAGCAAAATTAAGCTTTGAAACCACTAAGATTTATGATGATGCCTCAATGACTTTTTGGCAGAGTTTATTTTAAAAAGAGGTCCCTGACATTACTAAGCAGTAAAGCAAAGCTTCAGTACTATTAAAGGAAAACTGCTGGGTGCCCCAGGTGGCCAAGGAGGCCACGAACATCCTAGGTCATAAGTCAACCACCTTTGGGCCAAGTAATGACCTCCAAAGAAACAAAATCATTAACTGCCTCTGCCAGAGCTCATAGCAGCTTTTCACAGATACCAGGATCAGGACATGGTGTCTGTAAGCTGTTTAGGTACAGTCATGTTCTGTCCTGTTTTAATATGGACAGCCTTTTAATATGGAAAACCTTTCCTTCAATGGAAAAGGCCCTGAAAATAGAAACATGCATGTGGACCATTAATTTTTAGAACAGTTAATCATAATTGATCCTTACACAATGAATAGTAAATGAGTTATTATTAATAATGAATAATAAGACTGAATTATAATGGTGTGTTTATTAGGCTATCAATAATTAACAGGGATTTGCTATTTATTGTAAATACTGTTGCTCTTTCTGTTGCAGCTCTGGATGGCACAATTTATATGGTAATTTTATATGAAACAGCACCAATTACAGCATGGCTATTATAATTGAGTAGAAACAAATGGCAACTTTATCAGTTTTGTTAACTTTTTCATTTTACTCACTTTCAGCACAGCCTGCAATGTAAACATGATCTAGAGAAGGGGATAAAGAAGTTTTGTGCAAATGTAATAACTATGGTTGGTAAGTTTACTTCCCCCAGGCAATCACATGGCAGAAATAAATACAATGGGACACAAATGAAGGCAGGCATGGCGTGGATAAAAGGGTATCAGGGTTTGTTAACTAAAAATGCCACTAGTTAAAATAAGTTTGTATTTTTAATCATTGTATTACTCGAAGAGGATTGCCACTAAGCTGTCCACAGCGTTTAATAGTCTTGAAAATTTCAGGAAACACAGCCTATCTTAAAAAATACTTAAAAACAATTCTACAATCCTGTCAGAATCTGCAGCTTTGATATTAATAATCAGAGTTTTCAGAACTGCCTTAGATGAACCTGAGTGGCACACAGATGGCAAGTCATTTACATGATAAAAAGGAGAACTGGCCCATCTCCGGGTCCCTAGGGGATGCCGTGACCCATTAGCAGAGGAAAGACGACCTTTACTGAATAATAATTGAGAACTATTACTAAGATAATTACAAAACCAATTGACTGCCAGAAGGCCTAGACCTTGGCTCTCCAATTTATATAGCAACTGCTGGTTATCTGTACAGAAAAAAAAAGGCAGGCTTAGGGGTTCACAAACACCATAACCTCAACATCTGCCTCCCATCTGAAGATAATGATCTGGTATTAATTAATTTGAACGGTGCAGTCATTGCAGAGGTAAACTGCATCACAAATCAGGCACTTAACATAACCTGAAGTTATCATGTTTCCATCCAGCCTGTATTGACAGGAAGAATGCTCTCAGGTAAATTAAACTGTTGCAGGTCACAACATGAAAATGAATTAAGTTAATTTCTCTTTAACAGGGAACATGATTGTGGCTCTGCACTGGATGCTGTACCAGTTAACATGATAAAAGCTTTTTAAAAAACGTTTTGCAAAATATTCCTATTGTATCATTTCCTAGTGCACACACCTGCAACTGCTTTTTCAGTTTCCCTCCTCTACAGGAAGGAGGAGACAGAAGTTATTGGCCTTTGTTAATTTTTGAACGAGGGATTTTAGGGAGCAAAACAGGGTGTCTGTGGTGAGATGCCAGCAATTCTCTGTGGGGGAAATCCTGGGCAGCACTAAAAATCCATGTAAGATTCTCCTGGGCTTCTCCTATGTCTTCTGCAGGCATGTGAGATATAAAAAATACAGTCAGCATGCAATATGTGTTGCTGATTGGATTTCCAAAATTATCCTTCCTTACATGTGAAGGATATTTTTAAGAAGCTTTCAAAAGCAGAAGGATTTAACAACTTAGTGCCAAGTTTCACACCTGGGAACTGATATTTAGGAATGTAGAACATCAGAAATACCTGGAACTCAAATAAATCATAGCTAGTCTTCCTCCTTACGATCGAAACAGCGAAATTACTGTGACCAATGCTTTGGACAAAAAGTTCTTTCAGCTAAAACCTGCTTCTTGATTTTTAACTCTGCTACTGAGTTCCATGGTTGGGATTCTTTGAGGACTCTCCACTAAAAGGAGTGTTACAGGTAGTCATTCTTCAAGGGAGATAATTTAAGTCACAGCATGAAATTTATATAAAATTCAATGCACATTTGAGACCTGCAGTAAAAAAGAGCTGCCAACACTGACAGAATGCTTGTTCTGCATGACAGAAATGCTAATAGAGACAATTTCTTACCCAAGAAGTACCTATATAATAGCATGTGGTGGAAAAAGGAGATAATGCATTCAATTTGCAACAAGATGTGTAAGTTAGGATTCAAATTAATGAAGAGTTTAAAAAAATTAACTCCACTCTCAGGTTAACTCTCTACCCCCAAATTCAAACATGTAAGACAAGTGGGACTTGAGGACACTTGCTCTGAACTTCAGGAGTCCCACCAGCTGGCAGGTCACACCCACAAAATGGATTGATTTGGGATTGAAGGTTTAGATTAGTCAGGACTGATTGATTTTTAATTTTTACAGCTCTGCTTTTCATAGGGAAGTGTTTTGGGGAAAGTAAAGCACTTCTGGCATTTCTGTGGGAGTTCCCTCTTCTTCACTTCGTCCTGACTTGGACAAAATCTGGATCAGAAACAATGAGTACATGGAGTTAGGGCTGATAGCAGCGCTAACCATGAAACTTCCTTACAGACAGTCAGGGTTTGGGAAAAGCCAATTGTCAATGATCTATCCATGGTCAAGTTTGGAGTAACCAAAGCATGGCATCCTCAAGACCTATCATCAGAGCTTAGACAGGAAAGTTTTATTCTGGAATTATTCCTTTGTTTACAAAGGCCCTGGCTTAGAAAACAGCATAATTTTATTAAAAGTCTTTGACAATTTATTCCTGTGAGCACTCCACATTCACAGTAATTCATTATATTTTTCTACAGACCTGATATAAATAAAACCTGAAAAAATAGTGAATATATGAATAGATGAATATATCTTCTAGGGGAAAGGACATCAGTGGCAATCAAAAATAGGAAGAACATAAATACTTGATGAGACAAAGTGAATCAAACCAAAAATGTTTGAAAGAATGGAATCACATTCTGTTAGGAAAAGCTGATGGAGGAAAATGCAGCAAAGCATAAGAAGGAAGAGTGAGGATTTAGGCAGAATAGGTGCACACATTTTTGTAGGAAATCATCACTGCAACAGTGGCTGACACTCCTCAGAAAATAATCCTCTGAGTTCCTCGATAGGGTGTGTTGGACACAGACAGTGTATGGCTTAACCCCACCCCACCAGCTTGTCTGAATACTCTCACTGTCACAAATCCAACTCACTGCAATTTCTGACTTGCTCAGGGACAACAGGGGAAATTTAAACCAATATATGCACTTGGAACCATATATGTGTTCTTGGAATCAAGACAGCATCTTGCTCTGGGAATGGAATTATTGCAAATGTCTGGTGGCACTTTCTACCCAGTGGCTTGTGGGGAATATGTCCACAGAGATTGACACTGAAGTCAGTCCATTCTCTGTGGGTTACATATTTGTGCTGTAATTCATCCTAGAAAGGTTTGGGTTTTTCTAAATTTCCTGTCAATCACCCTATTCCCATCAATAACCCCTGTGATAAAACATGTTTTCAAGCAGTTTTTCCTCAAAAGACTTAAGCTGTAGGATGCCCCTTATGCAGCTTTTGACTGTTGTAATTGTAGTAGAGATCAACAGAATCGGATGCTGTTCTGTCATCCTTGACTGGGCTCCTGGTGCTAATCAGGAGTTGGAAATTGCACATTCAGATGGATTTAGAGACATATAGTATGTGACAATTCAGCAAGCAGTAAAGAGCATTGTTTTGAATTCTTAAAGGTTAGTGATGCAAGCTGCAGTGACTAAAGATTTCCGAGCCTTGAAAGAAAACCAATTAGGTGTAGGAAACAAACACACTGCAGTAATGTAATCTATATTTTCATACATTTAAGGCCAGGAGAAGAGATTAGTTCATCTACACTGAGTTTTTGTTTCAGATACTTATATTCCATCCAATTACCTCTGATATTGAGCCCCCCATTACTTGTGTTCAGGCAAAAAATAACTTTCAGAAAGTATATAGACTGTATTTGAAAGTCTCCAGAGATGACGTTTACCATTTTCTACTGCAATGTAGCCTGCCCCAAAGTTTAATTACCATCTCTGTGAAACAGAGAGGAAAAAAGCAACAGCGAGTGCTTTATTTCTAATTTGAAATTGCTTTGCTTTAGCTCCTAGCTACTGGTTCTTGCTATATGTTTTTTTGGTAGATTAAAGAATCCTGTAGTATTTCATGTTTTCTTCACAGAAAGGTGTTTATACAGGCTTAACTTTCTTTTTTTATAACCTCAACAGAAATCTCCCACTGGAATGCATTTTCTCTGCCCTCCAAAACCTTCTTGTACCTTTACTTTGTACATATCCTTTTTTTTTTTTCCTGCAGCATAGATAGCAGGAACATTCCCAATATTCTGCTATTCATCTGTAACGGTTAGACTTTAATATTGCCATACTACTTTAAATTCTGTTTTTATCCATAACCTTAAAGGAATTTTTACCATAATGAAAACTGAGCAAATTTTGCCATTGAAATCATGAGGGAAAAGAGATGAGGCATTAAATGCAAGCCAATATACTGAAGGAAACAAAAATAATAGGTCAGATTTGGAGCCCAATAGTCCAACCTACAGAATGAGCTGTATAAGCAACCCACACTTTTCAATTTTTTCCATAGTACTGGAAAAAAACATTGCCTCCTTAAAAGAAAAGCATGCCTACATCTTCAACAAATCATATATTGGAAAGATCTAGAAAGGGAGGAGAAAGATAACTCAGTTTAACATATTATGGCTATGATAGAGGCTTGTTTTTGCATTTGATATTATGGTAATAATGGTATCTTTCTAATATCCCAAGAGCTGAAGGGATGACCAAATAAATGCCCTGTTCCCCAATGGCCCAATGCAGACTCTGAAGGTGGTCACAGTACTGACAATCAATTATCATTTCCCAAGACTCTTTAGAAACGTGAACACTTTGGTTTTTCCTGCCATAAATGGTTAAAATACAAAATTACTGGGAGAGAAGGCGGGGAATTCATAGAAGCAGAACAAATTTTGAAGCTTATGAAATCACAGCCTAATTTTAATGGAATAGAGTCAATTAAATAAACATCATAGAAACATAACAAACAATGCAGGTTACAAATCTTGTTAGCTATGAATATGTTACACATTCGTTAAGATGACCTTGGTTTGTGTGGCACAAACTGGGCACCAGATGGACAGCTGCCTAAGGGAATTATTTTTTCTGCCAAAGTACCAATATTCAAGTCAATTTTCATACTTACATTCCTTTGTTCTCTTTCTTTTGGATTTGGACTAGCATAAGCTCTTTGTTATTTTTCACTTTTCTCCTTGGGCATCCTTAGGCTTATTGGTTTGTTATATTGGTTTCTATCTGTGCAATGATCTGTGTTTCTACAATTTCCATGGATTTATTACTCTTACAAGAATCAGCTTTAGTTCTGCAACTGTCATGCTTCATTTCTGTTAGAAATCTTAAATATCTATATATATTTCTTATGGATTATGAGTCACAGTCCTCAATTATAATTCTGAGCTTATAAAAAATGAAGTGATGTGTGGCATACAAACATGACACATAAAACATTTTTAAAAGATCCTTAGTCTGCTTTTATAACCTATAACTGCACTTCTAGCTAAGCACAGCTGCCATTCAAAGACTTAAATGCTTGGTTTTAGCCCTCCTATGGCCAACAACACAATTAAGTGAAAGCAAATGAGTCTCTCCCCAAATCTGACTCAGATGAAACAAAAAATCACTTTTTTGGGATCACTTTTTTGGAATCACTTCAGGCTTATTCAGAACACAAAGTTCAAACAACATGACAACACAGCCAGTCTGCTGTGAGGTGCTTTATTTGGGGAAAATAACTTTCTGCACATCCAAGTGCACAGGGTCTACCCGAGTGCAGCCCAATTATCTTTTATAAGCTGTTTCAAGCTGAAGGTAAGGAAATTAAAGTTTTAGGAATTGTCCAGATATGGTATGAAATATGCTTTTCATTTAGGATAATAAAATGATGTTCACAAAAAAAAAAAAACTGAAAAAGATGGCTGAAAATGCAACAGAAGGTGCAGCCATGCTGGGCAATGTGCAAATTTAGTTTGTTCATTTGTTCAGGTGTACAGTAAGAGGAAAGCTCATCACTATGCCAACCCTGGGGCACCTGCCTCGTTCTTCTCAAGGTACCGTGGAAGAAACTGTGACTCAGTGTTTCATTGGAATTTTTATGCCCTTGCTGTATAAAAATACTGATTTCAGTGATTGTTCATACAACAGTCTGAGCTTTTTGCAATCAATCTTTTCTCATAATATCCAATAACAGCTTTCCCCAGCAGGCATATTTAATTTTACCAAATCCCACATCAGCTGAGGCTCATTTCTTTCCACATACAAAGCCCAACAAAGACAAATTTCTTACTTTATGTTCTGATTTGTGTATTGAGACCATAACTCATTTATGACCAAAGAAGTAAAGCCAGAAGTCAGTCCTTTTTTTTTTCATTAACTTGACCCCAAAATTTCCTAACCACTGTTACAGCCAGTCAATAAAACCTGAACTAAACAGCTAATTTGTATTAAGAGCTGAGAAAAAAGTATGTGTATTACCAAAATAAAGCATTTGCAAGCTGCTTTGTTTTTGCTACTTGCACATTTGCAGAGCATTTGGGTGCTGAGATGAACTTCTGCACCTGCTCAGGGACAACTCTCCCACATGCACTCATTTTTCTGGGGAGCAAAATACAAATGCACATAGTGCTGGACCTAATGGGGCCAAGTAACCTGCACACAGCAGTTGGAGAGCCATGAGTGAACTATAAAACTGGAGAAATCTCTGAAAATTAATGTTTGTCTTGAGGCAATAGCTGATGCAAATAAAACCTTGTGTCATTGTGCATCCCAGGTACTGTAGGAACAAAAGGAATCACCTACCAGTGTCTCACACTGCAATGGTTTCCCATCTCTTTCTGCTTCCCCTGCCTTCAGCACCACTGCACAGCCCCAGGGCAAGGCTGATCAAGCAGGAGCTGGCTTTTCCCCATGAGGACCCCAGTTTGAAACCCATGCAGATAGTCTTTGCTCAGTTCATGGCAAAAACACAAGTCTACAGGGTGCAATACATTCGACAACTATAAGAAAATTTAGATTTTTTTTTTTTTTCCAATTATCTGTGTTGGATCAGAGTGCAGTGTTGGTTACCATTTGGTTTCGGTAGGAAAGCAGCTGGAAGGTAGTTAATATTGACTGATTTTTTTGCAGTAACTTCTCATTTCACAGTTTCTGAGCACAAAATCAAGCCATTCCACAAAATAAAAGCTCTGATGATAAAACCCATTTAAAACAGCCTTCTGTCTGTTGAAGCAATTGTTGAAGTTAATTAAAATAAAGCACCCAACTTTTGACTGAACAAGCTGGTGGCCTCTTGAATTTTGGTTCTAACACGCACAAGGAGCAGATTCCAGAGACTGGCTCTGCTGCTTGGATGCAGCAGTCAGTCTCTCACACTAACATGAGGGATAAAGCACCAGGCTTGATGCTCTTATAATGGGATTTAACATGAAAGGAAAGCTCTCAGGTACCTCTGGTTGCTATGAAACCATTGACATTTTCTGTTGGAAAGTAATTTGTCCTTAGTATAGTACTAAATTAGAAAGCAAGTAAATGGTATGTGTGCAATATTGAGGACTCTCATTGCTTTTGAATGGAAGGAAATACCACCTGAGCAGACCAAAAAGCTTAATGTTGCATCTGCCATAGTCTAACAACAGCAGTGACTCTGAGGTGGCCACTCTGGGGCAGGAGAACCCTGTGCAGTAGATCTGCCTGACATCCACATGCTTTTCCACCAGATGAGAATCTGGCCCAGAAATTATATAAGCACCTTCATGTGAATTATGCAGTAGTCAAACAAAGATTTCAATGAATTTCCAAGCACCCAGCTAGGTGAGGTTGGGAGGTTTCTCAGAAATAAAATTAAGGCTAAAAAAAGAAAGGTTAAGGTTGGAAAAGGCCCTTAAGATCGAGTCCAACCATTAATCCAGCACTGCTGGGTTCACCACTAAACCAAGTCCCAGTAGGAGGGGAGAGGCTGACAGGAAAATAAGAGCAGGAAGCTGAGCAGAGTCTTTGGCTCAGACAGGCCTAGGGGAAGCTAAGGAAACCTCATTCCAAGATCACCCCAAAGGCAGTACCACCAGCACAAAAATGGCCTTCAAAAAGAATCTGGAGAGTCCTGCACGAGTGCAATCACTCTCTTAACAAAAATATTTCATTTTCACATTCCTCTGTAATAGGCTAATAGCTTCCATTACAATCAGCAGCTCAGGTCACAGACCTGAGTGTAAGAATGATTCTTTCCCCAGATTAGTTATTGGCTGCCTGGGTCTCGGAGCAAAATCAAGTTGTAAAGGTAATCAGGATAAACAAATAGATACCAAGATTTCCTCCAAGCATCAGGGCAGCAAGACATGTTTGGACATTAAGAACTGCACAGCTGAAGAACATTATTGGGTCATAAATATAACAGGACAGCATGATTTTGAAAGTTTTCTTGAGTTTATATGAATAATAATATAGAATGCTCTTTTGTATTTCTTTCCTTTGTGCATTGAATTTGGTGTGTATTACCTCCACATGAATAATGCAATCTAGCAAAATTGATGGCATAGTTCTTTTGTTAAAGCAGTTATGAAATGAAAAAACAAAACCTACATGGAAAAGTTATGAAAAAAACAACATTTTGCCAAGAATAAAAAGATGAAGCTGCCTGACCGTTTACATTTGTCTCCTGTGTCATGAATATTAGATCAGATTCTTTTTATTAATCCATTGATAGTTCTGTAAGGCATCTCATTTTTGATAAACTCTGTCAGGATTGCTGTAAATACAAAAAAGATTTATGAATTAATTTTCATATGTAAATGACAAAATCTTTTGATACATTTGAAATATGTGCCTTGCAGTTAAAATAGATATATGTGCATGCATACTTATGTATTAATTTAACATTCAGATCAGCTTGTTATTTTAGAACACAGCTTAATGTCAACTCTGCTTTTCTGGGGGAAAAAGCAGTAAACTAAAAAGGTAATTGACATTGAGGGCATACTAAAAATGAAAGAAATGGACAATCTGTGATCTGGGAATTGTGCTGGACTAAAGGTGTAGTGGGTTTTATTTCAAAAGCCTTTTTGTTTTCAAGTACCAACGGGTTGTGCAGCCAGTATGCTGTAAAAACACAGACCTCTACAGCTTATTACTATTACTTGAATAGTCTTTATAGATACAAGGCCTAGTCATGAACCTATTAGGCTAAAAGTAGCACAAAGAACATAAGCTTTCTGCAAGTGAAGTGTACATGTAATTCACCACAGCCCTGAATACCTGTATAAAGCCAGAAGTACATCTCAGCTCCACATTTCTGTCAGCAGTAAATCACAGAGCTGGTTCAGCCCCTCCATTTCCTTCCTTTCCCAGTGAGACAGGGATTGTGATGGCCCTGCCAGGACTGTCACTGCCAGCACAAGCTGAAGAGGCAATGAGCTGAAATCAATTTTTTCTTCATTTCCCATATACCACAGCAGTGACTTGTGTACCAGGGCATCCATGCTGACCCTCCAGAAGTTCTCCCCCTCTTTTTCTGCGTCTTTTGGGTATTTTACAAAGGAAACTCAAAATCATTCTTTTGATTCTACAGATGGGAAAGGCAAGGTACAAAAGCATGGAGTGACTTACCCCAGAAGGATGGATGTCTTGTCTTTTTCATGGATCATTAGTTAATATAATGCAACACAAGCTTGTAGAGCCCCTTGACATGAACATTTTTAGGTTCTACAAGTGGAAGATCGAATTAACCAATTCATTGCTAGACAGAAAATGAGGCAGGGATGATACCCATGAGGTTCAGTTCTGGATCACCTTTTTGTAGTCATTTACCTGTCTGGCACTTTGTGGTGTGCTCTGTTTATGGTGTGCTATTTGTGTAAACTCCCTGGAGCAGAGGCTTTTAATTGTGGAACCATCCACAGGCACTACTGATTAATCCATAAGAATCACAGAGTGAAAACATGCAATATCCTGTGAGAAGAAATAAAACAGAATGAACTTCATAATCTGCTGTGTGCTTCATCCTCATTGTGTGGGACTGGAAAAACTTCCAAAAGCACAGAGAAATGTAGCCACCATTCCTGGTCTGTAGTGTGTCCTCACATTCTCTACACCAGGACACACTCTGTGCTGTGAATTATTCTGTTCTGACATTGTTTTGACTTAGTTTTAACATACCTATAGCCTGTGGCTTGGTGTAGGGGGCTCAGGCCAGAGGCCAGCAGGGTAATGGGATTTGTAATTCTAAAGGATCTTGTTCTATCATATGAAATTGCTTCACAATGCTTCCTGCTTAGCAGCCTGCAGTCGTGTACTAGAAAGCTAAGTAATACCTGAGAGTGGTGTAAACCAGCTTGGTCTGCACTAAATCTGGGGTTACACTTGATGTAGTAACTCAGCATCATTTTAAATAACAGTACAACACCCCTTTTATGTCCTACAGAAGGTCAGAAATACTCCTGTACATAAAGATAAAGTAATAGATACACTTAATGAAATTACTTAAATAAGAGTCAACACAAAAACTGATAGATGAGGCAAACATTTTTGCATTCCTATACAAATTTTAGAGATACTAATTAAAACGTTCTTTTCTACAGGTACTATGTGTTTTATATCAGCTGTGTCCTGAAGCCAGACTACAAGTCTATCAATAAAGGCATTTGTCATGTGTTTACAAAATACAGCCCCCAAGCTTTTTTGGATTACATGAATCCTTTTAAGGTTATACAGAAATGTGGTGTGTGTAGGCAGACATATTGACAATCCATGTCCAGGAGCACTAAAAAGAAATAAGCAAGGGAAAAGATAAGTACAGAGAAGGATTTTGTATGTCCAAGTTAATGCAGCATGTCAGGAAGCTGATCTGTCCTCCACCATCCCACAGAGTGAACCATACATTTTTTCTTGGTAATAACACAGACAAGTATTTCATTATGATTCTTCAGTATAGTCTCAGAGAGACTTTGCCAACTGTGCATCACATTCTTTTGCTCTGAAATATATTGGCTTAAATTCCTTTAGTTGTAAAGCATGCTTATTGACACTATATTTCTTCTGTTTATTTACCTCATTACTCACTTATGTTACTATTCTCATGTTAGCCTGACCTATATTGATAACTTTACTGTAAAATTGTACAGGCCACTCATGTCAAGACCTGTTCTTGTAGCTGGTTGTAAAAACTGAGTAAGAAATTCTTAGTTCAAATAAAAATACTCCATAATGCAAAAGACATAAAAAGCTTTTAGAGTGTATGTTAGCTGAATTGCTAGCCAAGATGGTGGGGCTTGCAAAGTCCTAACCTCTTTAAACAGACGTTAATAAGGAAAAGAAATAAATACATACAATAAGTAATGGATACACATTGATAAATGTTGTTTTGTGTTATCAGAAAAAAATTTAAAGTTTTATGAGAGAAAAAATAGGAATAAATAGGAAAGCTTTAAGAAATTAAAAATAATTTGAATAAATCTTCTTTTTTTTCATAATATTAAAATATTTCTGTTGGCAACTGGCCAAGAAACCAGGCACCTATTTTGTTGATGTCAATAAAACTACTTGGGCTAAATTCTGGTTTAGTCCATGTCAGAATGTGGCCCACCATCAACTTCAGCAGGGCTCCAACAATCTATTTCCCAGGTGACTAAATTCAACATGTGCAATACCCTTAGGACATTGTATTACCTGCAAGCACTGTCTGAGAGATGGAAGAGGTAAAAGCAAAAGTTTGCCTCTAATGAGGTTTGAGCAGGGTGGGCTTTCACTGCACCTCACTTGAAGAAGCAGTCTAATTCTGTGTTTCACCACAGCATTAAGGAATACACAGAAAAACACACTGGGAATTACAAAATGCATCTCACAATGTTCAAAATGTTTTGCTGCTCAAGGAGCTCTAAAACGAGCACAGAGATAGAAGAGGCTGGGAGAGCTGGAACTCTTCTATTAACCTATTAACTCACAGCCCCCCAGGGCTTGTTCATCATGGTGCCGATCAAAGTGTCAGTCTTTTCTATTACCTTCTCCTTCAGAAGATGTCTGTCTATCATTGTCATGCTCTTCCAGCAGGATTATCCATCATTTTGGATTATCCATCATTTTGGGTGAAGCCAAATCATTCATTTTCATGGCTGTCGCTGTTAGCGAGCTGGGATGGAAAAAAAAGTGTTTTATTCAACAAAAGATAAATGATGGAATTTCACTCTTAATCATTTTCTTTTATTACTTAATCCAAAAGGTTTGGAGGAGGCTCTGCAGTTTATTATACCACCAGTCACAGGCACCATTATATTTCAGGGTGTAGCAATACTTCCTGCTTTCCAGCAGCTTATAAAACCAGCCATAAACACTAACTCCAGGCAAGAGTTTGTCACACTGCTCTTGATTCAGAGCAATAGTTAACTTCTGTGGTTAGCACTGGGACATCCCTTCCAGGTTTTTTTTTTTTTTTTAGTTAGGCTGAGATAACTGGAAATCACCATGGGTTGGTGTGATGAGCTGCTGGACCAAGGGTGCCCTGCTAGGGATCTCACCAACATCAGTTCTGAATGTCAGGCTCAGAGCACCTTGATCTAGGTTATTATGATTTCAATTATGTCTTGCAACAAGCAAGACAACACAGGGCATACCCCTTCTTATCAACAGAATTTTCAAAATTAAATGCTTAAAGCAAAATAATCATGCTGTTTAGCCCCATCAGCCTCAGCCATTAGACAAGATGGATAGCATTATACAAGGTGAACCTTCTAGAAGTTTAGACATAATGGCTTTTCACTGTTCACTGCCCTAACATTCTTTTCGTTATTCACATATCTACTAAAGCTATCAGAAGAATTCATATTAGAGTATATAGGTATTTTAGAAAATGTATTAATATGGCAAACAGCCCAAGTTGCACCCATTCCATATTAATGTCCTGCAAAAGTCAGTCTCGAATCTTGATAATATATAAATTAAAGGACTTGTGTAAAGCGAAATTATGAGTCTCTGCTTTTGGCTTACTCCATATTGAATAAATCCTCATCAGTTCTCTATTTTTTTATGTGAATCTTTATATTGACTCTCCTGTCACAGGAAACTTAGATCCCATTGCCCCTATTCCTTCACAAATAACCACTAAGTTTACATATTCTGTTCCCTATCTCTGCCTTGGCTGCCTAGTAGTAGTAGCAGTAGTAGTAGTAGTAGTAGTAGTAGTGTAAGTTTTAGAAACTCAGTGACTCTGAGATAGCTTCTGCCATTTTAGATTTGGTGATTTTTGGTGAATTTATTAGCCATTGGTAGGCAAGCAGCTTACAACACATTAAAACTAGTCATGGGCAAAATACTTGGAGTGGTAATCATAGTTGCTGTAATTATGGGAAAAATAAAGTATTATATCAAGGAAGAAAATATCAGAGAATTGTGACACAGTAAGGACAAACATCCTAAGCTTGGTGGTGTGAATGCCTAGCAGCAGGATACCCTAGTCCTGGTGAATTCCTTCTACCATGTTCTGATTGAAAGACTAATGAAGTAAATGGGGAATCATCTTTTCACTCCACTAGGATTTGGATTAGGCCATGGGGAAGAGAAAGAGATACTGGATAAGTCCATGTGGTGTCTGATGTAAACTCCTCACGTTCCCAGCCAGCTGGGCACAAGAGAGCTCCAGAGCTGAGCCCTTTTAGCATGGCACAGAGCCTGAGCTCACAAAACCTGTGGAAAGGCAGAGTGAATTATCTTGAACTCAAAACAGCTCTGCTGCAGCCACAAGGCTCCTGGCCAGCTGGGCACTTCAACCAAACAAACATCACATCTTCTTGGTGAAGTGATCCAACATCTGCCTGAAAAATCCTGAATAAACCCATCGCTGTGCAGTTACAGTCATGGAACATCCCTTAAAATCTCAAATGTGACTGCACTGCATAAGCCCCTAAATATTTGTACAGAGCTAGAGCTCAAGAAATAATTACTTGGCTAAATCTTGATAGTCTGGAGATGTCTCATTACTCTGCAAAGTCAATTGCTCAAGTACTACTAAAGACAACACTTGAGATGAGTGTCTTCTTGTAATCACACTCCCAAGAGCTGCATTTGTCAGTGCTGTCCATAAGTGGTTCCAGGATAATTGTGCTAACCTAATAAAACCATATGTCAAATCCCACAGAACACTTGAAAATCATCTGGAGCTCTTAAAATGCAAAATTTGGATTTTTTAAAATTAAAACTTGTACTTTTTACCTTCTCAGACTCTCTTCCCTCCCCAAGAATGTGTATATTCAGTATGATAGATGTTCATTCTATAGCATCATCAAAGGATCTGTAAAGGTTCTTATTTTGAAGGTGCTGATTATACAGCGTGTGATCTCGGCATCCTGGTCCTTTCACCTTCCTCTCAGTGGAGGGTAAGGAGGTTTTGTCCTACAGATATCCACAGGTACCTGAAGGGATTCATCCTATGATTTTGAACCCAATGACCACCATAAATCTCCTGCAGTGCCATATATTTTCTGGGAGGAAGACAACTACATCCTGCCTTTCCTAATTACATTTTTTTAATAGATTCTGAGAACGTTTGGAATGCTCCCTTTGATTCTTTCAAAATTCCTTATGTTTTCCTTACTTTTGTTTCAGCAATAGCACTCAGTACATAGATCTCAGTAATACCTACAGAGTAAAAAAATTTCACCAAATTTACTATCCAGTTTTAATACTCTCAAGGACAAGAAAGCAAAACTCTGCAGGAGTTAGGGTGGATGCACCTCCACTGACTCATCAGGTGAAACATACCCCTGACAAGCAGCACAAAGTGAGGATCCACCCAAATTCTCCAAAATCATTGCCAATCCTGCCTAAAAAAGTATAATTCCTTTCTCCAGCTTCAGGTTGACAATCCCAGACACAGAATTCTGCCACAAGGCACTAGGGTCTGGTCTGATCTTAGTCACTATAGTAACAACATTCATGAGGGTAGTAATTGGCACCCACTGGTATGCAAAGAGAGTGGAAACAGTGCGGGATAAATGCTGGGTGAAGTGTTGGCCCCACAGTTCTGGGTCTCTGCACACCCAGAGGCAGCTCAGACCCACCCACCCTACACACACACATCACACACAAAAAAAACCTTTTTGCTCTCGACCTTTAGCCTGACACAGAAAGAGACACAGCAGGTTTTCTAGGAATCTAATTTTCTTGCCAGTTAAGTAATAGATATTGGACTGTAACTGGGATAAATGCCAGGAAATTTCCACCAAAACTTTTTGTAAGATCTGTTCAGTTCTTTTTAAAATACAGGGGGGAAAAAAATCTCAAGGAAAGCTGCCTTGAGTCAGGGGTATGTATTTGAGGAACACCAAGGATTCACATTTGGAAGACACCAAGTCTACCTTGCAGTGCTATGATCCTACAGCACCTTGAGAAAATCAACTGCTCATCAAAAAGGAATTCCCATCTGCAGCCACAGCAAAACAGGAGAGTGTTACACTTCGATTTACCAGACACGTCCCACACATATGAAGATCACAGATGGTACAGCTTCAATCAAATATAGGTGTTCTGGGTATTTGCTGCTACAGAGTAAATAAAAATCATATTAAAGTAGACAAAAGAAGCTGACAAGGAAAGTATTAAACTTAAGCAAACCCAGAAATGATGATAGAAATGGATGTGGATTCTGAATTTCTGGAATAATTCAATGGTTCCTATAACCTAGGGAAAAAAATGGCAGTTCATGAATAGCTTCAAAAGACACCATTTCTATAAAGAAAACTCAGGGATTTTTAACCGCAGTTCATAAAAACAAGGGACTATAGTCATTCACTCATCTTTTGAAACTGCTAGTTAGAATGAGAGCAGGGATGGGTATGGCCAGAAGGGTGTAATTTAAATAATGTTTAAAAGAAATCAAAATTTATTCCCCATAAGTAGAAGAGATGCCTTTTCCTTGTGATGCCTCTTACTCTAAATGCCAATTCAGACAAGTTCATGAAAAACAGGCAGCTGAACAAGCAAACTTTTTCTTTAATTATCAGTACAAAGTCAATTGTTCAATGTCAGGAATTTAATTACAATTAGAGACACTGAATATCAGTGGAACGTAATTCCTCTTTGCTGTTCTAAACAGATATAATAAAGGAAGCAGAATCTTCATTTTTCAAATATGCCTGAAACTGAGTTTGTCCCTGATCAAAAAACAGACAGACTTGATCCTCTCTCTCACCACCTCACTCAAAAGGGTTAGAATAAAAAAATGAAAATCAGATTAAACACTCTGAGCCATGAGCCTCATTGTCTTATACCCTGTATAAGTGACACAGGGCCATGTATATGCATTTTTCGGGTCTGACAGAATATAACAGCCTCAGTAGGAACTGATGTCCCCAAGGATGGCTTCTGAGGGGAGAAGGGAATCTCTTCTCCTGCCTTAATTTTTCAGCTGAGAAGCAGCAATTGGGACACAAGCAAACTTCTGGTGCTTATGTAAATGAGAGTAACAAGTATTGAGCAGGCTGTAAGGAGTTCATAAGAGCACAATCAGAACAATTAAATGCCTGATGTGGCACGCAGGATGTGGTATCTGTACACACTTATCACACATGCCTGAGCAGCCACGCTCCCTCTTTGACAAATTACCCATCCCTAAGCAGTGCCAGCCCTCGACCCACTCGAGCTGATAATGGGGGCTGCAAAAATGTGCCCCAGGGAGTCACCTTCTGAGCAGACTGAAAAATATCTGTCAAAATTAAGGGAATGGGAGGGATCTCTGCACGAATTCTGTTCCTTCAGCTTCTCCAAAGCAAATTAGAATTCTTGCTCTCTGCCTTCAAGGGAGTTTTGCTCTTCTGTTTCAAAGTTCCTTTGAGTTAGTCTCAATAGTGGAGTTCTTTGAAGAAGGCTCTAAAACACTGCGCTTTATTCCTGAAAATATAAAGCTGTATATTAAATTATTTTCAAAAAAAACCTCTGCTTAGCATGGTCTTTTCCTTCTCAGCTCAGTATTCTACTTTCTTGTCAATAGTATCTGGTTTTATTTCTTTTATTCTGCTCTAAACTATTATATTTCTGTGGTGTTTCTATATAGTAGCCCTAGTTATATTTTACTGTCATACATTTTTACTACATCGCATAACACTCTACAAAATCATTTTATACAACACTTGGGGTGCATCTACATACAATACTTGCATTAGGTTTTCCCTCTCATTGTGTATTCTACCTCCAGCACTGTGCAATGCGCAGGGATTGTCAATGGGAGGATTTCCATTAACTTAACTGAGAGCTGAAGAATGCCTGTAACTGCTGAATTTGAACTTTGTTTTGGTATTTTGCCCAAGTCTAAAGAATTCAATTAAAAAAAACTCAAAATCAAAAACCAAACAGCAAACAAATTCCTTCTACTCTTCAGGTAAGGTACATTGTTTTCTTTTTTTTTTTTTAAACAGAGATTTATTTTCTCCATTGTTAATGTATTGATGGCAATGGAGGATTAAAAAAAAAACCTCTTTTCCTCCCATCTCACTCCCATTCATTCTATAAACAGGTAGCAACTACTGTAAATTTCTGTCATTTTTCAAATAAGAGAGGATAACATCCTAGAGCAGCAAATTCTGGGGACAATTTCATTTGTTCCAGCTGTGAAATCTCTTGCTTTTAATTTTGGGGACTTCCAGTTATTAAACCTCAAGGCCTGGTCTTTTTGGTCTCTCTATAATGCATATCTATAGGCAAATCTGTATGGATACACTGATAGGTGAGTACCTGCACTGATGTATTTATATGCACATCCATTTATACATTTTTAATCTGGTCTCACACAAATTTAAACTGTTTCCATTGTGGTATGACTTTTTTCTTATTTGTTAAAAAAGCAGTAAAAAAATAGTTGCCAAAACAGTTTACAGTAAGAGGGAGAAAAGCAATAACTACAGCAATCACCTAAGTTGAGACCAGCTTTTCAACAAATAAATAAGTGGACTTTTTTGGATTTCTCCACTACCATAAGTATGACTTACAGCTAAGAATATTTTCTAGCTGTCAGATTCCAACCTGTTATTTGTTGCTGTGGAGAATTTTTCTGTCAGCCTCCCTGTCTGCTTTTCAGGGGGTTACTAAAGAAACGTGGAATGGGAGGTAAGACAGATCCTTACCTTTGTAAAGTAAGTTATTTTTCATAATTCTAAAAATAAAAATTCACCCTAGGACAGACACTTAACTGTCTCCATCTCAGCTTCAGTTGAAAGTTACACAGTTGTGTACCAGCAATATTATAATACTGTAAATTCACCACAAAAATCAAACATATGGGCTTGAGAGGCACAGACCCACAAAAATCCTAATGTGTGCACTTTTTTTTTGGTAGTGACAGGCCAACTGTGACTTCAGTGACAAAAGCAGATGTAGAAGGTGGAGAATAAGGGCAGATCTGCTTCCTGTGTGCAGAAAGGTTGGGTCACTATCAGAGACACGAGGCAGAAGAAGGAACCAGCTGCAGTCTAAGCTCAGAGCATC
Source organism: Rhabdornis inornatus (assembly GCA_013397075.1). NCBI lineage: Eukaryota > Metazoa > Chordata > Aves > Passeriformes > Rhabdornithidae > Rhabdornis > Rhabdornis inornatus. The sequence goes on along the minus strand of VWZS01004114.1, from coordinate 876,593 downwards.
ATGTCCTACAGGACAGAGGGTGTTTGTATGAAAGAATTGTGTGTGAGCTAGGGGTGGTGTGGGGAGAAATACACAAACACCAGATTTGATGACTCTCAAGGGCATGGCAGGAGGGAGAGGATCAGTAACAGATGGTGGGAGCAGCATCCTGCTGTGTTGGAGCTGAAATGGAGCTGCTGTGCACCAGGCAGGAGTAAAGACCTGTGTCTAATGGCCTTTGCCTTTTCTTTATCTCCCAGCCAGTCCCTACACTGCACACAGGCTGTTCAGAGCAGCACATCCTTCTGATGGAACTCAAAAGGTAAAAATGCTGAACAACCACCCAACACTAACAGAGAAATGTCCCTGTTATGACGAGACCCCCACACCACAAACACACAGCCATGCAGAGCCAGGGCACAGAACCACTTTACACTGGGAGGGACAAGAGGCATCTCTGCTAACAGAGAAGGGGCCTGGGCATGCTCAGCTTTTTGCTTCCAGAAACAGAGACCTCTAAAGCCACAAAAGACATCATTTATGCCTTGCAATCACACAGAGCCAGATGAGGATAACTCACTCATAACTTCAAGGACTACTGGAGAAGCCAAGGACACCATGCTGAAAGCAAGATACTGGAGTGGGTCCTGTGAATCCACTGTGATTTTATCCTATGAGCTAAATAAAAATACTGCTAAGGGGGGAAAATAAAGAATTAAAAATCAAAACCTTAGGCCTTGAGCAAACCTTACAGATAGAAAGCAGACAACTTGATTGTGGATAATAACACATCCTCCATCCCCTCCCTCCTTCATTAACCTTTATTCTTTTTTTATTAGCAGTCTTGGCACCATGGTGCTGAACTGAGCCCAGCAGGCTGCCCAGGCAATGACATTTCAGAGACTGGCAGAGCAGCACAGCCCATGTCAATTTAACAGTGTCTTGAGTATTTTAACTTCACAGCAGGAGGAAAACTGGCCTATTCCTTTGGTATTTTTGAGAGGGAGATGAACAAAAATGGTAGTGGGGGGTAAGAGCATGACAGGGAGACAAGAAACTTAATTAGAAAGAGAAAACAGACTGAAAAAATATACCACTAACATTGCAATAATCTGGAAAGCAGACATCCATCTCAGGCAAAACATTAGATTATACATTCTTTTCTCTCTGAACTTTATCCTTGTGGAGGCTATAGGAAAATAAGATGAAGGATTTTGGTTGCTACATCTTCCTCTTTCATTGAACATTAGCAAAGTCTATGATGGGTTACTTTAGACACAGATTGGCATGGGACAGGAAAGGGCCAAAAGAATTCTTTGAGTTCATCCCTTCATCCCAAGACTAGAATGATCATTAAATGCCATCTTTTACTAGTCTGTCAATATAATGGTTAGTTCATACTGATGAAGCAACCATGAAAAAAACTCAACTGCGCTTAAAATGCATCTGTCAAACAACCAAGTTCTCTTACTCAGCTGGAGAAAAAAGCTTTGTCAACAGACTGGAGGGAAATTAAAAATTTAAGCTCTTGTCTGGGGTTTTGACTGCTCTGATAGAAATAATAATAGAGTAATAACTATTACAATTGTGTAATATTTATATCATCAAACTACTTATCTCAGGTGTACAAACTTAACAAATCCCCATGAACAAGCAAGAAATCTGTGGCAAAGTCAAGAATTCAATTTGGATCTCACCAAATTCCAGGAGAGATTTTTTTCCTTAATACTAATGTATAAATGAATAATAACAAATCATGTATAGGGATGTTTCATTTAAAGATTAAATCAGAGCTATTATGGCTAGAAATACAACTATCAGGGCAAGCTGTAGGGCCTGTTGTCTATAACATGAAAAATACTATGTTTTAAAATATTAAGTTAATTTGAATTTTCCTTATATCTTATAAACAGTACAGTACTTACAACAGTAAAATAAAAAAAAAAAAAGAGAGAGGGGAGGAAGAAAGGACAATATGTATCCAGCCAAATGCACTGATAACTGTAAAAGACCTATTCTCCCTCAGGCTATTGTTTAAAGTTCACCAGATTCTTCTTACGAAGCATGAAGAGTATGTGATGGTGAAGCAAAGATGGAAAACCCTATCAATAGTAAGATTAAAATGGGAAAGAGTGGGGAAAACGTGATATGAATGTTCTATATGCATTTAAATTAAAAATACTTTAATACCAACAGACATGAACTTGAAAGGTTGAATCTTAAACGTCATTCACACAATACAGTGAATCAAAGACTGTGTATTAGCCATGTCATTTTCCTAACATATTTGCACTATGAATGAAAAATTATTGCTTTTAAAAGAATTAATTGCACTGCATTGCATGTTTTCATTTTAATTGATAGTCCAGTAGTATGTCTGGTTTTCCCTTTTCTTCCAAAACAGAATTGCTTAAGCAGACACAAGTTAAACTCAGCTCTTTTGATTAGCAAAAGCTGTTGCCTCCAGTGTTCACTAATTGCTTTCTTGTAATGCAGAGAAGGAAGCATATTTTTTGCGTGTGAGTTCTGGCTCAATTAATTCTTTAAGTGATTTTTCAGTATGTTTTCATAAAATACTATGGAAATAAGGTATTTTCTGTCTACAGAATTTACACATACTTGTTATATTATAAATGGTTTAGGCCTAAGGAGGGTTTCTGTAGCACTGTTGACCTAGAACTGAGGGAGATCTTGAAAAGATTTCCTGTGTGATGTCACACACTCCAGAAAGTGTCGTCAAGAAATGAGACTAAACAAAACCCCATACTTTGAAAGTAGAGTTTTAGTACATGGTTACATTTATGTGCCTAAATTTATCTATAGTACATAGGTACTATTTTCCAGCTGAGTGATAACTGTGACAGACTCATTAGTGAGACAGATCTGTCCTTTACTGCTCTGCCTGTGAGTGCCATGAACTGCCTTGGGAAAGGGAAAGAGAACTTCTACTTTGATAACACCGTTTATTAAGCCTGGCTTGATGCAGAAGGGTGAGATTGAATTATTCTCATTTCTTGTTTATTCCCCATGACATTCCAATAGGAATATTCTGCTGCATGAGAAGGAACAGCCTCTAAGGTCAGGTGTGAGCTGCTGGCCCTGGGGGCGAGCCCCTCAGTGCTGAAGAGCCAACAGGCACCACAGCTGCCACAACTCAGACAAGATCCCATACTGCACAAACCTCTGCTGTGCCTTGGTTTTGGGACTTCTGGGTGTGAACCAGAAAGGTGTTGAAAGGAGCAGGTCTCAATTCTGAGCAAGCCCAGAACAAGGATCTAAAGTGTGCTCTACTCATGTAATAGAGGCAACGTGACAGATTGATCCTGACCAGCAGGTATGGAATAAGCTACTGAGTCCTCTGAATCTCAACTGGGGTTTATTAAGTCAGAGGGCAGACTTGGCCATAAGAATTTTCCACTGTTTTTTCCCTGCATAGGAAAGAAAAAAAATGAATACAACACCCCATTGGGTAAGCAATTCATTTGCCAGTAGAAGAGTGAAATGTTCTTTCAGTGATTTTAATCTGCTTGAAAAGTATGTGTTCATACCAGACCCCTTGAGCTCTCTATTTCCTCTTACCCTTCAGTGGATATTTCTTGTTAAGGTTTATTTGCTGTACACCAATAATTTTTCCTTGCATCAGAAAGGATGGCTGCACTTTACCAAACGGGAAACATTCTTCTCAGAGGGATAACAGCTTTCATTGCCATCTCCTCTTTCAAAATCCAGACATGGAAATGCAGAATTGCTTTTCCTGGGGGTTGCCTAACAGTGCAGCAAGGATGTAAATGAACAGCCACATTTCCTAATTGTCCTGAATATCCTGAACATGCCAGCTGCAGCTCCATTTTCTACTCTGGTATCCAAATTACTGCCCTGTAGAAGCCATGTTGTTTTAACACCTCCGCCTCTCCTGTGGGCTAAGCAACACACACCATATTCCAGCAAACTGCTGGACCAGTGCTCCAGAGATAAACAAAAAGGCTAACAAAAGACACTCCACCCCATCAGGCTATGCTGATAACGCCAACTATCAAGTTTGCCATAATTACTACATTGCTTCTTTATACAACCCTAATTTGTCTTTTTTATTGTATTTTTCCTGCTTGTACTAGATCACATCTCCTCTAGGATGAATGCCACCTGCTCCCTCCTGTCTCAGCAGGACAGAAGCTGGTCCCTAGTGAGGACTTGGGACTATGAAGCATAAAGAAGCAGAATATTTTTACAGAAAAGTGCTTTAGAAATGACAATGGTCTCAGTATAAATGAAGAACTAACAACTTACACAGGGAGAAAAACTAAAAAACAAAACACTTGAGGGGAATTCAGCTGAAGAACAACCAGAACCAGCACACAGACCCTGACCCAAACTCTTGTGGCATTGTATTGATAGTTCCTGTCATTACCAGGCTATGAACAATGAGTGCACAGGCACAGCTGGATTCAGTGAGGCTCTAAAGCCTCTGAAACACTTATGGCAAGAAAGAAACAGAAAAATCAACATCATTAACAACTGATTATGGGCTGCAGGTTTATACAGAACGCCTGCATACATGGGCACATTTCTTATTTCATGTCTTTGACGCTTAATATTGGCTTTCATACATCAATAAATCCCCCCTGTATACACATAAAAATCCCTGAAATCATTACAAGAATCTTTAAATAGACTGAAACCTCTGCTGAGCTATTAAGGCGGAAATAACAATGCAAGCTCTTACTTCTGCTAGACAAAGCAAACCATGTGATTGTAAAAAAAAGGCACCTTCACTTTACATGAAGAGAGGACAGTGAGAAAAAGGAGCAAATGCAACTTGTCTGAGAGCCCAGGACATGTGCACAGGAAATGGTGAGCCCCATGTGAACAGAGGACACTGCCCAACCCTGCCGTGCTTGGGGGCTTCTCTCAGTTTGAATTCACAGAACAGGCTGAATTGTCAGAGTCCATGGGGACAACACAATTGATCTGCCATACAGAACAAAGAAGCATAAAACAAATATTCCAGTTTCTAACTGGAGAAGCAAAAGGCAGTTTAAAAAGATACATTTTTCTTAATTATTCTTGAAGCGATATTGGACAGAAATGCCTAACCTGTTCCTTACTGCATCCGTTCCCTCCAACTTCTTATCCTTAGGGAAAGAAAAGGTTTTATCATCAAATGCCAAGCCCAGGATGTCAGTTGCAGTCCTTTCTCTTGGTTTCTAAACATGTCTGCTTTTGTAAATATTTCACATTTAGGTTTGCAGAAGCCTATCCTAGCTGTAGACCAGTTCATGAGCCAGAGTTCTCTAAATCTTCCCCAACATATTTTCTTTTTTGAGGAAAACAGCAATGCCAAAGGCTTTCATTCCACCATTATCTATGAAAAAGGTGGAGCAAGGCACCAAACATGTTCACCTAACTGAAAGGTGAAGATCATCATCTTCAAATGACATCTATTTGTTCTCTGCTGCTGCTGGAGCTAGAAGTCTGCTTTGTCCAGGGACACTGCCCCAGCTCCTGCAGCCAACTTCTCTGTCACTGCTCCTGCTTTTCATTTGAGCCATTGAGCCACACTAGTGTTGTTTTGCCATTTGGAAACATTTGTAAGTGATCAGTCTGCTGGAGGAGCAAGGTGTTTACCTGCCTTGGTGTCGTGTGAGAGAGCCTCCAAGCTGACAGACAGTGCTCTCTCATCCACTTTCTGCCGACATTTCCTGGGAGGGCAGTGCATGGATGGAGTGCTCCAGCCCAACAAAGAGCTGCACCAATTTATTTACTGGTTTAAGCATATAAATCCCACAGGGAGAGACTCAGGGTTTCCCTAAATGCTCCCCCAGGAAAATACAGGCAGAGTACAGTCACTGAGAACCCTTGGGAGTGCTCTTCACATGCTGCTGTGTGATTCAGCTGTTTATCCACAAACAATCTGAGTGTTTCTACAGCAAGCACAACATCAATCTCTTTATGGGGTGTAAAAACCAGAGAGCCCTCTGGAGCATCTACAGACTTGCCTACAGTCCACCTCTCTCTACTTCCAGAGATGCATGAGGAATAAATGATGGATTCAACACAAGGAGTATCAGCTGACAAAGAAATCTCTTTCCAGAAAGATTCCTGCAGACAAAACCTTGCTTATAAAAACCCACTACAAAAAATACTTTGTGGAAATTTTTTTTGTGCATGTTCAAGGATGCAGAGTACTTCACCATGTGGAAGCAATCCTGTAGTTTGTGTATATATTTACATGTATCAAGGTGTGATATTCCAAAGCCCTTGATTCTGGAGTTCCTGTTCTACTAAACAGAAGAAATTCAGTGTCCCTTAGTGAATCTGTGGCCTCCAACTCCCTCATACAGATGGCCTTGAAAATTCTAGTGTAAAATTATGATATAATACAGATATAAGAAATTTCAAGAAGGTTTTCAAAAGCCAATACTTTCCACAATTAATACACAAATAATAATAGTAAAAATAATAATTAATGCAAAATCAAAATTAATAGTTATGGAAATCCAGCAGCAAGCACTCTATTGAAGAAGAAAAGAAATATCCTGCTTTAGATTGTGAAAGAACAATAGTTATTTATGTAAATTTGCACTGCAGTACTTATTTTTAGAAACTATTGTATACTTGTTTCACATTTACTGCTACTTACTCCCTTTAGAGATTCCACTAATTGAGTTGCTATTATTGTAAAATAGACCCTTAACTTTTTTGGCTAATTCTAAAATAAGTGTCTCAATGACAGAAGAATATGATTATATTGGTAGAATACAGTTTTCTGCTTCCCCAAAACAAAGATTTCTACTGCTAGCAGAGACTGAATAAGTGAGATGGAAGGATGGAGAGTGATTACACCTGTTGTAACTAAATTCCAAGTAAGTTTTATGTTAGAAGCTGGGTTTCCAGGGAAATGAGCAACCTACTACAGCACCAGGTAATTTTTCTTGTTTCAGATGGAATGTTTGCAACATAGTTATAAATACAAATTAAGTTGCAAAATAAATATAAATACAAATACATCTGTGCATGTTATTTTAGGAGCCAGTGAAATTCAGTAACTCATATTCTATGCAACACAGAAAATATTTCAGTAAAGGAAGTAAACTTAAAGCTTCCTGTGTACAAAATTGCTCTCATCTAAAAATATCCCATTCTATATAGAGAGTAGAGAATAAGTTACATCTCAAGAGATACTGCTGAGTATGTGGCAAATGCTCCTGCAAAAAGCCCCCTTTCAAAACAGAAGCAGCAATAATTCCATGAATATCTTGCAGGTATGCACAGCCTTGCAGGTGCTTTCCAGACCCATTTCCCTTAATGTCACCAAGGTCCATCTACCTACAGATGCCACTATGTAAGAGTGAAACACAGTCTCAGCCCATCATTTACTAAACCATTCCAGAAGAACAAGAGAGCAGCAACTCATAGCAGGAGGAAAATGCAGCTGTTCAGGAAAGGAAATAAATGCAGAAATTCTACCTCTGGCAAGAAAATGCTTTGCAGGAGACTGCAAAATAATAGAGAATAGAATGAACACAATCTGTGAACAGGGTGAGGACGCCCTATTTGCAGTTTCTGAGAAGTATTTGGATTAGCTGAACGAAGTTAGAGGCTCAAGATCTCTGCAGTACCTTTGGCAAGAGGGGAGAACTTCCAGGAGTGAAAAGGTAAGCTTGGGGGATAAACCTGAGTCTGTAAAGCCAAATATAGCTTATCTTCTCCTAAGAGACATCAGACATAATGGCCTGAAAGCAAAAACTACGAGGTGAGGTCCTGTGACCTCCACAGGCATGAGATCTGAGTAACCTCTCCTATCAGCCTTCCCTGCCCCAACAGCTGCCTGTGCCTGAATTCACCAAGTCACCAGCAACACTAACTCTCCTTTAAAAACTCTCTGTGGAACGTTTTAATTAGTTTGGTCTTATGGCTTGTCTAAAATGCTTCTAATAGCACAGTGTACACTAAAGCGGTGTTATGAATGCCTAAAAATATAAAATCTAATTATGGTAGCTCTGCAACCAGAGTAATGAGGAGTGTGACTGATAAGAAGTGAGACAGGCTAACAAGCTGAACCACTGCAGCTCAAAGGAAAACAGAGGTCTAAAGGAAGCACCTGTGGTATTGCTTGGGGGAAGATATGTGGACTAGGAAATATGAACATACTGCATTAAAAAAGATATGGTACTAAATGGATATACAACGTTGCTAATTATTAGAGCAGATAGTTAGCATATGGGCAAAATAAATTGTTAATAAGGATGTGTAAGACTGAAGATGATTGCTAAGAAAAATACAGCAGGTGTAGTGAATGAGAAATTACCTGCTGTAGATAAGAGAAAGCTGTGACTCCAGGTGCTTGGATTCATTCTGCTGGACAGGCAGAGCTCACTGAAGGCTGCATGGCCACCATACACAGCGTTGTTTCTGAGTAGTTGTTATTCTGCCTGAGCAATTGCACATGGAGCAGCCAGCGGGGCAGAGCTGCCAGGATCAGAGACAGGGAAGGAGAAGTCAGAGCAGACATCCTCTTATATGGATGAGAAACAGGAACAGCAGGACACAACTGATGGTTTGCCTTCCTTTATGTAAAGAACATACTCTATCACATCAGCTAATGCCTCCACAGCTGCAACACATTTCCTGCTGGACTGTCAGCATCTGACCTGGCCCTTTGCAGAAATGCTTGCCACCAAACAAGACAGCTGCCCAGTGAAATATCAATGAATTTTCTGTATTCATCTAGACTTTCCCAAGCTCATCAATTACTGATCAATTCATACTCTGTGAGAAACAGTGAAAACAAAGCATTTAGTAACAACTTTATTGTTCTACTGGTAGTAACAACTATTGTTCTGCTTCACACCAAAATTGCTATAAAGGAAAATGGCACTCTGTTATACAGAAGAAGGCAAAAGCACAGGAATGTTCCTGCCATTCTGCTACAACCAGCACCTCACAGCAAGTTTTGTGTCTGTGTGTCTGCACCCAAGAAAGTGAAGAAATTGTGGGCTCAGAGTTTACCCTCCCATAGAACTAAAGAACTGCAGAATCACAGAATCATTTGGGTTGGCAGAGACCTTCAAGATTATCTTGTTCCAACCCCTTGCCATGGGCAGGGACACCTTCCACTATCCCAGGCTGCTCCAAACCCTGTCCAACCTGGCCATGGACACTCCCATGTGGATGGGGCAGCCACAAATTCTCTTGACATCCTGTTCCTTCTACCCTTGTGTTGTTTCTATGTGGTTAAAATACATAAGTAAGGGGACTTTTTTCAATGTGCATACAGCACTGGGGGGATGGAATTAAATATGGACAATTCTTGATGAGATTACCGTTGCTTAGTTTATCCAGTTTGCATTAACAATAATGCTTTCTCCTGTTCTTATTGGTCTCCTGAAAGGTTTATATATTACAGATTATATAATCAAGTATTAAACAGTCTGTATGTATTTGTTTTAGTTCTCAGGTTGTGATGATGATCTTAACCCTATCAAGTATCAGATCTGTAGAGACAGTCCTATTTAACAATATTCAGTAACTTACTTTCTTACCCTGCTGCCTCCACACTTGTATTTTTAGCTCAGTGCTGATTTTCCAATCTGTCTAGGCTGTCATTCAAGACATGGGGAATACCAGACATGGTGCATTTGGTTTTGACAGTACCCCAGACTGTTTTTTAAAAATAACAAGAAAAGACTTTACAGCATTGTTTGAAAATATTAACTTTCCATAGGGGTCAATAGAGGTGCTTCCCATATGCAATTTATTCACTAACAAGTTTCATGGGTTTTATGAGATTATTCACCTTACTGGTTAATAGAAAATCTGTACTTGCCATGGCAACCCCTGTATCAGATGGCTCTACAGTAATACCCTGGAAATATACCATAGATTTTTTCAGTCTTCGTAATCGATCTGGTCATAAATGTCACAGCAACTTGTCATTAAACTCTCCCCTATAGCAACTCTAGTAGTTGTTTGATCCATCCTGCCTCTCTGTCACACTGCTCCCTGTGCACAGCTGCATTGTTCTGCATGCAGCCTTTTCCCAAAGCTGTCACTTGCCAGCAGTGTCAATCCCCAGTGATCCACAATCTGGGAGCTGATGACAACAGGCAGAGTCACACACACCTACTGGTTAGAGCAGTGATCACTTCCAGACAGCTCTGATAACCCAGTGCAAGCCAAGAAGGGGAAGGGGGAAAAAAAAGAAAAAGGGAAAATCTTGCAGTTTAATAGTAGGCTAAATTATTTGTCTGTATTCCTCACGTGGCTCCTTGGATTTCACGTCAGGTTCACCAGCTGACACTGGGAGATGCTGCCTTTGGGAATAAGACAGACTTGTCTCACACCAACAGCATTTGAAAGGAATGCCCTGTGCAAAGTGAATTGAGGAGATGGGGTGGAATTCAAATCTCATCAGCTCCTGACTGTCATGAGACTCCCAGTGTGTTGTAGGCCAAATTCTTGCTGCCTTGCACTTTGCATTGCAATCGGAAATGTGAGTGTAAAATGCTATCACATCAAAATTAGTAATGCATTGACATCGACTGCAGAGAGGGGAAAATGCCAACAGAAGGGGAAATATTGGAATCTCGGAAGTAAACATGTATTTTGAAAAAATTTTTTGTAATCTGAAAATACAACCAGATAGAGGTGACATTTTGCTAAAGGCGAAAGTTAAAGTCAGTATATAAAAGGAGGAAGAATATTTAAAATTATCTGAATGAACTAGGAGCTAAATGAAAAGTTTATGCAACTCATTTAGGAAAAAAAATAAGGTAATGGTATTGCAGAAAACTGCACAAAAATGTAATATATTCTTTATAAAAGCACACACTGAAAAAGCCTGCATAGGAAAATCGGGAGGTTATGGTGGGTCACACCCTAAAATCTTCTGAAATATATGTAGTACACTGCAACCCTCCAAAAGCTGTGCAGCAGAAATAAAACAGATTTCATCTGCATATCTGGGGGTACTGATTAAAGTCCAGACTGCTAGAAGTACGTAAGTATTTGCAAATTCTTTATCCAAAATGTTAGATTCATCTCATCTAATTCTTTTTCACATTATTTAAATACACAGCAGTGCTGTGTTATCGATTGCAGCACAGCTGTTCTGGAGCCAAGCCAGAGGAATTCAGGAGGGAATCAGATCCATTGTGTGCCCAGTGCCCTCTTTACGGACAACTCATTATACTTAAACTAAGAGAAAGATTATTAAATATGTAAAATTTTTAATTTCCTTTACTATATTTAGACCAGTAGTAGTGAAACTGCCCAAGGTTCACAGTATTTGGAATGACAGAAAATAAAAAAGTTCCCAGCTGGAGAGCCTTTACTTTGTTTGAATCTTATAATTTAAGGAATAATTTTCTAAAATTACCTCTTGTACAGTAAAATGACAATGATTAGGCTTGCTATGTTACAGTCTCCTGCTGAGCAAAACATTCACTCAGTGGGCTCAGGATACAAAAGTAGCTGCATTACAAATAATAACACAGCTTAACTATCATTTAATAGCTTCAAAAACATCATACTAGTTACAAATAGTTCCATGCCTTTGGAACGAGGACAACTAATTTCAGCATCTCAGTTGTTGTCATGTTTAATCACTTCCTAATGCTGGTGGCTGTTTTGGTTTGTTTCTTTGTTTTTAATTGCTGGAAATTTTTAATTCCTGGTTCAAACAACTTAATTTCACAGTTTTTAGATTAATCAGTGATCACTTGAGGGGAAAAATATTACTGAAGTTCATCAGGATGTAGCAGGGAGAATCAATGTAATTTTGCAGAAAAGCATTTTGATTCTACCTTCCTGAGCAATGTGGCTTTAAACTCTAACACTTGAATGTAATATTGGGAGGATTGCCTGGGTACGTGACTTTCAGGGATTCTTTGCTTAATTTACAGAGCTGATCTTCACTTCCAGAACTAAGGCTGTGTCAGCTCCAGGGCTGGTGTGCTTAAAGGGTGGAAAAATAACTCAGTAGAACAAAAGTCATCTCCTGGGCTTGAGTTTTCATTTACACTCCAGGGAAATTCACCTGCCCATCTCCTCTGACTGCCTCATGCACTAATGTCTACTTTCGGAAATATTAAAGTACACATACATCATTTTGGTGAAGAAATTCTGAGAAAACTGTTAGCAGGAATTCAAATGCACCATGAGACTGCAAGCTACTTCTGAGAAAGAAATAACTCTATGAAGAGATCCAGAATTTCTACTTGTTCATACAGAATATCCTGGTGGCCACTGTGGGACCATGGATGTGGTGAGAGGTTCTGCCAGGGGCGTGTGTGGTACCCAGCTTGGCAGGGGCAGGAGAGCACCAGAACTGCCCTCCCCAACTCACCCCAGCTGCTCAGATTGATGAGAGCAATGCTGAGACCTTTAGAAACTTTCATAAATAAAAACTTCAGCCTTCAATAACTCAGGCAGACAAAGAAATGGCATTTCTTTCACCCCTATTTGAATGCAAATCAAGTGTTTGACCCAATAAATAATTGTGATTTCCCATTTCCTACACGGTGAGGGATCCAGTGCTTCCTACCCCATTAAACGAGATTGTGTTTAGGGAACCTCTATCCAACAACTAGGAAAGGGGATTTATCAGGGTCATTCAGTCATCTCAGCATTTTTTCAACCATGGCATTTTACCACTGCATTTTTGTTTTACAGTCTCCCTAAGTAAAGGAGAAAATAAGAAATGTTTTCTTGTGGTTGTAGAATGGCACATTTTTTTTAAATTTATGTATAAATACAATCTTACCTGGGCTTATCTGCAGAAACAGCTCTGAATTCAAGGTCTATCCTGACGTTATTTGGACACCCAACAATAAATCCCTGATTCTAAGCTTCTGTGTATGTGCAGGGCCTTTACATTATCTGTAATCCAACCAGCAATAAAAATAATCACAGATCACTTCTGTGAACACAAAAGCGCTGAGAACATTTGTAAAGGTCCAGAAAGTCTCAGATGCAATTCTCATGCTAAAGCCTTCCATCACAGGTAGGGCATCCCTTCTCCTATAATTAAATGTGCCCACATGTCTCCTCACACCATCAGCCTCCCTCAGTCTATCCACCAGCTGCAATCCTTCCTCAGTGTTTTAACACTGTTAAACAAAATTATCTATATCAAGGCAGTCTTTGTTCACACCTCACCAAATACAGCAGCAGGTTCAGCAAGGCAGTAATGCATATGAGACACTGACTCATTTTAAATTATTCTTTGTTAGATAACTTAGCACAGCATCCTCAGCGCACCCTTTTCCAAACAGATTTTTGCACTGAAACATACCTGGGGATGCTCAAACTCATAATTGTAACATTCCATGTAATAGAGAGGAGCATGAAGGTATTAATGTTTTATTTAGTCTGAAATGAGTTGTTCCAGGTGCAGCTACAGTGACATCAATATCTTTGACTCTTATCTCTCCTTCAATGGCTATAAACTCGTTCATTCTACTACTCTACTCTGATTTGATATTTATCTGATCTAGGTCAGAATCTGGCCTAATGGGATCTTAGGAAAAGTAAAGCAGCGCAAAATTTACTCCTGACTGGTCTATCTCTCATGGCACTGAAAATATGCTTATCTTTAGTCAATATGTTTCACATTTCTGTAACTTTAATTTTAGAGCTTGTCGTTGTCATTCCTAGCAGCTTGTCCCCCAAAGTGCTTTAGCTATTTTGACACTATGATACTGTTAATATCTTGATGAACTCTTACATCTTATAGTTTTGGTTTTATAAAACATGAAGCAAATGGCTGTGACTTGATGCTGAGAAAAGCCTAAAAGCATCAAAACACGTGCAAGGAATTAGCTCTGTCATGGAAAATGAAAACTGTCACCCGTTACTCCAGAACTACCTGTATCCCTAAACTAGAAAAATCCAGCATTTCCATCCCAGTGGGGGACAAAAAACAGAGCATCTAAAGAACAAAATAGAATCCTGCGTCTCTAGTTAGTTCCCTGTTCATTTTGAGTTTATATATGCCCAAGGGACTATTTCAGTGTTAAAACATAACTCACAGAAGACACAGGAGATAAAAGAAGCTGAAACATTTTGATGGACTATTTCTCAAAGGGAAAAATTGTTTTTGAAAGTCTCTTTTTAAGCCTTCTTTAAACCTCTAGGTCCTGTGCATTGTGCTTTTCCATAATTTTTTCCCAATTTTGATTTTCACAGCTCTTTTTACAGGCTGTGAACTCTCTTGAGCATTACAGATCTGCCTTCTTCATCTTTTTTAACCCGAGGCCTTTAAAACTCTGGAAGGTAAAAAAATATTAAAAAAATAAGCCTGGAGACAGACAGAGGAACAAAAGTGGCCACAGGGTATCTTGAAGAAGGTGGAGAAATAGATTATTATAGAAGGAAGAGAAAGGTGGTAATTCCAAGAGAAGAGTGCAGTTACCCACCATTTTCATCATCCAGAAGCAAAGTATTTAAGGGCAAAATTCAGATAAAATCATGACTCAGAAGTTGCTTGGATAGTGAATACATTTTTATAGACCCATGAAGAGTTTCTTCTATTCCATCTTTTGTGCCTTTAAACCACAAATATCCATACACTCCCCCCCAAAAAAAGTTTTGTTATCATTATAATTTACATTTATTATGTGAATTTATTAATTGAATTATGCAAGGACAGCCATAATCACCTGGCTGGTTGGGATGTGAACTGAGTCCCACATTCCTGTGGTTTTGGTGCCTTCTCTCTGGGACCCTGATTCTGGGTTCCCTGGCTCTTGCTCCACTGCTTCAGCTGCCAATCCAGAAGCCCTGGCTTTACTCAGATGTTGAATTTTGGCTCTCAAATCCATGGTGAAAAGCTGCAGACCCAGAGATTTTGTTACAAAAAACAGCGCTCCAGAATTGCTGCCTCTGTGCTGGGCAGCCTCAAGGATTCCATGCTGGATTTGAAGGTTATCCTTTCCTGCAAGGCTCAAGAAATCCCATTTCACACTGGCACAAGTAAGGAAACAGAACAGAGAAATTATGGTGTTTGAGTATTTTCAAAATTTATTTTCTCAGGTATTCTTTTCAAAATATGATAACTTCTAATAGAAAAGAATTTAAGAGTTTTTAGGAACTTTAGTTAAAATTGACTAAAATTCGAAAGGCCTAAGGTTCAAAAATCATTTGTTACTCAGCCATCAACTCCTCCTGCTCTTCAGCAATCAGTTTCACTGCAGGTTACTGATACACTGCCTTGATTAAGCTAATGGTGAAATGGAGATAGTTTCTTTTTTTGCCTGTTTACTCAGCTGTAGAAGGAACATGTGATAGCAGTAAATTATTTCTTATTTGGAGGTGAGGGGATGGCAATCAGTAACTGCACAGTTTGTACAGATTATTCTCCTCTGCTTTGCTAAGGTCTAATGTGAGTGATATTTGATTATTTGGTAGATCATTTCAAATGTGACTGTGCAAAAACTATGCAAGACTCAATATACTTCAAACAGCTTGTAAGCTCTACCAAATCAGCTTTAGGACCACAGTATGAGAAAGCTAACATAGATCTTTCATTATAAGAATAAAGCAGGCTTTCAAAATAGGAATATCAGTAGTAATAACCAACTGTTTAAGAAATATTCTCTCCTTGCAAACAAATGTCAAAAAGGCATACACAGAACAGGAATATTACGGTAGAAAGTGTAGAAAGCTGATCTCTTTTATAGATTTTACCTCTTTTATAAATCCTGAATCGTCAGCAAATACAAGAAAAGCAGATTCTCAAAAAACAGTGATATTTTTCACAAATAATGGAAATCTGAATGAATGTATACGTTAGAAATAAAAATATTTCCATTCATTGTCTCAAACATGTTATCAGCACATTAGGGTTATAATTCCAGAATATGCTCACAAGAATACATAAAGAAAAAAATAAACCTGGTAAAAAGATTTTAACTAATTAATTTCCAGTAGAAAAAAATGCTCTAGCACACATTTGTGACAATTCAGTCATCAAGAACACTGATTTTTAAAGATTATCAGTAGAATGAAGAAAGAAACATTTCCATTACTACAACTTCTAAATGGAATGTCCTTGGGTTCAAGGCTGATTTATTTTTAAAATGTTAATAAATTTATCCCCAAAAAGAAATTTCAATATTCCCTAGCACAACAGTTCGCAAAAAGTTAACATTTTCATGAGAATTTCAGACTGAAATGGCTGAATTTCACCGGCACACACAATTGTAATTTTTTTTTGCAACAGATGACTTCAAGACAAATTAAAAATAGATTTCAGTGTTGAAACATAGAGAAGATTAAATGAGCAGGTGAAGGGCAACAAGTACCAGTGAGCTGCCTCCTCCTGATTCACAGGGCAGGGGCATGGGACTGGTCAAAGAGATTTTCAGGAGTTTCTCTTCCCATACCTGCTGGAAGCGATGCCCCGCAGAACAGAAAGACTCTCATGTCCTGTGTCTTCCTGACCCACTTTTTTTTTTGAGATGATGCCAGTTTTTCAGTGTAAAATAATGGGGGATGAGGGAAAGGGAAAGAAAACAAGCTCTTCTACTTCAATGCCAGGCTTTCAGGGAGATGTAGCATGAATATTTCATGCTCCCAGTCTCATCTATATGCTCAGCTTCCTAGCTGACACTATAGTTTCCATTATGTCCTTATAAAAATGGAAATGAAGGGCACAAATATAAAACCTCATGAACTTCCTTGGTGCAAATACTGCAAAAGGAAACCTACTCAGGAATTATGTTTACAAAAGGAAATGAAAATAAAGAATTTAAGATAAAAAAGGCCAGTCTAACAGCATATTTAGTTTGGGATGAAAACTGAGAGTTTTAGAGATTTGACTTTAAAAAACCCAAATAAACAAGCAAAACTTAATGAAAAATTGCAGAAAAACAACCAATAAAACCTTCAGTTTAACATTTCTGAAAAAGAGCCTGTCTTTATTGCCACTACATATTTTTCCTGCTCTGTGTAATGCAGAATTTGATCTTGGATAACCTGGACAGAAATGAACTTTGACCTGATTGAATCAAGCCTTTCTAATATGTACAAAAATCAACATGTGCCATTTAATTAATAAGAAAATAGGAAAATACAAAAGGATAAAAATACAAAAAATATTAACCAGCAAACACATCTATGTATGTACTGCAGAGCTCTGACCAAAAATATTAACTCAGATTTAATTAACACATGCTAATGCTTGTATCTGTCTCTGATTTTTCACAGGAAGCATTGCAGAATATAATTAATGTTCCAAAAATAGATGTAAGTCCAGAACACCATTATCTTGAAGAATTTAATTGGTCTTACTATTCTATGAAGTACAGCAAAATGCCGTTTTTTCAATACGTTTAAGAATGAAAGACTCTCTTTCCAAATCTAATTATAGATATTTTAAAGGTGAGGCAAAGCGAAGCAGAGATAACACCTGTATTGGAATAAAATATCCCTATTGCTGTATTCAACTCACAGTAATTATCAAACAAGATGAATTCTCAATAAATGGTTAACAGAATGAAGAAAAAAAAAGCTGAATATTCTTATTGTAGATGCTGCATTGCAGCAATTTCACACATCCATCTCAATCTGACCCTGAAATTAGTGGGACAGATCCTCAAAACAAAGCTTGCTGCCACCAAGGTGAGCAGTGCAAATGGAACCAGGGAATGTCCCACAGCTCTGCCTCTGTTGGGTCAGGATTGGAGATTTGTGGGTGCTCGACTCTTCCACCTTCTCCTGAGAAAATTATTGCACCCAAGACTGTCAAGCCCTGGTCTTGCCAAGCCATACCCAACACTGGTGTGATGATTTATCCACAGCACTATTCTACATCTAGCCAGTGAAACAACACACTATTCCTTCAGTAGTGAAGGAATGATAACTGCATTAAAATTTTCCATCAGGAATTTTATAACCATTTTTTTCTTCAAAATACTTCAAGCTAGTGGAGTGCCTGTAAAACGGATTGTCCTTGAGAAATGAAAATGGAAATATAAGTATGGTATAGCAATGGAACACAAAGAAACATTCTACACTTCAAGATGCAGATACTGTTCCTGTAGCACCGTACCTGGTCTGTACAAATTTTTCTATCAAATTGGAATATTAAGAAAATTTCTTCTGTAGTTTCATATATAAAATAAAAGTGAGAAGTGGATGGGTTCCTGATCATAAAGAGTTCTTTAGGCAAAGGCAGAACAATACTCAGATTTTGAAACCATCCATCTTTTATGTTTAGATGTAAGGAATATGTATTTTGTGTGGATAATTGACTAGTAAATTGAGCATGCAGGGATGTTTCATCATTAGATGCCTTGAAAAATTCTCTTTTCTAGCTCAATTAAAAATTATGTTGGTTGATAAAAGAACAATTTATCAAATTCTAGTGGCTCACACTGAGCAGTTTGTCACACCAGATTATTTTAGAAGGGCATCTGTCATTCGAGTCTATCAAAACCTCTGTGTCCACAACACACAGACTGAACACTTCAGTGAAATATTCTCATAATGCCACGTGAATTCTAGAAATCAGCCTCTGCAATGCTGTGTCTGACATTTGACATAAAAAAAATGACATTCAGTTGACCTTGGTGTTTCATATTGTCTAGAATAGAGTTTGGCTCACTGACATGAAAAGAGACAAGTCACTATCCTGAAAGGAAAAGCAGAAAAAGCAGTACAAGTGTCCTCTTCATGTCCCTACTTCTGCTGAATGTAATTACCTTGAGACTTTCCAGATAAATTCAGTAGAGAGTAAAAAGAGCAAGATGTCTTTATGTCTTAAAAAAAAAAAAAATCTGTGAATCCCTGATCCCTGGGTTGTTATTTTTTTTTTCTGGCTTACAAGTGCTTTGATTTATTAAAAGTTATACACATTTACTTGCAAAAGTTCATATTACAGCTCCAGGTAAGCTGAGGTCAAACTGCTCAGGAAGAAATTTGCAGTTAAATGAACCAACCTTTCAGCCTGATAAAGATGAAGCCATTGAGCATTGCCATTTCCCAGTGGTCTGGGATCAGCAGTGAGGGGAGAGGCAGTGCCACTTCCAGGTGCCAGGATTGCTTACTAAAGTGAAGGCAACTTTCCAAGCAAATATTTCCAGAAGAGCAAGAAGGAAGAGAAAACACAACCAAACAACAAAATCTTGAGCAAACAAAATATCATCCCATAGGCTGTAGCAAGACCTAAGTATCCAAATCTCACCTGAATGAGGGCACAGAAGAGCAAAGGGGAAAACCCACAGTTCTTCATGTAGGGACTGAATAACTAGCACCATATATTCACAAAGGACAGCCTAAGCTATCATAACAGCTTTGAAAATCACTTTGCTTTCAGGAGAGGCATGCAGAAGACTGAGAGGAAAGGGAGAGTGGGCACAGAAAGACCAAAGTATGTACTGTGCTAAACCAGAAATCACTAAACTAACCTCTGACCAATATATTGTCTTTAGAAAATTCCAAGAATCTCTTTAAATGCCTATTTATTTCCTCTCCTGGTTGCTTATTTCAATAGACAGAGTACCATGTGCCAGATAAAACTGTCTCCCACATATCCCTCCTGTCAGATAAGAAAAGGAAACACATGAAAAAGGAGCAGCAGCATAAAGTGTGGTTTGAAAAACAATGAAAACAGGCTTTAAAACACCAGTGAAACTGAGATTAAGGAAAAATTCAATACTGTTTGAAAGATCAGGCCTTTATTGACCATTTGACAACCTGTGATACCATGAGAGGTCCCAGAACACTTCCCTGGGATGGTGGGTGCTCTTATCTTTATTGAGCAGAGGGTGATCCTGGATCAGTGAGCTGAAGCATTTTGTGTGTGCTCGCAGTGCAGGTGCATGGCAGGGTGAGGGACAGACCCTGCACTGCCACTCCACAGCACTTTCCAGGGACATTCTGCACACTCTTTGCTAAAACTGATGACAACTAGAGGTTCCCAGTGAACCACAATTGCTTTATGCAGTCACAGCACACCTATGAATGGTATCCTGGATAGAAATGTTCTTTCCCCAAAAACTTGAAATGTCATTCCACCATTTGCACCCCCAAAAAAGGCACACAGTACTCAGCTAGTTTTCACATTAGCTCAATATCTTCATCGGGGTTGCCCAAATTGCACCAGTGTTTTTGTCCAATAGTTTATCATAATCAATATTTTACCAATATTTTATCATAATAAGACATAAGCTGCCTAGTAATATTGTAACATGATAAACCAATACTGTGCCCCATATCACAACCAAGATAAAGCTTAAAAATACTCTATTACTCTAACTACAGTCTCTCATGATACTGTTAGAGGACACTGAAGGAAAACATAGCTGAAAGAACAGCACTTTTTTGTTGTAAATTATCTGATCACAGCTGCCCTATAAATCTTGGCGCTGTAGATATTTGTTACACCTAAAAACAGTGAGAAGAAAGCTGTACAGTGCCTCACATCAGTTACTACCACCAGTTACTAACTGAGATACTGTACCTCATTATCACACAGAAATCTCCTGAATTACCTTCAAGACGTGCACGGGGAGTCACAGAGCACATTGGTAATTATTTGTGCCCCAGCAATGTGGTGTGTTTTACAAGGGACAGTCAAGGACTCAAGTAGAATACCTGAAAGGACTTGTTTTGATGTGTTGCCAGTTTAGTTGAATTTAAGAACACATCCAGGTAAAGAAAAAATGTTCAATTATCCTATGGGAATTTTATTCTACGCTGTGAGAAGATGTGTAATTAGATTCTTGCAATGCCTGACTACACTTTTGGATTTTTCAATTTAGGTTTGATTGCCCGATGATTAATAAAATTCTGAATTTCAGTTCAGATCTTCCTCCATAGTTTGCAAGTAGGAACAATTTCCATGACTGCAGAAGAACCTCAGCTCCTCCTGAGGAGGGGCAATCACTCCACAGGAGCAGAAAGCAGTGCTGCTCACACCCTGCACTGAAAGCAGCCATACAGGAACTGTCAGGATCACAGTCCTCACTGCTCATAACTTCTCTTTAGTCTGTAAAAGGGATAGACTACTCACAGCTCTAAAATATGCTTCTAGTTCATTCGTGTTCTTCCCTGCACCCTGGAGATGCTCAGGAGACATAAACCTTTCCCTGACAATGGTTCCCACTACAAATGTCCCACCCTGTCACCTGAACGCAGACCTGGAGGGAAGCAGCTGCAGCCCTGCACCAGGTGAGCCACAGCCTTCAGAGAAGGAAATCCCTGCTCTAAGGTGTCCTTTGGGGCATACCACATCAGGAAAATTATAAACTAGTCCAACAGCAGACAGTTGAAAAATCAGGCTAAGATAACTTATGACACCAACCATCACACAACCCTCATTAAATTCACACAGCCAAGGCTGGCTTGGGAGCACCAAAGGATGTAATGTGCAGCAAAGGACATATTCAAACCATAAATACAGAAGAGAGATGAAAATAGGACAATCCAGTTAAGGTAGGATGTACAGAGGGCTGGAGTAAAGGTGGTAAGAAAAAACCAAATGAGCTTCCAGCAAAATTTGAAAGGAAAAGCAGTAGACAGGAAGTAGACAAGAGAAATACTCTGAAATAATGATTACTATCAAGGCCACAAGTCAGTAAGAATGGTTCAAGGAAGCAAAAAATTCAAACAGATGAATTTATCTGCTTTTTAGTCCTCAGTCTGTGTGAATCATGGAAAACAACATTAATTTTTACATGGAGAGAAGCAGTTGTACACCAGTACTTTAGATGGACAGAAGGAAGACTGGAGGCAAGTCACTGCCCTTTCTATCATCTATCCAGTAGTGTCCCACTGTTGGCAATGTAAAATAAGGCAGCATTTACTGGACTAGATGACAAAAATAATCTAAATTTTCAGCAGCAAAACAAAGCACTGGAAAGGCTGGATGAAATACAGGGAGACAATATGTTTCAGCTTTGTTAAAGAATGTTCTAGACAGAACTGAGAATATCCTTACAATCATATGTTGCTCTAGCAAACTATATTGCTTCCATAATTGTGACTAATTTAGGCAGCAGAATGTGCAGTCTGAAATGCCTGCCCATCACCATCTATCAAAGCCTCTTCCCTAGTCCCCCAGAGCCTGGCTGCAAGGCTCAGTGCAAAGTTTACCTCCAAGCCAAAGTCCCAAAGCAAAGCTAGTCCCAGCTGTACTGTGAAGAAGAGCAGGAGATCATTTCTTCTTTAAAATAGGCACTTTTTCATACTGGCTGCTGTTGCTTTGTTTTAAAATTTACCCAATCACTGCAGAAAAGAACAATTAGGAAAATCTTTCAATTTAGAAAGTGAAGCACAAGCAACAAACTTTTGGACACTACCACAGTTAATGTCAAGAGACATAATTATTTTAATTGTGTTATTTTTTTCCTCATAATATTTACAAAGCTCTTGTAGTGGGTGCCAGACTTCTACCTGTGCCACCTGCATACCAACAGAGATTTAAAATGTGAAGGATGGGAATGGAGCATGACTGAGATTTTATTCGAGCCAGGGGTGACTGCTGTGGATAAAGCATGTTGCAAAGAAAGAATGATATCCTCAGTTTACCAACTGTCAAAGTATTTGCTAAGGTACACAGAGATGAGCATAAACACCTAGCAACATCCCTGAAACTTGTGATGTTTGGGATTGCAATGTAATATTAGCAAAAAATAATAAAGCAAAAGCATAAAAGGCAAATCCTCCCTAGCATGTTGCCTCCTTCAGAAGACTGGTTCTCATTATGTTGAGCCTTCTGTTCTCAAATTCAGAACCTGAAAAAGCTATTTCGTGTATAAAGAAAGAAAAAGGGACCGTGTTTTTCGGCTTAAAGATGATGAATGCATCATTTGCTGTTAGAGGTAATGAGGATTTCAGTTGCTTTTGGCCTCTGTAGGATTTTCTGAGCTTTGCCAAAACGAACAAACAACAATCTATATTAATGAACAACTCCAAAGGCTTGGATAAGATGCATAACTCACATTCACTTGGAATAGTACCACCATAAATCGTACGTGTTGCGTGTTACAGATTTAGGTGGCAAACAGATGTGCCCTAATGCAATTTTAGCTCTGCCTGTACCATAATTCTGCAGGAAAAACCCAGAAGCCTTTGGCTGAAGGACAGATTGCTGTACCTTCACCTCCTAAATTCACTGTGGCACACACCCTGCTCATCCCCAGCATGGCTGCAGCTTCCCTAGCTGGGGGGAGATGCAGGGAGAGCACAGACTGATTGTGGCTTTGGAAAGCTCAGAAATAGCTGAGAGCAGCACCCTGCACAGGGTCTGTAAAGGCACCCAGGCCATGCCATGGAAGGTTTCTCCCCGTGGAGAGCACATCATCCCTTCTGCTGCAGTGTTTCTGTCACAGCTGGAGGGGTTGCAGGTCGTGTAGGAGCTCTGTGGCAGAAGGCACATGTGAAACACCTTGCAAAGAACACAGCCTGCTCTGCACAGCTTGCAAGAAAACCCCACGGTTAGATGTGCTTAAAATTACCCTTGATGGGAACTGGTGAATGGAAAAGGTAGTACCATTACCTATGTACACACAAAAGAATATCCTTATGGAGCAGGGTGTAACACAGCAGCAAACCAGGAGCACAGAGGAGCTGTGGCTGCTTTTCAACAGAGCTGGGTGAACCTGCTTGAAAAGGATGGAGCCAAGGACCTGAGGAGAGGAGAAAGCCAAGGGCACTGGAAAATGGAGCAGCTGGAATGTGGCCCAAAGCAAACTTCCATGAGATGATTTCCAGCATAATCATTACCTGGAAGATGAATGATGAGCAGACCCCCACCTCCTGCTGCATTCAGAGGAACACTTGGCAAGAGTGTTACCCCCATGGTAAGCATGGTAAGTTTCACCACTAATCTTTATAACCAAAATAATCCTGACTTCATGCTGATAGAGGGGTTTAAGAGCAGGTGTGAAAAACAAATGTACAAAACATGTCCATGCAAGGCACTGCAACTTCCCAATTCCCCATCCTCTTACATGCTGGAGTGCAGTTTCTTCAGCCTACAAACAGCACATGCACCTTTCATCCAACCCTCCCCTGGTTATGCCACATCCAGAACTGAATCCCACCAACATGGGTGAGATCTGCCACCTGAGGAAGGGCAGCTGTGTGCCTAGCAGAGTACAAGTTAGGGATTTAAAAAAAGCAAAATAAAGTTATTATCCAAACAAACAAAATCTTCCCCATAGAGAGAGAGGCAGAACTCTGATGTAATGATAGCTCTACATGCACATTGCTCTTTAAAGAAGTCCTTGCATGACAGGCAACCAAATAAAAATAACTTGGAAGCAAATCAAGCCCAGAATATTCCTCTTTATTTTTTTTTAAAGACACTTATTTTGCATAGTACCACCAAAAAAAAAAAAAAAAAGAGCCCCACTGATCTCCCCTTATTTTCATGTTATTAACTGGAGTTTTTAATTCTGAGGAGGGGAACAGAAGGAGAAGGAGGCTGATGGGTTAGTAATTTAAAGATCCATATTTCTTTTATACTGCAAGTATGTTCCATTTGTTCTTAAAATATGTAATGATCTAAAATGGGGACAATTTTAATGAATTGGATTCACATTATTTCATATCTTGCTGCCAGACTCTTAGTCAATCAAACTAATATTATAAAGGAACAGCCAACAGCCAATTTTGACATCCTTTAAGCAGGTCAGTTATAAGCCAATTAGCTCTACCTACTCGGTCTCCAAGGTCTGAATAAAATATAGCCCATTTTGATTAGAAGCACTACTTCCACCAGTGTGCACATGCCTTAAAATAGACTGCAAAAATACTGAAAGCCCCATGGAATTGTTAGAGGAAGTCTCGATCCTGCTGAAGTCAATTACTGTAATACAATTTCTCCTGACTTCTCACAGATTACGAGAGCTCCCAGATTCACACAGTGTCATTCCAGTTTTATTGGATGGCAGAAAAACTAAGTGCTGCATTCATCAGAGCCCTTCCATCTGCTGAATACAACTTTTCTGCAACATAAGACAAATTGAAAGCATCAGTCCTGAATTACAGCAAAATTCCTGGTGAACTAACTTCAGCAGAAGGAAGTCAATCAGAATTGCATATATATGCACTTCACATTAATTCCTCCTATTTATTTTAACACAACTTTCACATTATTAATAACTGTCAGATCCTCCTTGACTGGTTTGACAAGAAATACAGTTGCTAAAATTGGGATAAATAAGACTCAGCAAATTATTTCAAGAATGAACTTTGTATTATCTTGAACTTATAAATTTTATTTTATCAATTAACAAATATTTTTTTCTTTTCTAAGACATGAGAAATATCTGGATGTTTCTTTTCCCAAGGATATCCTGCTTTACATTCCTTAAAAAAGGATGGATTTTGTCATTATTTGTCCCACTCTCCAATAAAATACAGTCATTTTATTTGGGACCATGCTGATGAGTAGGGAGTGCTAGAAGATTCTTGTTTTATGTGTAGTCACACAAATGCCTTGCAAAAATATTCCTGTCATTCCTTGCATTATATACTTCATGTAGCCTGAACTTCAGAAAAGCAGATCTGATAAAAAAAAACACCACCCCCACAACAACAATAAAAAAACAACAAAAAACACAACACAAAAACCAAACTAAACAAAAAAGCCCCACCAAAAGCTGAAATCTCCAGCAGCATAGAGAGAATTTGGCCTAATTTGTTGGAAAACCTCCTAACTGGAAAGGATCCTTAAAAACCAAATTTATTTGAATACACCAAAAAAGACTGTATATGTAACATATCGGCAACAAGTCAGGGTTTTCTTTGGTTTTTTTGTTCCTGCATAAGGCAAATTTACAAATAACAGAACTTTTTGAAACCACACCAACAGCAAATCCATCCTACTGTGTTTCACCATGTTGTTATTGTAATTGCATATCAGTGAAAAAATTACAAGGAAAGGGATAAAAAAAAAAAAGAGAATAAAGAGAAAGATGTATGGGTAATAATCCAAGGGCACCAGAAGCAGTAAGCCCAGGATTCAGAACCATCTAGAACTGCCAAAAAAGCACATTTTGAAAAGCTAGAGGGGCCTGACACCCAGCTATTGGGAATGGCACAAGCCATATGAAGCCAGGTGGATTCCAGCCAGGCTGGCCTGGCCAAATGCACAAAGACATAACATGACTTTGAATCCAACCTAAGAGGATTTCGTAGACAGGAACTGGAATTAAGATCATACAAAACAGCAAAAAGGTAATATTGAGGGTTGTAAAATTTACTCATGCTCAGGAATGTAAATAAGCTCTACAGAGTAATTTAAAATAAAGATACAACTCTTTCTTACAGTAAATAAATAAATATTGAAACCCCTTACCATGGAACATAAATACAACTTTCTTCATTTAATGGTTAATTATACTGAACCTAATTATTAAAATTCTTGATAACTGATGCAGTAGAAACAATTGTATCTGCCTTCTGGAAACAAAAATCTGTCATAAACGTCTTCCATAAAACACTTCTTAACTTTCCAGATGATTGCCTCTCCTATGTCCATTACCTTGCTGCACTTCCACTGATCTTTAATTAGAGTTGAAGTACGTCTTGATTTGCTTATTAAACATCATAAGCAATTTAAAAGAGTCATAATTTTAAATATGCAGGAAACCAGGAAACTACATTTAACCTATTTCACAAAACACAGTATTAAATCAAGTCATGTATTTAAAAAAAATCATCTCATCATTTAAAGATATAAATTAATTTTTTACTGAAGCTGGGAAAAGTCTGAGCTATTCTTGACAATGAACCAAGGGAGCAGAGGGGATGTCAGCTACAGAAGGGCGTATATGTAATTTGCAGTCCAAGATACTTGTACTCTAATGGGTACATAATAGGTGGAATGGCTGGAAGTTGTACACACAGGAATGATCATTATTTGCATCCCAGAAGGACTTGCTTCAGAAACATATCCTGCCTGTCTACACCAGCACCTTTGGTCTACAGCACTCATCTACCTTCAGGATAAAACTAAAGTCACTTGCAAGCCATATGAGTATAAATATATGCATATTCTAATTCTTCTTCCGTGCTATGGAAATGTCAGAAATGTATGCACTGGGATGTTTTCTTAGAAGGAGAATTTTTGACATCTCACTAATTGCTTTTTGTTAGTGTCCAAGAAAGGGATTTGTGGAGAAGGATTCTTAATACAGGTGTCTTTTTTTTCCTAACAGGTTATTCATTAGAGAGAAGTAAGTGCAACCTAAATGTTTGTGCATTTTTCAGTGAAGAATCTTTCATAAGCTGTTGTTTCCTTTTTCTTACAAACAGCTCTCATAGCATCATTTCATTAAGCAATCATTTTTTCTCTACTCAGACACACTCAACAGACATTGTAATTTCTAGTTATTTGGCTAATATGGAAAAAAATAATTGTGGAATCAGAGATATTGCTTAAAAGGAAATATTTCACATGAAGGAAAAGTGACATATCATTCAAAAGTTGATGCTTCAAATTAGATACCCAGTCCCACTACCTGTGCATTGTTATGCAAATGTTTAAGTGAACAGCACTAATCAGTATAAAATCAAATATCCTTAGCTTTTGCAGAACTGGGGTTGTATTCTATTGTTACACAACTCCATAAATTACTTGCTTTTTGACAATCCTTAAGTCACTTATTTAAGTATCTGAATGTAGCTACAGGCACATAAATTTGAAAGTGTGATAATAGATTACCTAAGGCCAGACAGTGAATCAATGTCTAAGTCAGAAGAGGAAACCAGGAATCCCAAGTATCTGTTGAAAGACAAGGTGACACTGCTCAGTGTAGAGCAAAAAATATTTCATTTGCAGCCCATGCAAATATAAAGCAATTATGCTCCCCAAACTAGAATTCTCTCCTTGAGATAATCTTAAACACATTGTGTATTCCTTTACCATCATTCTTAGAGAGGGAGGTGGAAGGATTAAAAGCACAAAAAGCCAAACCTGAAACTCAAAGCATTTTTCACTAGGATTCAATCACTAATTGCTTGCACTCCTCTTGCAGTGGTCCAAATTATATTGTACATAAGACTATGTACAGGATCAGCTGAATTACTTAAACAGTTTAATTACCCTGAAAAATGCTTATAAGTAAAAAGTCTGTAAGAACTCAACAAAATGGCTTTGTAATTAGTGCAGAAATTTAAAGTTGTGCCAAATAACCCCCCATATGGAAAACTTTATCTTTAGAATAAATGTGGTGCAAAATTTTGGGAGTGTCAAGGTGAAGGCAGGTAATTAACTACTTTTTTCCTTTTATAAACTGCAGAAAAGATATTTTAAAGAGTTCAGTCCCCCTTTCCCCACCAGTGCAACAGCTACTGCCCAGCAAGCATCAATGGGACCAGGAAACCAGAGAGCTGGGAAGTACATTGCAGGAAACATAATAGACTCTAGGACCCTAAAACCTTCCTCCATGAGAAATTCAAAGGTTCAGTGGGTTTCCAAATGCTTCAGTTTCAATGAACCTTCTCTTTGAATAGAGGCAAAAGCCTTCAGAAAATTTCCAGTCATATTAACAAGAGCAGCTTCTTGCTTTTCAGATGGAATAGCAAGTCACTGTAAGAACATTGAAACTCCTGTGGCTCATTGTCATCAGCTGGGGAAACGTGAATTGTGAAGTGATAAAACGTGCTCACTGCCTGAGCCTGAGATATGAACTTCCATGAGAATTCAGCCACTACTTCTTTGGTGAGATGAAGAAAGGAAAAAAAAAGTATTTTCTGCTTCTGAATATCCCGTATGTTTCTAGCCTCCTTTGGGTCTGAAATTGCTCATTCTCAAGTCAGACCTGTGACCCTACAATTTGGCACCTGTGATTCCTTACAACACCTGGTGCACCCACTACCAGGAAACATTTCTGGATGTGGAAATGAATAAGACTTACTTAAGATGCCAGAAAACCTTTCCTGGCATTCAAAGAACATCTCAAATAAGTGAACAACAGCAATTTTTACATAATGCTGAGACATCATTTTTTCTGGGCTACATTATGTATTTCCTTCGGTATCTGATAATAGCTAGAGACTGGTAAGCAAACTAAATACCAAGTCTTTACAGAATTCAGCAGGCTTTTGATACATCCCAGGAGAGACATGGAAAATAATGCTTCACCTTCTAGAAAACTTAATGCAGTCTGCAAGGTGGGACATTGGAGGAACGATCTCTGCATGACAAAGCAGCACATTTGCACATGAGGCATCACTGATACAGCATGAGCAGCCTCAAGGTTAAACAGCCCTGATGCTGAGAGTTGAGGAAACTGCTCTGAATTACAGCTGGAGTGATGTTTTCTTGGAAATTATGTCTCTCTATTACCACCTTTGGAAAGCATAGTCAGACTGAAAAAAAAACCAGTGCAAATGTTAATCAGTGCCTGGCCAGGAGCAAAAGCAATATCACCCTTCTCCGGTGGGAATAAAAATCTAAAAACATTCTACAGTGGCAAAATGTAAATGAACACAGAAACATCAACTGCTCTGAGGGCTGGGACACCTCTGCTGTGGAGACAGGCTGAGAGACCTGGGGCTGTTCACCAGGCGAGCACAAAGCTCTGGGAGAAGCTTAGAGCACCTTCCAGTACCCAAAGCGGGATACAAGAGAGCCAGAGAAAAACTTTTGACAAGGACTTGTAGTCATAGGAGAAAGGAAAATGGCCTCAACTGACAGAGGGCAGGTTTAGAAACCTTTTGGGGAAAAGATATTTTGTAGAAATTCTTCCCTGTCAAGAGTGGTGAGGCCTCAGAGATCCACGTACATGCTGAATTCAGTCATTTTAAGTGTGCTAATTTTCAGTTTAGAACAGCAAACAAATTGGATGGCTCATATTTGAACACTTCCCCTTAAGATACCTCAGGTTTGGACTGAGTCCTCAGAACACACTGGGACTCCCACCAATGTAAGCTGCATGTGCAAACTGAAGGCAGCTCACGGTCCTGTGAGATTAACTGCTTGCCTTTTCATATCCTGCAGCACATAATCTGAAAAAAAAAAAAAATCTGCTTTGCTTATTACAATTCAAAACTGCACTGTCCATAACATTTGAATCACATCTTATTGCTAATCCTACTTTTAATTCCATACTATCAGAAGTCCTATTTTAATGATTCTACATTGATAACATCCAAAATTATTGACCTCAGGCATCAGATAATGAACTATCTCAAACATATCTGAATGCTCCAAGGCAGCAGGTACTTCAGAAAGCCTAGGGGAAAGTGATATTTGGGTGAGACAGTGGCTGGTGTGGGAGTCCACCACTCCCTAGAAGAACATAAAGATGCAGGCAGAGCTGGACCTTAAGTCAAACCAGAGAATTTGCAGTCCCTGTAAGTTCTTTTCTTCAAAAAATACCCCAAACAAACAACAACAACAAAATTTAAAAAAAAAACAAAAACAAAAACAAAAAAACCCAACAAACAATGCAAACCAAAACCAGATCTTCATTGCCAATAAAATGATGTAGTTGACAACAGAGGCTTGTGCTAGAAGCAGCCACCAACCAACTGCACTGGAGCTGTTAGAAAGCAATCACCTGCCCCCCTCAGCAGGAGCATACCCACAAGCCTGACTGCATAAAACATAGAAAAGAGCAAAGAAAAAGAGGTATGAATAAATCTTTCATCCTGGTACTTCCAGTAGATGTCCAGCAGATAATGTGGAAATCCAAGACTAAATGTGGTAATAATATAAAAACTGCCTTCTATATCCTAGACAAAAATCTAAAGTCTAAGACATACACTTGTATTTTTTGAAAGCAGCTCTGTGTTGTCTCAGGAGATTACAGCATTTAAGCATGGAGCATTTAGCTTTACAACTAAAAGTCAGAACAGGTCATGTCCATAGAGCCCAGTTTTCAGAAAAACAGGTATTCATCACTTCCAGTAAATGAGGCACAGTTCAAAGTATCAGATCCCAGACATTGGCAGCCATGTCAGGAAATCCTGGCCTAAATATTCATCAAGGTAACTATGGGTCTGCTCCATTATGATTCAGGATCTGGTGCCTTTTCCACCCATCAAAAGGAATGGTCAAAATGTCACCTCAGTCAAATAAGTTTCAAACAATTTAGAAACTGAGGAGAACAGCCTGAGTGGCTTGGAGGAGGGGAGATTCTGTTTTTAAATGTGATGACTCCAGTTGCCATGTGTCCTCTAGATCTTCTATTCAAACCCAAAGTCAGTCATACAAAGGGTTTCTTTGGGGTGGGCTCTGACCTACACATATCTCAAGTACCAGACATCTTAAACAGCAACACGATTTCATGAACAGCAAGAATCCAGATAAATTTACATTAACTTCAGATAAAATCCTCTTATAAACCAAACACCAGCTCTTATGGGATCTGTTCATTGCCATTGCCAGAATGTCCTGTAACATGCACCCTGACTCTGGCTGTGCAAGCTAAATTTGCTGTGATTAGTAGGGCTGAAAGAAAAACGACTGCACTAATATCCAAGCTGTTTGAAGAGAGGTTTACTGCCCCCAAAAGAATCATTTAATTATAACACACCATTTTCTTTAGATCTACATATAAAAGAGTTAATTTGCCTAAGCGTGCACCAATGGGGCTAATGGATAAAGGTTTTTATTAGGGATGTGCCAAATGGTTCAATAGTTATTTGAATACTGTAGAGACCTCTCAAACATGTAGCTTTGGTGTGCAGTAATTCTGTTCAATTAATGGGTTTATTTCCTCCACAGATATTCTTTCAGAAGTGCTCCATCATCCATGCACTGCTGTTCAGAGACAAGTTGTAAACATTTTCTCTTTACTGGTAAGTTCTGAGGACATGATGCTGTTCTTTCACACTGCTGTACTTGATATGGGAAGAAACCTGCAGAGGAATACATAAAAAATGCTGTACAAATTCTCTTTGGACCCAAGTTAATTGGTGATAATAATATTGTTGCAACCAATAAAATTGCATCAGCTTTCAAACAGTCTCTAGGACTCTCCTCTCCACTTCAGCTCTATGTGGCAGAGGTGGCACACTCAGCATCCCTTCCAGCATTAGTTCCCAGAGACAGCCATTAATATGACTCCAAATCTCCTAAAGCAAATGCACCTCTGGTATCTGTGCATTGCTGCTGAAACTGCACACCTCCACATTAATCTGAAGTTTTAATAGCTGTCAGTAATAACTTTAAAACAAACAAACAAAAAAAGGCTTTCTTTGCCACACCCACACAATTAAAGAGAAGCACAGCACAGTCCAATGTACACATTAGCAGACATCACTGAAGTAAAACTCTTCCTTGAGTGGTCTCCTCTGTGCTGCTTTTTGTTTCTGCTCATTGTTTCAGAACCCTCTTCCTTAAGTTCCTCTTTCCCTTCAATCTGAACTCAGAACAATTCCCCTGATAGGGCTGGGAAAAAATGACAGTCGTGATATGGCCATCACCATCCAGCTGTTACCTGTCCTTGAATGGTGTCCCTCTGCCCTCAACCTTTATCCAGATGGTTTATCTGAATATTAGAGAGCAGCATTTGTATGAACAGACCTTCTTAGATGGTCTTAAGATCCACAACTTCAAAAGCATTTCAGCGTCTATCTATCCTTGGAAAAAAAGGATTTGGTAAATATTTACGCAAAGCTGTCTCTAGGAATTATTTATTAAATTTCTTTGCCCATGTTACATTACAAAGACATATTAAATAATTTTGTAAAAACATTTTTCCTATCCTAATGGATCTTTGTTAAACTTATAATATTTGTGAATTATCTGCTCTGAGTTGAACATTGTTAAGTTGCCTTTGCCATGATTTTCCTTGGCTTTTAACAGATGAAGTTGCAAGTAAACCACATGAAATGCTGCATGAGTAGCTCAACACTGACAGAGAATATGAACATCTGAATAAGAGGAAAGTTTTGTATTGCCTCCAGGATAATTCTTCTATCTCATAAATCAT
Source organism: Rhabdornis inornatus (assembly GCA_013397075.1). Classification (NCBI taxonomy): domain Eukaryota; kingdom Metazoa; phylum Chordata; class Aves; order Passeriformes; family Rhabdornithidae; genus Rhabdornis; species Rhabdornis inornatus. Next base: position 843,714 of record VWZS01004114.1, on the reverse strand, counting down.
AGGCATCATGGCTCCAATATTATCTTAATTTAAAAAATAGTAAGTCATATTGGGAATAAATATTTCTAAAATTTAAATCTATGGATTCCCATATCTATATTCCTGCGCCTCCCTCTCCCTCTCTGGTTTTTGGCTGTATGATCACCTAGCCAGCAAGTATCTCATTTTCTTTACTGGACTGCAGTTCCTGCCATCGATACAGGTGCTGAGAGCCACTGGCCTCCTGCATCCAGGGAAGGGACTCTGCATTTGCACAAGGCTCCATGCTGGCATTTCTTCTCTCTAAAATGCCCTGGCAGCATTTTTGATGTGATATTGTGAAGCAAACTTTTAATATTCTTCAACAATTAGCAACATAAAGAGGGTGTTGCAGACACCTTTAGCTAGCTGAATTCAAAACCACCACTATGGTTTTTTGGTTTCTTTGTTTTTCCTCTCCTTTCTTTCTTTAGTTCTCCATTTCTGAGCCCTGAGGTGTTTTTCTCCTGCTACAAGCACAATAACAAAAGGAGGACAGAAGTCATGACTACAAAAGACAATAAACATTAAAACATTTACATGGTGATTTTTTTACAGTGGACAAATGATTGCCTAATGACATCTCCAGAGCTTCCAGAGGTTCCACCAGTCAGGGTCATGAGAGAGTTTTTGCTTTCTTCAGCTACCCAGGGTAGAAAAGGTCCACAAAGGAGGCACCTTGCTCTTTCTCTAATAATGAACTTTGCAACTTGAGATGGAGGAAAACGTACACAGGTTCTGGAGACTGAAACTAATCATCAAAATAATACTTCTGAAATTGTTCCCCTAAATTATGCGATAAGAAGACACAGATAGGGCTTTGTCCTGTTTACCCTTCCTAGTAAGGATCTTTTATTTCCTAAACAACAAGGGCATCATATTTAAACACAGCAACTCTTTCAGCAGTTGGAATTGAATACCATTGAATACATTGACCTTTACAAAGATTTAAAAATAACCTTGAATGTTGTCTTGCATTAGCTTTCATTATTATTCGATTGCATCTGATGAGCTGGCAGTAATTTCCACTTCTGGTTGCTATTGTTTCTTGTGGAACAAACACCTTCTCATATCTACAGGGCAAACTATATATGGAAAAGTGCACAAAAAGCTCCCTGATAAAATTCAGAGAAAGCATGTCAGTGCAGTGGATGTCGGGGCACTGATCAGAGCAGAACCTCACTCACCCACTCTCAATACAATTTAAACAAATTTCTGCTAATTTCTCCTATTTTTGTCCTCACACTACCCAATATTTTTAAGAGCCTTTACCTAATCAGAAATGTATTTTCTACATACACAGAATTCAGCTATGTGCTTCAGGGAAAAAAAAAGAGAGCTGAAAATAACAATAATTCAAATCCTTTCAAGATTTCATCTTTTTAGAGAGACATAAAAGACAGGTTTGCTCTTTGTCCACATTTGTATGGGTAACACCTTCTTTTCCCACCTTCATTCTATTTCTAAATGCACTTCACAGTGTCAAAGTAAGTTTACAAGTGAGTGAAATATATTGCTCTGACCTATTTGTTAGTCATCTAAATACCTTCAAGGATCACAGACTGAACAAACTGGCTATTAAAAAAAAAAAAGGGTAGGAATGTCCACTGTTCTCATTTTACCAACAGTCTCAATGATTTAGAGAATTTGACGTGTGTCTCAAGCAAATGGTAACTCCTCTCCAATGGTAATTCCCACCCCAATATCCCATCTTTCTTGTTCAAATATCTGCCAGGAAGGTGATAAGTCCTGCTCAGTTGAAATGTGATTAGCAATAAGGAGTCTCAAACTGTCTTTCTTGAGAACCTCCCTGGTAATTTGCTCCTTACAAGCCTTGCAGTATGATATAAGAAAAGTCATGGGCTTTTAATTATATTTTGAATGTTATGATGCTACAACTGCTATGAGACACTGTCATTTTTTTGAGTCAACTGGACTCTCTGTGGAGAAGTGTGGTAGCAAAATGCAGCTTCATTGACATGAATCCATTCACAGCTGCATTTTAAATCCTTGATAAAAGGTGTGATAAATATTTTTTTTAAATCCATAAAAACCCCCCAAAAAACAACTGGCTTTTTCCATTCTTTGTTCTTTTGTTTGTAACTCTTTAAGTAAAAGAGAAAGGTAGGAAGCACTAGTTTTTCTTTACCTGAAAATATATATTTCAAGGATGCAAATGACAGTTCCAAAGTTAAATCTACCTCCCTGCTGTAAACAAAGTAAAATAATTGCAATAAAATAGATTTTCCTCTACCAACACAGTCTAAGTTCTGATTTCAGTAAGACTCTTGCAAACAATCCTAGTGGTCTGCACTAAGACCTTACCAGATCCCTGAGGTTTAGTCTTGAATCAACACAGATATTTTCTTATTTACCCACATTCTCAAAGAGAAGAACTTCAAATATAAGTAAACATTCATTTTTATGAACTGCTTGTATTAATAATTCATTAAACTTCCATCAGTGACTTAATAATTCTTTTTAAACTCTTATTGTGATGATGTGAAGCTAGTAATAAAAGCTTTCTTCCTGCCAACAGTGCTCAGAAAAATAAATACTCCTCTCTTATATCTCATTTCTGGGTAGCACCCAGGCTTCAATATTCCTTGTGGGGAGGAATTTTTGCTTATACTTAGCCTGCAAGAGAGCATGCAACAGCCAGGTAAGAGAAGGCCTTTCTGCAAAAGCCATTCCTATATTCAATTTCCATTGAGTAATAATGATCTCACTAGAGTGCAAAATGTTCTATTCTTTGTAGCTGCAAAATAAATTGGGAAACAAATGCTTCATTCGAGGAAGAACTCTTTCTATGGATGCCCGTTGCATTGAAGAGCCATCTTTGCCCCACTGGTGTTAGTGTTGTGTCAAAAATTCACAGAGGTAAACACATTTCTCCTTTACTCCTTGAAATGCACAATCTAGGCTGGCAGCAACTTGCAACAAAGCAAAGGGACCATATCTCATTATTTACATGCTTTGCCAGGAACAGTTCAGGCTTAAGCTCTCCAAAGAACAATTGTTGTTGTTGCTGTTTTGCCCGACAACCCCATTCCTAGGTTCTGTCAATAATGCAAGCCTAATTCCAAAATGTGCTATTTATTTTTATTCTGCATTACTGTTTTCATAAATAAGTCTTTGGGTTTCATTTATGTTTAACTGGAAGGGGTTTATCCAATATTTCCCAGGTCATACCCCGGCCCTAGGTTACTGGTACACAGAATAATGTCCTAGCTGAACATGTAGAAGTCGTGACTGAGGACACTTGAAATTTTACCAAAGTTTCGAAATTATTTTCCATTTAACAGTTTCTATGCTAGGAATAGCTAAATGCTGTTCCAGGGGACAACAAGAGGAACTTGCACTCACAGATTTGTCTTACTGGGGAAGCATTTTGTATGATGCAGGGCTGCACACATGTGTATCAGGTCTGTTTTGAAAAGGCACAGGAAGCACGGAAACAGAGGTGAATTTCCAGGCATCATTCCTTGCTGCCTATGCAACATCTCCAAAAACGTGTGTGTGTGTAAGGCTGTACTCACAAAGCTGTATTTTGATAATGTACAAAGCAGCATAGTGCTAGAAAACTCATCTGGGCTGTGCTTCATCTGAGACTCCAGCTCATCTATATGCTAATTCGGATGGGACGCAAGTTGGATTCTTCCAAAGACCATGCCCCTAATATCCTTTTTAACACATAATTTAATATTATGTTTGGGGACAGGCAGTAAAAGTTGGTGTGTTGTGTGATGTTCTGTAAATCCACTGATTGCTTCTTTCAGGGATATTGCAGCAAGCCTTGGCTTTTCAGCTGAAAGGACAGCGAGGTCTGTCAGCCTGGGCTGGCTCACTGTGCTGCTGAGCCACACACACAACACTGAAGAGCATTAAACAGCACTTCACAGATGCTAATATAGAATAATAAACGGCAGGGCACAAAGGTATGAGGAAGTGTCTATTTTTCACACTGGCAATTGAACCACTTATCACTGAAAAGGCCATTATTTGCATGTGAAACTTACTCTCTAACACTTGTTATAACTAGGGAATTCTAGACACACATAGCATAGAAAAAAAATTTTAAAAAGAAAAAATAAGAAAAGAATAAAAGAAAAAATAGCACCAATTTTTGAACTGAATTCTAGAGTCCAAGAACAGGAAGTATTCAGCTCTACATTTGAGAAGAAGATGACATATTTCACAAAAGCAGATGCACTACATCTTCACAGGAACCTTGCAGAGCGGGCCACATGAAGCTGGTAGACACATTAAAATGAAGAATAGGTCTGAGCTTCAAAGGGAAGAGAATCACTCTCAGAGTTACAATAATACTGTCATAGAACATCATATTTAAAGAAGACAACATAAAAGGAATCAAAATACATTTCTTGAAGTATAATAGGCTTTATTCTTTTAGCTTGGATGTGGAAAAAAATGGAAATAGAATAGACAAATGATACGAAACTTTCACTGGCTTGGGGAAGGTGGTCTACCAGTTTTAAAAACTTTTCCCTGGCTGAGAAAATTTAAGATATGCATTTATCAAAGTAATTCTGAACACAGCTTAGAGTCCATGGAGTTTGCTTCAAAAACAAGAGACACTTTCAAGCTGCCAGTGCACTGTGTTGCTTATCTACACCAAGAATTACTACGAAGCCCAAGAGAGAGCTGCTGCTACCTCCTACCTGAGTGCAGCTGATTAAGCATGTCCTTGACAGAAACTGTCTAAGTGACTTTTAGCTTTCAGGAACTTAACCAAACTAAGAAGACACCCAACAGGCAACAGGGTAGGACAAAAAAAAGATCATTCTTTAAATTTTCTTCAAATCTAACTCTTCAAGAGAGGCTTGGTAACCCCAGGGAACAAAAACAGAAAGTCAAATGATTGTACATTGCAGTACTCCTCATCTACACTGCCCTTCTCATCTTCTTTCTTCTGGAGTCACAGGCTGGGCTATAACCATACCAGAAAGATGGGAAGCATCCACTGGTGTGCCTGGTTTATCTTTTTCTTTCCTCCTCTCTAGCAAGTGCACTGCAAGGTAGACTGTCACACACTTTAGGGGAAACAGAGGATCAAGGACTATTGCATTAAGATGTGAAGAGACTGCAGTCACACAAAATCCTCTGTGAACAATGTCATGAGTGCTGCCCATGTCTAAACAGCTCAGATAAGAGCTACTCTCAGGATTTCATTATTATTGTGTTTTTTCCCAGGTCATACTAGGAAGATGTCTATTTTAGGCAACTGATACTTTATTCAACCTGGTTTAAAGTGATTATTTTGAATTTCTTTTTCCCCCCAGTTACTTTTTACTGATAAGCCATGCACAAATCTAAGGGCTGTGCAGAAATATGGTTCTGCCAATTACCTTGGTATGAATAGCTACTTGGAACATCCCAAGACAGTGGACCAGTCAAAAGATGTATTTTCACCACTACCCTGCATGTGACCTGCATAGGCAGAAAAGTCTTTCAGTTTGTGCAGCCTAACAGCCAGCACACAGGAGAAAAACATCCAAACTGGACAAATTAGCAAGATACATGTGAAACCACTAAAGAAAGCTTTTTAATTAAAAAGCTAACCTACTGATTGACTTAATCTGGTCTTGATTTTTCAGTTCGGCGGTTCGTTCAATAGGGACATTTTTAGATGCTCTTACATCTCTATTTAAGTTAGAAACCTGTTTTCTTAATTCATTGAGGCATCTGATATATCAGATTTAATACAGGCCAAACTGTTGCAAACCCATGTCAGAATGCACAAGCCTATCTGGGGTACTGAAATTTTCTCAATCTTTTTTAGTCCTCTGTGTGCAAACTGCAGTCACCAAATTTCAGCCATTTCAGTGGTGACTGCATTTTCTGCACTGGTGTCATTGTAACAGTAAGTGTCACACATGTTAAGTTCGGCAGTTTTTTATTATACTTAATTACACCTTTATATCCCAAGTGTTTTTAAATTTAATGGAACAATTAAAAAAAAATATTGCAAGCTCCTGTGCCAGTTTTAAAAGTTAACTTCTTTATTGTTTGCTGGTTTGGGTTTTTTTTTAAATCAAACCAAAAATGGGGGACAAGGACAACCTTGATGCAGATTCTTTGCAGATAATTGAGGTTTCACATAAAAATCTCACTAAAGAGTTTTAATTACTGTCGTGGGATTTAAATTTTTTCTTTCTTTTAGTCTGCCCATTTTGATTTCTTGAAACTTAACCTTGAGGAATCATTTGTTTAGGGAGTGAAAAAAATCTTCCTAGCTACGAGGGGACTAATGTTTTCACTGATATTTTCCAAGTAAAATACTGCAGAACAACCTACACCAAAGTAGTAAAACCACTTAAGTGCACCAGCAGAAATGATCAGGACATCAGGTGACATTTCATCTCAATTCAGTTAGAAAGTCTTGAAAAATAAAGTCTTTGTCCCTGTTTAGACCTGGTGTAACAGAAATCAGGTTGAATTGTATTCTGAACCTAAGAACCCAAGTGATACACAGACTATTTTAATAATAAACAAAGTATGCACCGCTAAGGAATTGTAATCTGATAAGGTTCTGGGCTCTTTCTGTACTGGGGAAAAAAAACCCAAAACAACAAAAGAAGCAATTTTTTGTCTTTGAGGTAATTTGTCAAATACATTAAATTAGAACAATGGGTTTTTTTATTACCTCTTGGTTTTGATATATCAGAGTTTTATTATATTAAAATCTTCTGAGTCATAAAGATTGGAGATAAACACACATAACAGAATAGTGTTAACATATTATCTCAAGAAAAAATAAGCATTTCTTTTCATTTTCCTGTTCATTTCACCATTTTTCTTCTTTAATCCAGTAAAGAAACTGAAGAAAGATGTCTGCTTCTGTAAATATCTCATTTCTCTATCCCCAATAGATTTTGTGTAATCCTGAAACAACAGCTACTTCTGGTGAGAAACAGAATGACTAACAAATTATAAACATAATAAAACTATGCAGTACTAGAAAAAATATATAATTTATTTGTTCCCTGGGTCCCCAGGGCTTTTCTGTTAAAAATAAAAGGAAAATAAAGACAAAAGACAAAATAAACAAACAAAACACCGTTTGTTTTGCAACCAAATAAAGGAAAAAAATATTGAGCTAAATGTTAATTTTCTAAAATTAATAAATTGCACTTAGAAGCTGACCTAAACAATCCCTTAAAAAAATCCCAAAGCCAAATAGCTGGGTAGCAAATCCATATATCCATAATAATAGAAAAGCCAAGGTGCATTCTCTGGTTAATTCTGAAAAATACCAAAGATGTTTTGCTATTACTGGAAGATGTTAAAATAGCCACTATCAAGGAAATCTGTGATCAATAACTATTATTAGAGACCAGCTCAACTCAGTTGGGTGTGCTAAGAACTCCAGGGGAACAATGAATTCTCCTCACAGCACAGAGAGACTGAAACACCAGTGCAGGTTAATATTTTTTCTCTCTTTGGTACTCCGTTATGGCTGCCTTCAGATTCCATCTTTTTCTCCTTACAAACACATTTATCCCATGCAAAAAACCCTCCTGCTCGATTCAGGATCTGTTTCTGTTTCATGGAAGCTGCTTTAATCTTCCCATGCCACCATTTGGCAGAGTGGCTACAGCTGGAGCAAGGCCTGAGTGACAGGAGACACACAGGAACCCTTTGTTCCTTTCTTGCCCTTTTTCATCTCTTTATGAGGATTATATCAACTACTGCTGTCTCCTGAAACCTGCACTGCAAGTCGTTAGGGAAACTCAGACATTCTTCAGCCAGTGGAAAACCAGCACTGACACAAGGGTAATTAGGGGTGGATTTAAACTGAACAGAATTCATAAGGGAAGATGTTCAAACATAGGTGGAGCTTACAGACCACACAGAGTGCAAAAATCGCCTGCCTAGACACATTTTAGGGTCAGAAAATGAACAGAGAGTGGGGAAAAAGCTATCAAAGAGAGCTCAAAGGAAGATAAATAGAGAAATAGCAGAGGAGCAGACCCAAGCCTGGACACCTTCCCCGGTCACTTCCCTGCTCATGAAAGGAACAAGAAACCAACTCTGCAGAACTTTGCACTTTCAACCTCCAGTCACTAAAGCATCTCCACATAACTCACAAATTCAGAGCCATTGCTCCCACTTCTCTGAAACAGCACATTATCTATTTTCCCCCCGGTTTGGAGATAAGGGAAACAATGCATGGACAGACTGAAGTCAGCTCGAAGAACCTGCAAGCCCGTGGTTTCTGTCACCCATGCATTTAAACTCTTTGATTATAAGAAGTCTTAGGCAAGTAGAGCCTAGTTCTGTTTTTCAACCACATCATGTGCTTGATATAAACAAAGTCATAAAGCCTTGCTCCATTGATTCATATCACAGAGGTAATTCTTAGCCAAGGGAATAGTTTCTCTTGATGCAAATGGCACCTCTTGCACAAAACTGAAAAACAGGGCTCCTCCTGGCAAGGCAGCCTAAACTGTTTTAGTAAAGCAGCAAACCAATTTCCTGAAGAAAGTTGTTTTCTGATATATAAGACCAATCTTTAAATTATATCTAAGTTTGCATATGGAAAATATATACTAATATACTTTTAATCTTGGGTTTTTTTTTGGTCCAGGCCAGAATTTTCAAAAATTTCAAGGATTTGCACAATCATATATGGATTTAGTTAGATGAAACACCATGTGCAGTCATTTATATGTGAATTTCTGTATTTGTTTAAGTAGCATGGAGCTGTTGTGCTACTGTGTTCCAGAAAGCAGTTATGTTTCCATGGAAAATTTAGTGTTTTTCAATGAAGTTGACTGCTGGAACTAAATTTATAGAAGTGGGATGCTTGTCACCACAGTGCATAACAAACAATGCAGTTTCCTACTTTCCCAGTGCTTGATATTCAATACCTAATTTAAACCTTGATATTTCAGTCTGTAGTCATATTGTCTATTAGAGCAACTGTGCAGAAAATCATTGAGAAAAATGGTTTCCTCTTCCATATACGTAGTCTTTGCCACCAGAGGTCAACAATTAGTATACAGATCTATTATTTTAATTAATTTCTAGAAATAACATTTGTGAATATGATTATTCAAAATTTATGAGCTGATATTTAAAATCTGTGGAGTAGCCCATTTGACATACCTCATAAATTACACAGTACATTATTAGCTCAGGAGAGGAGAGCATATGACTTAGAATAGCTAGTGTGAAATGCCATATATATGAATTTGAAATTCATCCTCTATTAATATTTTCTAATTAGTTAAAACTTGCTGCTTATGAATTTCCCTGCCAGCAAAATCATGGAACATATGCAAAAAAGCAAAAACAAAGAGGGTGATAGCAGTTTCAAAGCAAAACCTTTTGAAATTCAAATCATTATTTGTGGAGAGAGAAAAAAAGCCCCAAAAAATCACAGTACTCAATTACCCTGTAGATGGAGAGATGGAAAAAGGCAGGGAGGATGGTGACTTGCAGTGTCTGAGGGACATGCAACGCCTTCAGAGTTGACACATATTGAGTCACAGTTAGAAGTAAGTTCGTCATTCCCAGTCTCTCTCCTATCACAAAATTGCTGTTTCTTCTTACCACATGCATGAAGAACACAGATATCCAATTATTGCTAATTTGTTTTGGTTTTTCATGCATAGTTAATACAACCTTATTTATACAGGGCAACCAACTCCCTTCAGGTATACCCAATTTCCTGCAGCATTCATATAATACATCGTTAATTTTAAATCTATAAAATGCATCGCATCCTCAGATGATATAAGAGTCATCCTACCAGACAAAATTAAACCTTCCCCCAAATATTATGTTTCAGTGAATGTTAAATAGGCATTTTCTCTTTTCCACCAAGATAACTCCATTATGGATGCTTAGGATTGTGTGGACAGACAAAACCCATCAGAGAAACACACCAGGCAGCAATAAATGAGCAGAGATCACAGAATCAATGAGGTTGGAAAAGACCTCTGAGAGAGTCCAACTATGACTGAGCACCACCTTGTCAACCAGACCATGGTACCAAGTGCCACCTCCAATCTTTCCTTAAACATCTCCAGATGCCATGCTATGGCCTAGGACGTGCCACAGAAATAAACTTGGACACACAGAAATCTGTCTTGTACTCCCTTGGATGTTTTGCATGAACACACATCCAAGTCTTTGCACTATAAGTGCTTTTTTGGTAATTACAGGTGTTTGAATGCACTTTTGTGAGCACTTCATTGCACAAAACCTACTGAACCCTTCTGTGTACAGGAGGCACAACCTCTCTGCTCTCTTCTCCTGCAGCATTTCAGAACAAACTGGAAAACAAGAGGGCTGAACAAAACATTTGATCTCAATGCCTGCATTTAAAAGCTAAACAGTTCTTCTGATCACTATTTATTCTTCTAACATACACTCATTGATATGCCCTCCAGAAATATTTCATTTTTCTTCTCCAGAAATCTAAATCAACTGATAGCTGCACTCATCTGACAGCCCAGATGAACTGTAGAGATTCAGTATCTGGAGAATTTCTGAGAGCAGCATTTACCCAAGTTGCCATCAGCTCACTGTTCTGGACAAGATTAGACCATGCCAGTTTGATTCTGCCAGTATCAAACAATTGAGGTGTGCAGGAAAGCACTGGGAGTTGATGTGGCAGTCAGTCCTTCACCACAGATGGTGAAGCTTGAAGCACAGAGGTGGTGGTGTGAAGCCACTGAGCACTCCCCAGAACACCTGACAGCCCTTCCTTCCCCTCAGGTGGCTCTGAGGCAGTGATGCACGACCCTCAAATAAGCAGCTGAAGCTACACCTTCCTCTCCCAAGAGGACAGCTCTCAGTACGGGAGATTCAGACCTCTGACAGGTCGAATTATGGTAAAACAAACCTCCTACTCTTTTTGCCACACAGCACTGACTCCTTTTCTTGCACTCAGTCTCACTTTCCCAGTCCCTGATGGGTGCTGCTGCCCACCTTGTGCTCTGCCCAAGCTGCTCCAGCTTGGACTTGTCAGGGCATGACAAGCTGCTCTTGGGAAAATCTCCTTCCCACTGCCCTGCAGAAGAGCAGCTGAGACAAGAGATGCAAGGCAGCCGTCTTTGTTCCACCTGGCCTTATTTACTCTTTCAAATGTGCCCTCAATAGTCACATTAAACTTCAGAAAAAACATTTAGTCTCTCTGTCACATGGCATAAATCAGAAGTCATGACATATAAAGAAATGCTAGGAAATCAGCAGAGAGGGCAGAAGCAGAAGCAAGCTCAAAGATAGCAGCTGCACTGGCCACCTGAAAACATGATTTTAATTTTGTTTCTGCTCAGCTATAGACTTGGCTTCCTCTGAGAAATGTTGGCTCAGTATACAAATGTCAGTGCTTTCCACTCCCCAGTTCCTTTTAGTGTATGCTCTCCCAACTGAGCAGATACCTGTTCACTTAAATAATTAAATGCAAATTAGTGGCTTATTCAGAAAAAAAAATATATAATTTGAAAATGTAGTCCTATGCAGCTTGCAGATGTAAGGCACAGTATATTTTTATTTTAATGTTCTTAAAGATAAGCATGATGGTCCACAGAATTATTCACTTTTCTAATTTCTAACCCACTGATACTGTGCTCAGAAAGTTCTTCCATAACAAAAGGTCCCGTACTTCATTCTCTCTGGGGAAATAGAATAGTTTGTCTGAAGAACAACAGTTTGTTAATTATTTCACCATGTATCATCTAGCACACTCCCCTCCCTTGTGGTCAATAGCACTGTCAGGGAGACCCAGCTTAATTGAGTAGATATTGACAATCCCTTTATTCAAATGGAGGCATGTAGAAGTAATTTTCAGGCACTGTTGATGGCATTTAGGTGATTAACAGCTCCAGGTGTCTTTCAAAATCTTGTCACTATTTTCCCTTACAGACTTCACTGGGATGGAACCAGGACTTAGGGATCCTGCCTCATCTCCTCATGCACACCGATCCTATAACTCTGCAGAGTGAGGACGTTTGAAAATGAAATTAAAAAGTCAAAAACCACTGGCCTGTGGGAACCTTTATTACTAGAACTGATTGTTCATGATGATTGCACAACATTACTCCAAGATGTGTTGTTTTGAGGAGCTTGATGTCCAAACAAACTCTGTTCCCTCGTTCCTCTGCCATGACCCCTCCAGACCACAGCATATCCCAGTTCTGCAAAGGTTTGCTGGCCATTCTCTCTGGGCAGTGCTAGGCTGTACACCAGCCCTGCACAACACTGGGATACAAGCATTATTCAACTTGATGGACCCTTTAGGGGTTAAATGTGGAGCCTGTGCCGAAGCACATCTGTGTTATTAGTGGTCTCCAACTTATTTTACATTGAGTCTTAGCAAAGAAACAGCAAGTGATAGAGTTTTCAACAGCAAAACCACAGGTTTAGCTGAAGAAGTCTAATAGAGAGGTCTTCCCTTTGCATTGCTACTCATGCTTCGGGCTCCTGCCGCCTACCTGCCCCTGAGACTTTGTTCTTATTCTCTCTGGTTTCCCTACCCTGTTACTGTGCAGCTCTCACCTGTCAGTCCAATTGCCTTTTCCTTTTTGCACCCATGAGTTCCCAACAGAAAAAAAAAAA